>CM045496.1:47020636-47417806 GCA_024704745.1 Rosa lucieae
TGAAGAGCCAATATCAGAAGAAGATCTAGAAGCTGATCTAAACAGACCATTCCATATGCTCAGAGCTGAGAGGCTCTATGATCTTTATGAAGAAGCTGAGAATTGCGAAAATCCTGAACGATTAGAAAAACTAATCGAAGAAATGAAAGAATTCAAATTCAGAAAGACAAGAAAAGTCTTTCCTTATCAAGATATTGAAATGGAAGAAGGAGAAGGCTCCAGAACTTTCATTAGCAAAGAAAAAAGGGAAACAAAACTTCCATTTCAGAAAGCCCCCACGGGTAAAAAAGGGGAAAGAAATTCCCAAAGATTTGTCCCAGAAGACAATCTGCCTAGAGTTCCTATCACGAACTACGGCATCTGGTTGAATCTAGACAAGAGTCTAGACAAGAGCAAAACTATTGACCAATGGGTAGACAGCCTGATGATGGTTTCTGCACTCACCCTTGGCAAATTTGAAGCACCAGATTTGCAGGTGTACTATGAAACTACTCTTACTGGAGTGGCTAAAAAGTACTACCTATCCTTCAAGGAAACTGCCAGAGGAAGAGACTGGCTTGAAGAGATAAAAAATTCAAAGTCTCCGTATGATTTTGCAGTACCCCTGTACGATCAGTTCTGTGGAGATCTCTCAAATCTAAGTGAAAAAGCCAAAGAAACGGCAAAGTCGAATATCTATGCTCTCAAAATCTGTGACATGAGATATTTCGAAGAATACCTGAATGAGTTTCAGGAATATTACTGTACAATTGGTGAACTAGAAAATACTGATCTAGTTAATCTGTTGCACAGAAAGCTCCCTGAACCATGGAGAACGGCTGTGAGAGAAAGCATAGCTGAAAAACCAATTGAAAGATTTTCAGTTGGAGGAATTGCCGATAGAATCCGGCAACTACTGAAGGAGCAATGCAAAGCTAATCTTAGAGCTAAGATGGCTAAGAAGCAACTCAAAGGAGTTGAAAATTTCTGTTACGGAATACTGGATATGCCCACAAACTGGGGATGCCATGACTCCAAATTCCACAGAAAGAAGAAAAAAGAAAAATATTACTCTAAAAAATTCAAAAAGAGTAATCAGAAGAAGAATTGGAAATTCAAGAAAAGTTCCAATTATAAGAAGCAACAGGATGAAGATCCTAAAAAGAAGTTCTTCAAAAAAAAAAAGAATACTCATCAGCATAAACAACCCAGCAAGAAAGCCTGCAGATGTTGGTTGTGTAAAGCTGAAGGTCACTATGCCAATGAATGCCCGGAAAAGGATAAAAGATCTACTAAAGCTCTTTTTGAAGAATATGAGCAAATAGTAGAGGTAGCAAGTATGAAAGGCTACGAAATAGCCTATTCTGATGATGAAAATGACGACAGGTCAGTCTACTCTGCCTGGACTGAAGAAGAAGAAAGTTCATCAGAAGAGTCTGAGATAGATTCTGAAGTAGAGTACTTCGAATCCAGACAAATGAATGTTTTGAAGATCAAAAACTGGGAAGAAAGCAAGACAGAATCCTTCATGTCTTCTTATCAGGTGAACCCTGGTACATTCGTTTGTGACTACTGCTTTTGTCACGAAAAGAATGGTCTCCCAATGTTTTGTGAAGAGTCTAAGAAGACCTATCACAAAGAATGCTTCATAGCTGAAGCAAGAAGAAAAACCAAAAATGGTCTTGTCAGCCAGTTGGTTGAGCAAGAATATGAAGAGTATTTTGCAGAATAAAAGGCAAATGAAACTCTGTTCCAGGAAACCATGGAACCATCCTCCTCGAAAAAGGAAGAAATCATCGATGAAGAAAAAATCGATGAAGATATTGAACTGGTTGAAATACCAAAAAATACTGAACTGATGAAACCACCAGAAACTGTTCATCTCTTGGAGAGAAAAGAAATAGCAGCTGCGGATACTGACACATGGGATCTACTTGGCCAACCATCTGGCAAGTTTGATTATAAAGTCAGATATGATCCTCCATCCTGGTACAATGATCCAGACAGCAACGAAATAATTCCTACAAACTGGGATGATGATAAATCACCCACTCAGGAAAATATTCCAGAAGAATGCAAACCATTCATTCCCAAGGAACAAGTTCAGGAAAATGAGCTTCATCAGTCGAAAGTCGTCTCTACCAGTAGATACAGCAACTATATAGAGATCGGACTCAAGTTCCCTGATCACAGGAAATATCATCTACATGCTTTTGTAGATAATGGATCGGGATTTACTGTTACAAAGAGATTTGCAATTCCAGATGAACTCTGGAAAGAAGATAAGAAAAAATCAGCTACTGGTGTTACATTTGATGGAAGCCATCTCACCATGAAGAAAGTAGCGAAAAATGTTCATATCACCATTGGTGGAGGAACATTTATCATCCAGAATGTTTGGCAATCTGAAGGCCAAGGATCTGATTTCTTGTTGGGAAATGATTTTATTCTCCAACAGCGATTCATCCAAGATGAAGAAGCAATAGGCTTCAGAAAAGGGGAACGAGTGTTCTGGGCAGACCGTCTCACACAAGCCAAAACTGTGGTAGGACCCGGTTTCACTACTCAATATTAGAGATCGCAACAAAATAGTGGTGATCTTACCCCCTATAAACCCAAATTTGAAACCATACTTCAAATCAAACAGCAAGCAGAATTACTTGTTGAAGAATCTTCAGAAGAAGAAGAAGAAGCTAGTGAAGATGAAGAAGCTAGTTTCATCCATGAGCACAACCTCAAGCACTTTCAAAACAAGCTTGAGTCTCAGCAAATTCCCACTCTTGAAAAAATCAAGAAACTACTCGAGCAGAATGTGGATACAAATCCTCAGAAGTTTTGGGAAAGAGACCCAGTGGTCTGTGAATTGAGATTGCATGACATGAACGCTATCTGCCATGTCAAAGCCATTCCTCAGTACAAAGAGGAAGATAAAAAAGAATTCAGAAGTGATATTGAAGATCTCCTGAAAAAGAGATTAATTCAGCCTTCCACTAGCCCTCATCATGCTCCAGCATTCTACGTGAGAAATCATGCAGAGAATCTACGAGGAAAAGCTAGAATGGTTATTGACTACAGAGATGTCAATAAGAAGACTGTCAAAGACGGCTATCAGATCGCTCAAGTCAGAGTACTGATCAACCAGCTCAGAGGAGCTAAAGTCTTTTCGAAATTCGATGCAAAGTCGGGTTTCTGGCAAGTCAAGATGCATCCTGAGAGTGTACCTCTCACTGCATTTGGAACACCACAAGGTCATTACGAGTGGCTAGTAATGCCTTTTGGTCTGAAGCAAGCTCCCTCAATTTTTCAAAGAAAGATGGACAACATCTTCAAGCATGTGGCAGAATTCTGCGTCGTCTACATAGATGACATCCTGGTCTTCTCCAAAAATAGAGAAGAACACATGAAATACCTCCACGAGGTAGTAAAGCTGATAGTTCAGCATGGAATTATCCTAGGAGAGAAGAAAATCTTCTTTATCCTTTATGAAGTTGATTTCCTAGGGATAAACATCAAGAATGGAGTCATAAAGCTCCAACCCCATATTCTTGAAAAGATCTGGAAGTTCCCAGACAGAATTCCTGATGCTAAGAGTCTAGAGAGATTCCTTGGTGTCATAAACTACGGGAGAGATTTCATCCCTAAAATCTCAGGGTTAACAGCATTGTTATCTCCCAAGACGAGTTCCAAAAGAAAATGGAACTTCACAGAAGATGATGAAAAGATCGTGAAGCAGATAAAAAATCTCTGCAAAAACCTCCCTCCTCTTCAACAACCAGAAGAGAATGATGAAATTATCCTCCAAACAGATGCGAGTGATAATTACTGGTCCGGTGTAGTCCTGGCAAAAACACCTGGAACTAACATCGAAAAGATTTGCAAATTTTGTAGCGGCAAGTTCAGCCCTGCAGAACTAAATTATCCCACAGGGGAAAAAGAAATTTTGGCTGTCAAGAAAACGATTTTAAATTCTCCAGCTTTTCTTGGAAAACCCTTTACTGTACGCACCGATTATGCTAGAGTAAAGAATTTTAAAAATTTTAAACTTGACAAGGCTGCTGATAGAGGAAGATTAGCCAACTGGCAAGTATTTCTTAACCAATATGATTATATTGTTGAATTAATTGCAGGAAACAAGAACTATCTTCCAGATGCATTGACTAGGGAAATGGCAATGTTCAGCCAAAGAGAAGACGACAAAGGTCGTAATCCCAGAAGCAGAAGAACTGGGAAAGAACATGAACCTCAAGAAGATCCTATGGAAACCAAAGAAAAGGTTCTTAAAAGGTTTCTGCTAAGTCCTAAAGGACTAGCTCCAACTGATCAATCCCAGGGTAAAGGATTGGCTAGCCCGTCTCAAACGGCAGACGGTAAAGGCTCATCAAGACCGTTGATGGCTGCTGCTTTGCCAAAAAGCAGACCAACTCCAACTGGAGTCATAAATGTTTTTAATTATGAATTAAGAACTTTTGACACTCCTGTGTTCAGAACTGGCAGGAGATTAGCTTATCACCAGAAGGCAATCTTGGATAATCTCTTATTTGCCTTTCAAGAAAGAAGCAGTGGTCTAATGTTCCCGGCACTCTTTGCACTAGCTGAAGAACTATATGAGAATGCCAGACCACAATTTGAAGAAAGTCATATACAGCAGAGTGCTGTAAGAAAAGAAAAAATTCTCTTCCTTGAAAGTCCAGAAAGTGCTAGGGTTCCAATCATGGCACTTAATGAATCAGACTGGCATGAATTCCATAGTCTGATAGGAAGACATAATCCAGAAAACCTGGTTCCTCCAACTCTCTTTATTGTTTCAGGACCTTATGTTGGAAGATACCTGGTTAATGTTCAGAGTGAACATCCTCAAGAACACAAGCTCTGGCTTGTTGAAAATGGTTTTGTCCATAATCTGTGGACTAAAACAAATGATGATCTAAAAGGTTTGCCGCCTATCATTGTCAACACAGTCAAAAATATAAGAAAGAATGAATGTATGCTTAGACTGAAGTTCAGATCCACGCCTCCAGAATGGATCAGGAAGGCAAACGGTGAAGTTGAATATATTCCTCCTTATCATTATGTAAGAATTATTCAAAGGAAATATCTTCAACCAGCCTGTGTAGGGTACAATGGCCAACCAAATTCAAGCATCCCATGGATGAAGGCCATGACTCTAGAGTATATCAAGAAGATCATCTCTGAAGACATCCACAATACCTTCCTGGCAGCCGGAGAGAAAATTATAATCACTGCTTACGATCATCCTGACGTAGTCAGCAGTGACTTATTCCTATCTCTTACCAGAAAGGAGATAGATTCGACACTGGCATGCTTAAGGTGGATGGAAAAGCTTGAAACTGACAACCACTACAAGATGTATGTTGATACAGATGTCGAAGACAATGCAACAACAGCAAGAATGGCCCAGGTAGATAACGACTCGTTTGTCCTTGGTCACAATTCGAAAACAGAGAGGAGAATCAGATATATTCTCTCAAAGTAAGAAAGCCGTAGTAGCAGTGTGCTCTTTTCGTTTTGGAAATAGCTTTCATTACAAGTAAGTATCTGTAATCATCCTTATGGATAGCTAAACAGCGTCTTAGCTGTTTACCTGAGGAAGAGGCTCTGGATTCTGTATCTGTAGTTTATCTTTGAATAAATAAATTCAGTTTGTGCCCAGTACCCTGTCACCAAAATATTTTGTTTCTGCACTTATGTTTGTTTTAAACAGTAGCAGTTAGTAAGCAGTAGCAGTCTTTCTGTTTTGCTCTATAGACTAAACCCTTTACCATCCTAAGGCAGCAGTGATTCCGCCCTGTTAGTAGCCGTTTAGACAGGAAGTCGTTAGGCGAAGTTGTGGCATGTTGAAGGCTAGTCCTTAGGCTGATACTGTGTTTAATCTAGAACAGTATAATAGAAGATGATACTGTGTAGGAGCTGATACTGTGTAGAAAGTAAAAGGATAAAAAGAGAATAGTAAGTGTCCTTAATTGTATAAGGGAAAAGGTTGTGGACTTTGTTGTCAAAAATCTTGTTGTCTGGGAGTGCTTTGTAGTTATCCCTTTTTTTTTTATTCTTTACTTTCTCTCTCTTCCCATCTGATTTTTAACCCCTTTTTACCACAAATAGTAGCTCACAAAAAAAAGAAAACCATGCCAAAAATAGAAATTTCTATTTTTGGTCATAACTTTTCCGATATAAATCCAATTTAAACAAACTACGTGTCCACGAACTCAATTTTTCGTATTCTACGACAATCTCAAAGAAATTTCCTAATTGGCCGGACTAAAGAAAAAGTCACTCCTCGGTCAATGATGGTAAAAACGTACTTCATAAAAAAAAAAGGTACGGGGCCTTACAATCAAGGTCGACAGAAAAGTAATAGCCGGCGAGCGAGTCTACCCAACTGCAAACTGGTTCGGGATGTCTAGAGGGTTCGTCTGGCGACTGCAGGGCAGCCATCGCCACCTTCTCGACGCCGGAAGAGGGATGTCCGCACTTTTTCTGGGTTGCGGATGTCCTCTTCAGAACCTCCCTGTATATATATATACACTCAGCCGTTCGAGAGCGGACGTTCAAACGTCGACGCTATAGCTCTACTCAGGCCTCGACGGTGCTGCGCAGGTGGCCAGAAGGAGGCCAGGGGTCGGACGGACCAGTCTGTAGTAGGGTGGAGTCGCCGGAGATGAGGTTGCAGTGCTACAGGCCAGGTTGCTGCCCAAAATCTGCAACCTCGATCTCCTCCAACTTCGATCGCTGCCCAGAACGGTCTAGGATGCCTCCGGCCTCCGTCCGGCAAGTCCAGACCCGCTGTTGGTGCCTGAAACACCACAGAAGCGTTGACGTCCGCACTTTTGCGAAGTGCGGACTTCCGATGTTGTGTGTGTATAAAGACATCACTGTTCATACTATGCATATGAACTATTATCAAGAAATTTATTCAACAATTCATCTCACATTCAAGCAGGCACATAAAACTCGGCTATAAAAATAAAACACAGCGAGACTGAACTTAAGAAGAAAATCACCTCAAACCCAACATTGTCATTCTGCCTCCTCTTTTCTGGGTCAGATAAGATGCCATACAAAAACGCAACCTCCTCGAACTGTTCTGCTGCTCCCAGATTGTTTGTATTCTTGTCTAGATGATACCTAATTCATAATTTGGTTGAAAACAATATTGCATGTGAAACCATTTCCAAGACTAGCATCATAATTACTCGACTAAATTAATTTAATGCTAAACTTCTAAACTTCTGGTCATTTCACTTAAAACTTAAACTTCCCAACAAAGTCTCAAAACCCAGCAAGAATTCATACAAAGCAAACAATGAAATGATGAATTTCAAAGACAGAGAAACATAGCAACCAAAGAAAGGATGAGGATCAAAACACACCGTTTCAAATATAGAACAATGGATTTCAACCATAATCATTTTTTGGCTACACAGTTTTTCAGAGACAATAAATCAAACAATTCTACTGCAGTTTTGAAAAGGCTCCATTACTAGACTCGCCTTAGCTCTTCTTGCATGAGTGTTCATAGGCTTCTTTCCCCAGCGATCTCATGCAGTCTTGTCACTGATCCTACGCACAATAGTCTGATTTCCCCAGCAATCTCATCCATTCTCATCACAAATCCTACGCACAATAGTTTGATTCAGGTCTCCTCCGAGCATACTATGAAGATCCATAACTCTCTTATACCGCATCGGAGCCTTTTTCCGCAACCAGAGATGTGCCGATGACCTCATACTTCTCGAAATAGACCGGCCTCCATTACCTGCTCGAAGGCGTTCGTGATGAGCGGTCTGATTCCGTCATCGGGGATCGAGGTTACAGCATGCGGAGCTCCTTCGCCGGGTCGGGTTTTTGTTAGGAAGTGGCGGACGATTAGTACTGATTTCGAGTCATGACTGTGAGGTCAGAATTATATTATTATTATACATCTCAATCTCTATCTCTATCTCTACTATTAGAAATGGAAGCGCCTGTTTTGGTGTCTACAACTTCACCAAAAAGTGAACTCCCCATACTACCCATCATATATGAACAGTTTGACTTAAATGAAAAACATGAAGGAAGGCTAACAACGTAAAATACAAAAAAACAATTGAGAAAAAATAAATACGGAATGATTAGACGAAAACAGAAACTGCCAACAGTTTGCACGATCTTCCTGAAGAACGACTGCCCGGGCGCATGATTGGAGACAGAAGACGAAGGTGGGAGATGATTGGAGTAGATATGGCTTCATCACCATTCACCCCACTCTCAATTTACGGTTCATATAAAAGGAGGGAAGGGAAAGAGGAGCAGAGCAAAATCAAACCCAGAAAGAGGAAGAAATTAGTACCAAAATCGGTGATTCCAGATTCACCTAGCCAATTGTTTTTGGGTAATTTTCAGATTTCGTTTTCCGTTGATTTGGGTATCCTATTTCTGACAATTTTGCGGATTCACTTCGGGTCAGGGTTCATAATTGTCACTGGATCTTTTTCAGATTTTGATTTTCATATGCACTTTCTGGATTTTGATGGGTTTGTGTAAAATTTTTACGGTTTTGATTTTCTTGCTTTAATGGCGGAGACTATGGTTAACGAAAAAAAGAAAAAATTTCAATGGATTGTGTATATTCTCTTGGGTTTTGGTTTTTTTTTTTTTGGGGGTTAATGATTCTCTGGCAGGTACACAGTGATACTGGCATTGATGCAAGAAGTCGCTCACTTCTTCAGAACAGAGGTAGGCCTAAATCTATTGACTGTGTTTTATTTAGCTTAACATCTTTTCTGGGTAAGCAAAAGGGAGGCGTGATAAAACCAAGGCAGAGATCATGATGGTTTCAATTTGTTATGGCATTGAATATGATCGATTTTAGTATTCTATCTATTCATATTAATTGTTAAATATATTTATGATCTCTCCCTGATTGAATTTGTTATGGCATTGTCTTCCTTCCCTGATGTGCCCATTGTCATTTCTGGGTTTCAAATATTCTTTTCTTAAATATTCTGTTCGTTTGTTTTTATTCAGACGTATTTGATGCTCTTTATTTATTTAATTTTTTTTTTACACGCATGTACGTGCGAGTTTTGGGTGAGCACATGCCCATTGTATGAACTAATTGCAGACATGACATGACATGTGCCCATATTTGGGTGAGCATGTGCCCATTGTCATGTCTGCAATTAGTTCGTACATGTCTCCCAAAAATATTCTTCCGTATCTTAGATGCACGTACAAATATGTCCTCATAATAATTAGTTCGTGTGCCTGGAAAATTCCACAAAAATTACCACCGACTCGTCATGAGGCATATTTTATTATCAAACCCTTAAATTGAAGATTTCACTTTAAGAAAAATTCTCGAGCGTCCTTAACACTTATCAAGAATACAAATAAAATCTCAAACAATTTCATATTTGTTCTCTAAATATTTCCAGGACACACATGAAGGTTTCCTTCTCGGGTTTAGACTCCAAGTTTTTCCTTATTCGTGCGTCTTTCCTCCATTATTATCTCTTTTTTGTATGTTTGCTCCGAAAAACCTAATAAACACAAAAGTAAATAAATAAAGAGAAAATAAAGTAAACTAACAAAAAGTAATGTATGGATTAACCATATAAATGTCGCATAAATTGCTCCTATATGTCCATGGAGTCTCTTCTCTCTCTCTCTCTCTCTCTCTCCTCTCTCTCTCTCTCTCTCTCTCCTGTGAGTGAGAGTTAGGGTTTCTTTTGTAGCAGCTTTAGCCGGCGCAAAAGTGACAGTTGACCTTTGTCAGTGGTGGGGATCTTTCCTCAGCACATGTAGAGATTTTTGTATTGGTTGGCGGTGTGTTGGTGTGATCTCGTTTATTGGTTTGCGCGAATGGAGGAGGAGATTGGTAACCTGGTCCGGCGACTGGAGCTTACGGAGGAGGAGGCCCACGAGATAGTCTTGCCGGAGAGATCTGCTGATTGGAAGCCTAGGAAATTTCTGATTGTGGGCAGATTGATGACATCAAAACCTTATCGTCAGGAAGCGTTGATGGGAACTATGAAGGTGCTATGGTGTCCGAGGAAAAATAGTAGGGAGAAGCCTCGAGTGACGGCGGTGGCTTTAGAGGGTAGTGATCGTATCGTGTTCTCCTTTTCACATGAATATGATCGGAATCGGGTTTTGTTTGGATGTCCGTGGCATTTTGACAAAGCCCTCTTTGCGATCTCGGCGACAGATGGAAGGGAAGATTTGTTAAAGGTTTCTCTCAATTGGCAATTGCTCTGGATCAGGGCATGGGGTGTCCCTCCTCTGTTTATGGAGAAAGAAACCAGGGTACGTATTGGGAACACGGTTAGGAGGTTTGTTCGTATGGAGGAGGATGCTCATGGCATCTATCTAGGTTCATCTTTAAAGGTGAGGGTGATGATCGATGTCAGCAAACCGCTCCGGCGGGTTGCATCGGTCCGGCTTCCCGGGCATGATAGGGCATCATGTTATGAACTTGATTATCACAAGCTTCTGACATTTTGTTTCTATTGTGGGCTGTTATCGCACGATTCCAACCGGTATGAATTGCACAAGAATGGCACAATTACGGAATTGCAGTATGATGCTCTGATGTGTGCTGAGAGAAGAGATAAGTGGCTGGAAGAGAAATTGGAGAAGGAACAGAACGAGTTGGAGACAGAGCCGGAAGCTCGTTGGACGGGTTGTAGATTTGGTTAGATTGAGAAAGCTAGGAGTGGCTGGGCCATGCAGGCGCCAGACTTTCCTTTATCCGGTATGGTCCGTAGCAGATCTGATTGGGAGGTGGAGGCTCTGCCTCCTAAGGGGGGAGATGTAATGGAGGAGGACTCGTTACTGGAAGTGGATATTGGCGGAGGCGGAGGTGCGGTGAAGAGATGGCATACTGGAGATTTGTCAGTACCGAAGATTGTAGCAATCAATGGGAGTGGATTGCGGGATGTTCCCATTAATGCCAGCCCAGAGTTATCGCAAGCATTATTGGTAATGAACTCTGTTAATGGCAACAATGTGTGAATTACGCAAGGTATGGAGAAACTAACGGAGGTGGATAAGGTTGGGGTGGGATCTACTTCATTTCCTTTTGAAATAAAAGAAAAAAAGGCGCTTAAAGAGGGGTTGACTTTTAGCAAGGAGGGTCCACTTGGGCCGGCTGAGGGTGGACTAGAAACTGGGCTGGTTGGTAAGGTGTCTGGGCCTCAAATGAGATAGGAATTGGTGGGTCTACAGTTGGGCCTTTTAAGCAGGCGAAGAAAGCTATTCGGGGCCAATCACAGGCCGTATTGGCTCCGGGTTTCCCTAGGCTTGCTAGGAATTCAAAGGTGGAAAAAGTTGGCAAAGGGAAAAGGGGGTTTGCAGTATGTGGGCGGAGAAGGACGGGAAGTGGGAAGAGTGTGACAGACCATACTGTCCTTCAAGGGACTTGCTTTTGAGTGTTCAACCGTGACTGGTCTGGTTTCGACCCATCATGAGACAAGAATCTTCTCAGTTGGAACTGCCAAGGAATTGGGAACCCTTGGACAGTTAGGGGGCTTAAAGGGATGATCTCCCTAAACATTCCCAAGGTGATCTTCTTGTGTGAAACGTTGAGTTCAGCAGAAGAGATGGTGGGTGTACGTAGACAGCTAGGGTTTAGACATTTTTTTTGGGTGGATTGTAGGTTTGTGAACACAAAGAATAATAAGGGGGTACGACGAGCAGGTGGTTTGTCTTTGTTGTGGGAGGGAGATGTGGTGATTGATGTACAGTCGTTTTCAGATAGCCATATTGATGTGATTATTGGTGAGAGCTCGGATCCCAAGAGGTGGCGATTTACTGGATTTTATGGGCAACCTAAGTTGGAGAACAGACATTTATCTTGGGCCTTCTTGAAAACCCTAAGCATGCATGGGAATCTCCCATGGGTAGTTGGAGGGGTTTTGAATGAGATTACTTCAGTTGAGGATAAAGAAGGTGGTGTAGTGAGAAATATCAAGCAAATGATGGAGTTCCGAGATGCCCTCGATTTTGGGCAGCTGTCTGATGTTCGGTTCTTTGGTCCACGGTTTACCTGGCATGGAATTCAGAGTGGACATCTTATCAAAACGAGGATTGATTGGTTTGTTGCTTCAGACCTGTGGAAGAACTTGTTTTCGGCTTCTAGGGTTCTGCATCTTAATCCTAGTACGTTGGATCATCTTCCAATTCTCTTGGAAGTGAGGGATTGTAGGCAACGTAAAAAGAAGAAGCAACGGAGGTTTAGATTCCAAGAGTATTGGTTGCATGAGGAGGAGTGCAAGCAGGTGGTTGAACGAGGCTGGGTTAATGGAGATGGGCCGGATCCTTTTTTGAAGGTTTGTAATCGGATACGGATAACAAGGAATGCCCTAGAAGGGTGGAGTTCGGAAAACTTCAAAAGGTTGACTAGAGACATTGAGGAGACACGAGCCAGGCTGGCCGTGTTTTATGATGCAGCTCAGCCGGTTCCACCTCCTATTTCGGTTAAAGTGGAGTTACAGTCAAAGTTGAATAATTTGCTGCGTCAGGAGATGTTGTTTTGGAAATAAAGAGCTAAAGTCTTCTGGTTGAAGGATGGGGATGCTAACACAAGGTTCTTTCATCAATGTGCCAATAATAGACGTCGTAAGAACTATATCTCTTGTCTTTTTGACGAGTCGGGGAATTGGTGTACGAGTGATGAGCAATTAGAAGGGATCGTCCTTAATTATTTCTCCGGCCTGTTTTCGTCCTCAAGGCCTATTGATTTTCAGAGTATCCTTCATGCAATTCCTTGTAGGGCTGGGATTTGGAACCGTAAAATTGGAGGAACCGCACCGAAAGTCTCGGTTCGGTTCGGTTCTATGACATATGTGTTTGAATTTTTCTCGGT
The DNA here is from genome assembly GCA_024704745.1 of Rosa lucieae. Lineage (NCBI taxonomy): Eukaryota > Viridiplantae > Streptophyta > Magnoliopsida > Rosales > Rosaceae > Rosa > Rosa lucieae. Next base: position 47,033,481 of record CM045496.1, read on the forward strand.
TCGGTTCATGGAGTTGTCTACTCAGTTATGTTCTGGTGCTTGATTTTAAAACCTCCTTGGAACCAACCGAAATACAGATGTCAGTGTATAATGGATAATAAGGCCGAGCTTATTTCTGTAAAATAGAAAGTTTCTCATGTGATCAGGCACGGAGTTAGTAACTTGTATGCGATCAGAACCTTCCATCTTATGTCATAATCTCCTATCCATTCGATCAAAAATTTTTAGGATTATCTCTTCCCTCAAACTCTCACTCTCAGAGTCTCCATTCGATCACAAACAGAGACGACTCTGAGACTCTGACTCTCTCACTCTCTCAGCCCTAATTCAGCAATCCTATGATCAAAACCCAGACGAGCGAGACGAACCCAGAAACATCGCGTCTTCGATTTGTGTTGGCCATCTACGATTTGGTTCATGCAGCTCCGCCTGGGATTTGGTTAATGATCCGTCTTCGAATTGGGCCATGGCTCAATGTAAGCTTTCAATCCTTTCATTTTTCTCGCTATACTCTCATCGCTCTGCAATTTCCCGAGAAATCTGACCACTTTTTCCTTTTCGTTTGAAGTTTGAACCTAGTCCTGCAGTGAGTGCAGTCCAGCGACTTTAGCCTGTGATTTCTTCCAGTTAGCACTTCGAGTGAAATTGGTAAGCTCCAGAGTCCATGAATATTGTTTATTTATTGTTATTCCATCATTTTGGATATGTTGTTGACTGAGGTCTTTGTATTGGCTTTGCAAGACGATCAATTATTTTATTACTTAAGCATCTTTCCCGTAGGTGATGTCTGGGTAATGGTACAATTGTGACCATTTTCTGGGCTACAAAATCTTTTTATAATGAAATCAGTGGTAGATATAGTTCAATAAGTATATCTGGTAGACAAATGAGTTTCGTTAATTTTTCTGGTCCATGCATCTGGTGCAGTTGAGATTAATTATAGCTGTGAAATTGTTGAGTTTGGTTAATTTGTCTGGTCCATGTATGACAGTGAGAAATTAATTCTATAGATGGTACAGTTGTAATTTAAAACTCCCTCAAGTATTGTATTTTTTCGGTACTTAGGCTGCAGGTTTTTTGTCTCCAAATTGCTGGAATCTCTTTGGCAACATTTTGAGACTTGAATTCTCTCCTCTCCCCCAGATTGTCTCGTCTCTTCGCTCAACCTGCAAAGATTCCCTCTTATTTACACACGTCAAATTCCCTGACTACAAATCTGGCAAGGTAACAAATTTTGTTATTTTGTGGAATGGTGGAAGTGGAATATGATTTTATAATTATAGCTGCATCTTTATGCATTATGTTCTACATTTTACAGTTTGGAAGCACAATATCGTCATGAACATGCATCTTTCACAACAGCTGTTGGTTTGAACAAGTCCCCTACCATTGACTTTTCAGCAACCATCGGTACCCCCACCATTGCTTTTGTCTCATTGTAAAGACTAGTTGAATGAAAATGTTTGCTGCATCTACTTGGAAAATTTTTAACCTAGCAATGCTTCGAAAGATAGTTTGAAATTTAGTAATAGTTGGCGCCTTGGGTGAATTTTTATTAGTTCATTGTCCATGACTTTATCATGTATATGTATGTATATAATTGCGAGTTTTATTTCTACAAACCATATGGTGAGCTAATATTAGGATTTGCTTATATTGAAACAGGCAACATCTGAAAATGGTTCACCTGCGGATGAAACTGAATTTGAGAAGTTAGAAGAGAAAGCCTTCAATTTGAGAAAGGTATTCATTTAATCTCAAAGCACGATTTGGCTACTGGTACAACAGAAAGTAGGGATGAAGCTCATGAGTTTCAGACTTTCAGTATTTTAGTTTGCTGCAAATTAATGTAGCTGCATTGTTCGAAATTGGACAGTCCATTGTTTATTTTTATTTGCTGCAGTTTGCTGGGAATGTGTAGTATTGCAGACTTGTTTTGACAGTTTTAGAGTTTTGAGTGTTTAATGCATGGTTTAATGGTGAAGATGTTTCATCTTTCATGCTTTGACAGTTTGGGAGTTTGCAGGAAATCGCTTATTTCAGTTTGTAGTTGTATTGCAGGAAATTGCTTGAGTGTTGAGTGTTTGACAATTTGAGAGTTTTGAGTGTTTGATGGTTTAATGCTTTCATCAGTTTCATCTTTCATGCTTTGACAGTTTGGGAGTTTGCAGGAAATTGCTTATTTGCTATGTTGATGTTGATTGTTGAATATGTAAATTGTACATAATGTTGAGTTTGAATGAGTGAATAGATTGTGCAATATTGAATCATTTGATTGTATGTGTGGAAATCAGGAAAACTAGAAACTGGAAACTAGAAACTGCTGAAAAGCAGTGTTTCTATATGGAAAAACCGAGGAACCGAGCTGGGAACCGAACTGATAATGGAACTAAGAAACCGACCCGAGAATGGTCGGTTCTGTTCTATATCGGTTCTTGATAAAAAAAAAAAAACAGCGAACCTGAACCGATAACCACTTGTCGGTTCCGGATCCGGGTTCAGTAAATGAAACTACAGAACCGACCCGAGGCCAGCCCTAATTCCTTGTGTGATATCGGAAGACGTTAATAGTGTCCTCATGAAGGAGATTACAGGTGATGAAGTATATGATGCTTTCAAACAGATGCATCCATCTAAGGCACCTGGGCTTGATGGATTTTCTCCATGCTTCTATCAATTTTTTTGGGAGACCATAGGCGACGATGTTGTGGAGGCGGTGAAAATGTTTTTACTTTCAGAACAGATGCTGCGCGCGATCCATTAATTGTACATATGTTACTCTTATCCCAAAAGTGAAAGCTCCTCAGTATATGGGTCAGTTAAGGCCAATCAGTTTGTGAAATGTCTTGTACAAGTTGGGATCAAAGGTCTTGGCGAATTGGATTAAGCCTTTAATGGACTCAATCATATCACCCTTTCAGAGTGTGTTTGTCCCCGGGCAACTCATCTCTGATAATTCACTTATTGCTTTTGAGATTGAGCATCTCTTGAAGAGAAGAAGAAGTGGTAACAAAGGTTTTTGTGCTCTTAAACTCGATATGGGCAAAGCATACGACAGGGTTGAATGGAATTTTCTAGAGGTGGTTATGTTGAAAATGGGGTACAGTAGTGTTTGGGCGCAATGGATAATGAGATGTGTTACAACGGTGTCCTACTCCTTCCTCTTGAATGGGACTCCTACAGGTAGTCTTTTGCCTGAACGTGGACTTCGGCAGGGTGATTCCATTTCACCATCCCTGTTCTTATTCTGTGCAGAAGCTCTTTCTAGGCTGATTAGTTTTGAGGAGGATCAAGGGCGGTTAAGGGGTGTGAAAATATGTCTTGCAGCTCCTAGTATCAATCACCTTTTTTTTTTTGCAGATGATTCATTTATATTTTGTCAAGCAGAGATGGAAGACTGTGTGGTTATAAGGGAGGTTCTACGTATGCATGAAGAAGCGTCAGGGCAGCAGGTCAATCTTCAGAAAAGCTCCATCTCCTTTAGTCGTAATGTTTCGTTCACTAAATAAGAGGGGCTGGCTGGTATCTTGGGTGTTCAACGAGTTGACAAGCACGATAAATACTTGGGTTTGCCAATGGAAATCAGCTACTCTAAGGAGGAGGTGTTTGGTTATTTGGTGGAAAGAGTGCAGAAGAGAACGCATGGGTGGAGAGAGAAGCTTCTGAGTGCAGCCGGTAAGGAAGTGTTAATTAAAGCAGTAGCTCAAGCGATTCCGGCGTACGTCATGAATTGTTTCGAGTTACCTAAACATTCATGTGAGGAGATGCATAGGCTTATGGCTCAATTTTGGTGGGGAGATATGGAGGATAAAAAGAAGTTGCATTAGTGTTCTTGGGACAAGTTGTGTGCTACTAAGAGGGAAGGAGGTTTGGGTTTCCGGAATATGCATGATTTTAACCTTGCACTGTTGGCCAAGCAAGGGTGGCTTCTTCTCCAATGCCCAGACGCTTTGTTGACAAGATTACTTAAGGCTAAATACTACCCAAACTCAAGTTTCATGATGGCTCGGTTGGAGGCAGATTCTTCTTTTACGTGGAGGAGTATACTGGCGGGAAGGAAAGTCTTGGAGAAGGGACTGTGTTACCAAGTTGGCAATGGGCAAAGCATTTCTGTCTAGCAGTCTAGCAGGATAGGTGGTTACCAATTCCGTTTGGCTTCAAGCCTTTCTCGCCACCAATGGAAGGTCTGGAGGATTTGCGTGTAGCGGATTTAATGGATCGAGATGACAGAGTGTGGTTGCTTGAACTGTTGAATGAACTGTTTTCTAGGGAGGAGGCAGACCTTATTGCTAGTATCCCACTTAATACTCGAGTGGTGGAGGACTGCTTAATGTGGCATTATGATGGGCGAGGTGTTTACAGTGTTAGAAGCGGATATTATGTGTAGAGAGAGGCCACTACAGCGCTGCAGACTGCATCTACTTCACATTCGGTGGTGGGTGGGCCTTTAAGTCGTTATTGGCAAGTGTTGTAGGGTGCTGAGGTGCCAGCCAAGGTTAAGCTGTTCATGTGGAAGTTGCTACGTGGGTTCTTACCCACACGTACCGCTCTAGTTAACAGGAAGGTCTTTTTGCCGGATTACAGGTGTGTTTTTTTGTTCTATGGCCTTTGAAACTTCTTTTCATGTTTTTAAGGAATGTGAGATTGTTAAGCTCTTTTGGGTGGTGGGGCTCTGAGAATTAAACCGCGGGACCATGTTGCCCCTAATTTACAAGAGTGGGTTTATTCTATGGTTGAGTGGTTGACATGTTGAATAGAGAGCAAGTGTGCATGTTCTTTATGGCTATGTGGGTTCTTTGGAGTGAAAGAAATAAAATTGTCTGGAAGGGGGACTCTTTCAATCCAACTTTTGCACGTCAGTGGACTACCACCTATTTGGAGGCCTATCAAAAAGTTCGTTATAAAGCTACAGAAAAGAAGAAACGACCAGTTACACGGTGGGAGTCTCCACCTCGTGGGAGGCTTAAAATAAATATTGATGGTGCTTTTCATTGTATTAATGGTAGTGGAGGTGTTGGGGTGGTGGTTCGCAATGATGAAGGTGTGGGAATCGCAGCATTAGCCAGACCCCTTCTACATGCTCACTCTGCTTTGAATATGGAGGTTGAGGCATGTAGAGCAGGTTTATTACTTGGTATCCACCAAGGTTGGACGGATGTTGACATTGAAAGCGATTCTATCATACTGCTTTCCGTCTTGAGAAGAGAAGGTGAGGACCTTTTTGAGGTGGGTCGGGTATTAGAAGATTGTAAAGACTACATGCAGGCCTTTCAATCTATTAGTATTCGACACATCTATAGAGAAGCAAATGGTGTCGCCAATCGTTTAGACTCGGATGAAGCTCGATAACAACTTTCCGGATAAATTTCCTTACATTACCAAACATCGGAATGGAGCAATGTGGTTTTTAGTGGCAATGTGGGGTTGCATTCGCGAAATCATCTAGCCTCTATTCTCGGGGTTAAGTGTGTAAAGGAACATGGCCTTTATCTTGGACTGCCCATTCACGTGGGGCATGACAAAACAGCTATTTTTGCTTATTTGAAGGAGAGGCTCACCAAGAAATTAATCAGTTGGAGGTCCAAACTTCTTAGCATAGGGGGTAAGGAACTCCTCATAAAGGTGGTGGCTCAGGCTCTTCCAAATTATGTTATGAACTGTTATTTACTCCCCAAATCACTCTGTGATGATCTACAACAGTTATGTGCCCAATTCTTTTGGGGAAGTACTGATGATAAACGTAAGATCCACTGGCGATCGTGGGAACGTATGTGTATCCCAAAGGAACAAGGTGGTCTAGGTTTTAAACATTTATATGCACACAATCTAGCCATGCTTTCGAAGCAGGGTTGGCGCTTTCTCTCCAACCCTAACTCCCTCGTGGCCCAGGTCTTCAAAGCTGTCTATTACCCTAATGGAAACTTTCTCACTGCTACTCTGGGAGATAGACCGTCATTTTCGTGGAGAAGTCTTCTCGAAGCCAGACCTGTTCTTCAAGCGGGTTTATTTTGGAGGATTGGTAATGGGGTTTCTGTTAATATTTGGGACGATGAATGGATCCCTACTGTTGCCTCTCATTCCATATTTCGACCACAGGATACTACTTTTGAACTTGTCTCGGATTTAATTGATACTAGAACTGGGACATGGGATCAGGTGGCTGTCCATGCCTGTTTTGACGTAGAGATTGCCTGGAAAGTTTTATCAATTCCCCTCAGTAGGAATTTCGTGTCCGACAAGATTGCCTGGAAATTTGAATAGAAGGGCTATTTCTCAGTCAAGTCTGCTTATTTGGTCGCCCGGGAGACCACCATTGGCAATGTTTTTGCTACGACATCAAATGGCGATCCCTATGTTCAGCTTTGGAAGGCCCTGTGGAAGGCCAAAGTTCCCTCTAAGGTGGCTATCTTTGGTTGGAAGGCTGCTCATAACCTTCTTCCCACTCGAATGGCATTGATAAGGAAGGGGTATACAGGCGAGTTAGACTGCGTTGTGTGCTCTCAGGCTACTGAAACTATTGACCATCTGTTTTGTGAGTGTCCCATTGCTTGAAGTATTTGGCAGAGTCCTCCCTTTTCCCTCTCTTCTGTCAGTTTGCCATGGAAGGATTGGTTATCAGAGCGAACTAGCTCTTTGCCTTCATCTCTCTTTGACAAGATCCTCATTCTTCTATGGAGTCTTTGGAACAACAGGAATTCTACTCTATGGAGGAACCAAACCCAATCTAGTCCAGGTATAGTGGCATCTGCTCTTGCATGGTACGAGGAGTACTCTCAAGCAAATCTGCCCGTGAGTCTGTTTCGAGGTCGACAGAAGGTCCGGCATCAGTGGGATCCTCCTGGGGGTACTGCTTTGAAAATGAACGTCGACGGAGCCTTTCTACCCAATGTTCCCTATGGGGGCACGGGAGGAGTTCTTCGGGATGCACACGGACATTTCCTGGCAGCTTTTGCGCGTAAGGTGGAGTTTGTAAATTCAGCTCTGCAATCCGATCTGGTGGCCCTCAAACATGGTTTGCAGCTTCTACTTTCTATGGACGTCACTAGCGCTGTGGTAGAGAGTGACTGCCAAGTAGCAGTGGGAGCTATTCACAGTGATGTGGCTGACCTATCCCACCTCAGTGCTCTCGTTGCAGAAGTGAAAGGCTTGTTGAATGTCCACGCAGGTCTGAGTCTTAGGTTTGTACCGCGGCAGGGCAATACAGTGGCTCACCGGTTAGCTAGTTATGGTTTTGAGTCCAATGACAACCATGAATGGTTTGTTAATGCTCCAGATCTATTACTGGATGCCCTCATGTACGATTTGATTCGTATTCATTAATAAAAATTCCCTTTCCTCAAAAAAAAAAATTGGAATGGAAAGTAGTTCGGAAAGTTCATTTCCCTTCCCATGGGAAAGACAAAGGAACTACTTTCCTTTCCGTGAACCAAACGAGGCCTAAGAGAGAGAGAGAATGCCGCCGAAGAACGAGAAGACGAAGCTGGGGAGAGCCCTGGTGCGGCAGCACAACCAGTTGATTCGGCAGACCAAAGAGAAAGGCATCATGTATAGAAAGATGCAGAAAGGCATCATGTATAGAAAGATGCAGAAGAAGGGTCTAGAATCCGTCACGGAGGTTAGCCACATCGACGCCGTAATCGAACAGGCCGACAAGGCCGACCGCCTCTTCTCCCTCAACAACCCTAACCCCAATCTTCTCATCAACCTGTGAGTTCTCTGCCCTATCTTCTCTCATTTTCTATCAAATTACATGCTCAGATTATTGAATTTGGATTGTTTCGAAGGGACGGGAGTGAGGTATCCCCGCCGGAGCAAAGGAGGGAGCAGCAGAGGAAGGAGGAGGCCTTGCACACCGGTAGTCTCTAGGTGCCACGTAGGCCTCAGTGGACTCCGGAAATGTCAGTGGAGGAGCTCGATGACAATGAGAGGCAGGCCTTCTTGGTCTGGCACAGAAGCCTCGCCAGGCTTGAGGAGAATGACAAGCTTGTTCTTACTCCTTTCGAGAAGAACTTGGATATCTGGAGGCAACTGTGGCGTGTCGTTGAGCGTAGCGATTTGGTAACATTCGATAGGCATTGCTTCCTTGTCTCTCTCGATTAATTCATTGCTAGGGATAACATTGGTGTTGTTGTGTTTTCAGCTTGTGATGGTTGTTGATACCCGAGATCCTCTGTTCTACCGCTGCCCTGATCTTGAGGTAATGCAGTTGATCCTTGTTTGAGCAAATAAAACACATTTTTACAACTTGCAAATGCTATTAGATAGTGGCGCTTCTTAATATTGATAATTTATTATTATTGCAATGACATAAAGTTTGGAGCAAATCGTTACGGATTGATATATACACCTGAAGTGGCACTTCACTGATGTTATTACATGTTAAGTTACTTCAAAATTATTGAGATGTGTTGCCTCATCAGTTAACCATGAATAGCAAAATCTAGTTCAAAGCATTGTATTGTAAGCACTAGTGCAACGCAAGCATCTGGATAATTGAATAAAATAGCAGTTAGAGGCTTATTATAGTGATTTCTCGATGCAGATAATGATATTGGTTCTGTGGTTCATACTAACAATTGGAAGTGCTTATGCAGTTGCAATGTATTGTTTCTTGGTTCATTGTATTTTTTGTACAGTTTATTTAAATTTGTTAAATGTCAAGGAGACGAACGAGAGTGTTTCCACACTTTTCTCTCTTTAAGATTTTTTATATTTTTTTTTCGATGTTCAGCTCACCCCATTTTGGTATCCTGGTTTGGTTTGAACTCTTTAATGTCTATATAGAAAATAACAATATGAATTTGGTTTCCTTGTGTTCAAAAAGCAAATTATGTTGGACGTTCTTTTCTCTGTTAATGTTTGATGGCACAGTTCACACCATGAATTTTCTCGTGATTAATTGTTTATAGTCATGGGAAATTTCAAGATATTTTGAAATGAAGAAATGATTACAATGATCAGATGTGTTATAAGTTATAACTCTACAGAAACCTTGGATAAAGAACGTACATGATGTTGGTTTTTCTTTGTTGCAGGTATATGCACGAGAGGTTGACAAGCACAAAAGGACAATGCTTCTTGTTAATAAAGCAGATCTGTTACCTGTATCTGTTAGGTTGGTATTTACATAAATATGAATTTGTGATTGCCAGAGGTCATGTTGTATTCTTATTGAACTTTCTTTTGTATTCCAATAAAAAGTCCTATTTTTAATCAAGAAATATGATCATGAGCAGCCAATCTATTTGCCAATTATTCATCCTCCTAAATTCTTTTACTGCTTGGCTTTTTGTTCAGAGAGAAGTTGGCAAAATATTTCCGTTCCCAAGAGATACTTTTTGTCTTTTGGTCAGCTAAAGCTGCTTCAGCAGCCATAGAAGGGAAACAACTCAGTTCCCCGTGGAGTACAGAAAATTGCCAGCAGAATTCAGAGGACCCTGATACAAAAATATATGGGAGAGATGAGCTTTTGGTTCGTTTACAGTCTGAGGCAGAAGAGATAGTCAAACTTAGAAGGAACTCGGGATCCAGTGGCACAGTCTCATCCAACATTCGTTCGCAAATTGGAAGTGTATCACCTTCAACTAGTGTTGTTGTGGGCTTTGTTGGTTATCCAAATGTTGGGAAAAGCTCAACAATAAATGCCTTGGTAGGCCAGAAGAAGACAGGCATTACCTCCACTCCTGGGAAGACGAAGCATTTCCAAACATTGATTATATCTGATGCGTTGACACTTTGTGACTGCCCTGGATTAGTGTTTCCATCCTTTTCAAGCTCAAGATATGAGATGATTGCTTGTGGTGTGTTGCCAATTGATCGAATGACTGAAAAGAGGGAGGCTGTGCAGGTAGTGGCTGATCGAGTTCCAAGACATGTTATTGAAAAAGTGTACAATATTGATCTGCCAAAACCCAAATCCTATGAATTGCAATCGCGGCCACCTCTTGCAACTGAACTTATGAGAGCCTACTGTGCCTCTCGTGGGTATGTTGCCTCAAGTGGGCTGCCTGATGAAACTAGAGCTGCCCGTCAATTGTTGAGGGTCTACATTGATGGGAAGCTGCCCCATTATGAAATGCTCCCTGGAATGACAGATGAAGAAGATGATGTGGGACACATCTTGTCTGAACAGCATGAATCAGATTCATCTGATATGGAAAGCCCTCCAGATTCTGATGGTGAAAATGTGCCAGAGATTGATCATGTCCTGGATGACCTCAATTCATTTGACATAGCCAATGGGCTTGCTACCAATAAGAAAGCAACAGCAAGAAGCTCAATGCACCTCATAAACAACACAAGAAGCCTCAGAGGAAAAAAGATCACACATGGAGGGTAGGGAATGATGGTGGTTATGGAATGCCGGTAGCAAGAGTCTATCAGAAACCAGTGAACACGGGTCCTGTTAAGGTTGGATAGTTATTTGATATAGCCTTTACCATTTGCTCAGCTTGAGTTGTTCTAGAAAATTAGTATTGCCAGTTGCCTGTAATAGTTTTTCACTATATCTCCCGTGCTTGGGGGCCATAGTCTATTAGTCTTTACACTTTTCTTTACCAGCCAAACCACCAGAACCAAAAACTGAAGAAGGAAAGGAAAGGGAAAGGGAAGTGATATGTTTATTTTGTTCACGCATTTTGTTCAGGAACTGCGTGGATTTTCTTGCTTATTGTTTTCTATGAGTTTGTATGATCTCTGTATTTGATGGATTTAGATTATAAGATGCGACCATGCATGGTTGGGAGTTGGGACCGGTGGCAATGCAGCTAGAGTACTGGACAATATAGCTCTAATAGAAACTCCACTGAGGTTATTTGGTAACATTTTATTAGGCCTCATCAAAAAGCCCGCGGATCAAGTGGGCCGATGGAGGCCCGCCGGCCCTGAGGGCTTTTAGCCCGGCCCGGCCCGTCAAAAAACCCGCAAAAGCCCGCAAAAACCCGGCCCGGCCGGTAGGCCCGGCCCTTAAAATCCCGCTAGGCACGGCCCGTAAAAGCCCGTAAAATATTATATATATATATATATATATATCTGTGTGTGTGTAGATATGTGTGTGTGTTTATAAATATATATATACACACACACTCACACATAGATATATATTTGTGTGTGTGTTTATATATGTGTGTGTGTGTGTGTGTGTGTGTGTGTGTGTTATATATATATAGAAAAGATATATATGCATTACCGCATAATAAATATATATATATATAGATATATTATATGTGTGTGTGTGTTTATATATATGTATATATTTTATATATGTGTGTGTATGTTTATATATATATATATATAATTACATATATATAGATATATATATATATGTGTGTGTGTGTGTGTGTGTGTGTGTGTGTTTATATATATATATATATATATAGAGAGATATATATCTATATATGTGTGTGTGTGTGTGTGTTTATATATATATATATATAGAGATATATATGTGTGTGTGTGTGTGTGTGCGTGTGTGTGTTTATATATATATATCTATATATATATATATCTATATATATATATCTATATATGTGTGTGTGGTGTGTGTGTTTTATATATATCTATGTGTGTGTGTGTGTGTGTGTGTGTGAAGGTTCTTATATTTCTATTATTTTATATAGAATATGTGCCTATATATATATTCTACATATCGGTTGACCATTCGATCGGATTCGAAAATATGGTGAAATTGGCTAAATTTTGTACCACACTCATAATTTATTGTAATAAACTCATCCAACGGTCGGTTTTTTCCATTTTCTTTGAATTGATATGGGTTGCTCTTTGGAGTATATGATATATAATATAGGTTTATAAGAGTAACTGAGTTTGACCTAGTTGATCGAATTCGAAACGATAACCAAATTGGCTAGATTTTCTACAACCACCATAAAACATTACAATCTCTCAATCGAGCGGTTGGTTTCTCTGAATTCATTTTCCACTTCATGATTGCTTTAGAATGAACCTAAACAATTTAATACAATGATATGTCAGACAACTTTAGGAGGAAAATTGGTATAGACCAATGTGTTTGTAATTAAAATTAATTTTTTTATCTTATATCCACGCACATCCATTGATGGAATATATACAAACGTGATGTGAAAAAATAAGCACATTGCGAGGTTGTCACGGCATCGGTCAACCAATAAAACATATAAGTGTCTACGGTTGACTAATCCGATCGGATTCGAAAATATGGTGAAATTGGCTAAATTTTTTATCACACTCATAATTTATTATAATAAACTCATCCAACGGTCGGTTTTTTCATTTTCTTTGAATTGATAGGGGTTGCTCTTTGGAGTGTATGATATATAAATATAAGTTTATAAGAGTAACTACGTTTGACCTAGTTGATCGAATTCGAAACGAGAACCAAATTGGCTGGATTTTCTAAAACCACCATAAAACATTGCAATCTCTTCATCGAGCGGTTGGTTTCTCCGAATTCATTTTCCACTTCATGGTTGCTTTAGAATGAACCTAAACAATTTAAATGCAATGTATAAGTCATATAACTTTAGGAATAAAATTGGTATAGTCCAATGTGTTTGTAATTAAAATTAATTTTTATTTTATTTTATGTCCACGCACATCCATCAATGGAATATATACAAACGTGATGTGAAAAAATAAGCACGTTTCGCGGTTGCCACGCCATCGGTCAACCAATAAAACATATAAGTGACTACGGTTGACCAATCCGATCGGATTTATATGGTGAAATTGGCTAAATTTTTTTCCACACTCATAATTTATTGTAATAAACTCATCCAACGGTCGGTTTCTCATTTTCTTTGAATTGCTATATGTAGCTCTTTGGAGTGTATGATGTATAAATATAGATTTACAAAAAATTAGTGTCTTTAAAAATTTATTTATCAATAAATTAGTATCTATATATAAATAAAGATTTTTTTGGGTACAATATAGTTATATAGATATGTTATCTTTGGTTGTATTTGATCATTATCCATTGAATTTCCAAAGCTTGATTAAAAAAAAAAATACTTGTGTCTTTAAATATTTATTTATAAATAAAGCCCACAAGGCCCGGCCCGAAAAAGCCTGCAAGGTCAGCTTTATATGGACGGGCTTGGATTCTTTGATTTTTAATAAAGCTCGGCCCGGCCCGGCCTGCAATTATTTAAAAATACAGCAAGGCCCGGCCTGGCCCGTTGACGACCCCTACATTTTATGCTGATTATTCATATTAGTAGCATGCTAGCCATTTTGCATGTGATCCGTATGCGAAATGTCGTGTTCTTATTTTTGTTCTAATTGTTATGTCGGATCGATTTAGTGTATCTAATAGAAAATATTATTTTGTCGGGCCACTTGAGTGTTCAAGTGATGAGATAGTCATATATTTATTCTAGATAGAAATTTGGTTCATTTGTAGGCTCACTTTAATAAGTCGAGTATTATTGGTGTATAACGAACTTTGCTCATCTCCTTTTTTAGTAGGGGAGGGCAGAAACCGAACCGGGAGGGCAAAACCGGCCGAACCGGGCCGAAAATATGGTGGCGGTTACGGAACCGGAAAAAGCAGTGCAAAAATCTTCAGCTTTCGAACCGGACCGGATTGAACCGGGTCGGAACCGGGTTAATATTCTGAACCGACCGCAAAAAAACAGAACCGGCCTATTTATTATATTTATATATATTTTTATTAGTTTTCTTATGTGTCAATTTATGACTGGTGGACATTTGGTTGCACGTAGAACACTCGCACCCGACCATGCCTAAACCTAAGTAACCCTAACCAAGTACGATCTCATTCCGTCTCCACTCTTACACTCGGCCTCCCATCTCATTCTCTCTCTCTCGACTCCACACCGAGCCCGACTGCACACCGCTGCAACGACCGCCTCAATCTTGTTGCAGAACTCTGCTGGCTGCCCGCCGATCTTCACGCTGAGCCCGATCTTGCTGCAGAACACTGTTGGCTGCCCGTCGATCTTCACGTCGAGCCCGATCTAGCTGCAGAACGCTGTTGGCTGCCCGTCGAGCCCGATCTAGCTACAGAACGTTGCTTGCTGCCCGCCGATCTTTACGCCGAGTCCGACCACGCCGATCTTCACATCAATTTGCAGTTTTGTCGCCTCTCTAACATGGACTCGGTAATTCACTTCTCTGTTTTCACTTCGATCTTCATGGACTCTCTATTGTGATAGTATTTCTGTAAAACTTGTGAGGATTCAGATTGAACTTGTGAAACTTTGGATTTTAGGGTTCGGGTTAAAATCTTCATTGTTCTGGATTTGATTTAAACTTTCAGATACTTTCTTGTTAACTTGTTGTTAGCTTGGAGTCTGTTGTTAACTTGTTCATGGGAGTCTGTTTTTAACTTGGAGTTTATTGTTAACTTGTGTGTGTGTGTGTGTGTGTGTTTATGTATATATATATATATATATATATATATATGTGTGTGTGTGTGTGTGTGTGTGTTATATATATATATATATATATATATAATATATATATCTATATATATGTGTGTGTGTGTGTGTGTGAAGGTTCTTATATTTCTATTATTCTATATAGAATATGTGCATATATATATATATCTACATATCGGTTGACCAATTCGATCGGATTCGAAAATATGGTGAAATTGGCTAAATTTTGTACCACACTCATGATTTATTGTAATAAACTCATCCAACGGTCAGTTTTTCCATTTTCTTTGAATTGATATGGGTTGCTCTTTGGAGTATATGATATATAAATATAGGTTTATAAGAGTAACTGAGTTTGACCTAGTTGATCGAATTCGAAACGATAACCAAATTGGCTGGATTTTCTACAACCACCATAAAACATTACAATCTCTCAATCGAGCGGTTGGTTTCTCTGAATTCATTTTCCACTTCATGATTGCTTTAGAATGAACCTAAATAATTTAAATACAATGAATATGTCATACAACTTTAGGAGGAAAATTGGTATAGACCAATGTGTTTGTAATTAAAATTAATTTTTTTTATCTTATGTCCACGCACATCCATTGATGGAATATATACAAACGTGATGTTAAAAAATAAGCACATTTCGAGGTTGTCACGGCATCAGTCAACCAATAAAACATATAAATGTCTACGGTTGACTAATCCGATCGGATTCGAAAATATGGTGAAATTGGCTAAATTTTTTATCACACTCATAATTTATTGTAATAAACTCATCCAACGGTCGGTTTTTTCATTTTCTTTGAATTGATAGGGGTTGCTCTTTGGAGTGTATGATATATAAATATAAGTTTATAAGAGTAACTACGTTTGACCTAGTTGATCGAATTCGAAACGAGAACCAAATTGGCTGGATTTTCTAAAACCACCATAAAACATTGCAATCTCTTCATCGAGCGGTTGGTTTCTCCGAATTCATTTTCCACTTCATGGTTGATTTAGAATGAACCTAAACAATTTAAATGCAATGTATAAGTCAAATAACTTTAGGAATAAAATTGGTATAGATTGGTGTTTGTAATTAAAATTTTTTTTTTTTTATTTTATGTCCACGCACATCCATCAATGGAATATATACAAACGTGATGTGAAAAAATAAGCATGTTTCGCGGTTGCTACGCCATCGGTCAACCAATAAAACATATAAGTGACTACGGTTGACCAATCCGATCGGATTCGAAAATATGGTGAAATTGGCTAAATTTTTTTCCACACTCATAATTTATTGTAATAAACTCATCCAACGGTCGGTTTCTCATTTTCTTTGAATTGCTATATGTAGCTCTTTGGTGTGTATGATGTATAAATATAGATTTATAAAAAATTAGTGTCTTTAAAAATTTATTTATCAATAAATTAGTATCTATATATAAATATAGATTTTTTTGGGTACAATATAGTTATATAGATATGTTATCTTTGGTTTTATTTGATCATTATCCATTGAATTTCCAAAGCTTGATTAAAAAAAAAAATACTTGTGTCTTTAAATATTTATTTATAAATAAAGCCCACAAGGCCCGGCCCAAAAAAGCCCGCAAGGCCAAGCCCGGCCCGGCCCGAAAAAGCCCGGAAGACCAGCTTTATATGGACGGGCTTGGATCCTTTGATTTTTAATAAAGCCCGGCCCGGCCCGCAATTATTTAAAAATATAGCAAGGCCCGGCCTGGCCCGGCCCGTTGACAACCCCTACATTTTATGCTGATTATTCATATTAGTAGCATACTAGCCATTTTGCATGTGATCCGTATGCGAAATGTCGTGTTCTTATTTTTGTTCTAATTGTTATGTCGGATCGATTTAGGGTATCAAATAGAAAATATTATTTTGTCGGGCCACTTGAGTGTTCAAGTGATGAGATAGTCATATATTTATTCTAGATAGAAATTTGGTTCATTTGTAGGCTCACTTTAATAAGTCGAGTATTATTGGTGTATAACGAACTTTGCTCATCTCGTTTTTTAGTAGGGGAGGGCAGAAACCGAACCGGGAGGGCAAAACCGGCCGAACCGGGCTGAAAATATGGTGGCGGTTACCGAACCAGAAAAAGCAGTGCAAAAATCTTCAGCTTTCGAACCGGACCGGATTGAACCGGGTCGGAACCGGGTTAATATTCTGAACCGACCGCAAAAAAACCGAACCGGCCTATTTATTATATTTATATATATTTTTATTAGTTTTCTTATGTGTCAATTTATGACTGGTGGACATTTGGTTGCATGTAGAACACTCGCACCCGATCATGCCTAAACCTAAGTAACCCTAACCAAGTACGACCTCATTCAGTCTCCACTCTTACACTCGGCCTCCCATCTCATTCTCTCTCTCTCGACTCCACACCGAGCCCGACTGCACATCGCCGCAACGACCGCCTCAATCTTGTTGCAGAACGCTGCTGGCTGCCCGCCGATCTTCACGCTGAGCCCGATCTTGCTGCAAAACACTCTTGGCTGCCCGTCGATCTTCACGTCGAGCCCGATCTAGCTGCAGAACGCTGTTGGCTGCCCGTCGAGCCCGATCTAGCTACAGAATGTTGCTTGCTGCCCGCCGATCTTTACGCCGAGTCCGACCACGCCGATCTTCACATCGATTTGCAGTTTTGTCGCCTCTCTGACATGGACTCGGTAATTCACTTCTCTGTTTTCACTTCGATCTTCATGGACTCTCTATTGTGATAGTATTTATGTAAAACTTGTGAGGATTCAGATTGAACTTGTGAAACTTTGGATTTTAGGGTTCGGGTTTGTTGAGAGAAAATCTGCACACAGTGAGCGTAAATGTCACTCAACATAATTTCACTCGTATTCATTTAGTGAATAGAGTTTTTATTATTTTGGGTTCGACCCATTCAAGACAGAATGTGTCTCTTAATTACAATCCCTTGTTACAGGGAAACACCCTTTGATTCCATTTATGAAGAAACCAATTGATGGGATGTGTGTTTGTTTATTTGTTTTTGCGGCTGCACCCGGATATGTGAATGGGTTGCCTACGTACCCTTGGAGAGGGATCAAGCCACTCGTAGTTCAAGAGTTCCAATGAGTGGATGACTCATTGGAGGCTTTTGATTTTGGAATTAGAGTAGTGTTTGGGACGAATTTGGTTTAAGTGGACCAGGGATTCGATTTTGTGTTTAGGATGCGGTTGCATCTAGATAGATTTGGTTCTAGATTGCCTACATACCCTTTGCGGGATCAAACCACATGTAGTTCCGGCTTTTTAGATTTAAATGGGTAAATGACCCATTTATTTTGAATTTGTGTTTGGGAAAGTGTTTAAAGCCCTTGAATTTGGTTTGGACTTTATTTGTGTGATTTGGAAATGAATTTGATTTTTTCTGGTGTTGGGAGAATTTGACTAGAGTCAGTGATTCATGTGGGACTGGTTGAATTTGACTGGTGGAGTCAGGGATTCTGTTTGGAGTTGCGGTTGCATCTAGTGGGTCGCTAGACTGCCTACATACCCTGTGAAGGGATCAAACCACTGTAGTTCATCGAATTTGGGTTTTCTGGTTTTGTACCCACTTTTTGTTTGACTGATGTGTATATACTGAACCCATCAAATAGAGTTTTTTGAGTGAACACCCAATTTGGTAGAGTGTTCGCCAATCTTGTCAAGCTGGGCAATGGGCTTGTAACTCTTCGCCGGAACCATAGTTATTTGCTTCAAGTGAGTAATTGTTTTGGACACCCATCATGTCGAAATGTGTAATGGACTTTTGCCGCATTTCACTTGTCGCCGAATCATACAACGAAACCAGAGTAATTGATTTAGACACCCATCTTAACTAGCTCTGAAATGGGCTTGCCTCCCATTTTTTGTAGGAGGCCTGGCTGAGACCGCACCAATTTTCGGGGGAGAACCGACTCGTTTTTGAAGCCAATTATCCCATGTCTTGCTTTTCATTTTTTTTTTTTTCTTTTTGACAATTATCCTTTGAAAGAGGCTTGAAATATAAACTATGAGCCACTGAGCAACAATGCAACATGCTACTGATCATTTTGTTGGTTCCACTATGTGAACCACATGTTTAATCAAGCTTTAATTAGCCAAATATTAAATTGCCTTTGCAATCAATACAAGTAGAACTGGTCATGCATGTGAAGGTGTGTCACATTGCTAGTCAAGGCTTCTTTATGATCATTGCCATGCGTTTGTGAAGGCTGTGGCTGAGTAGACTTAGGATGGTGACTTTGACATACATATGCTTCTTTATCACCGCCTCAAAAGATCTTGAATTAAAACTTGCCATCTTTTGTTATACATCAAGTTCAAGTTTAGATGCACCACCGCTTCAATTGTAAAGCTTGTCATATTTTGTCCCTTTTTTATCAGGCCACCGCTTCAAAAAGGAAGTTCTCTTTAATTGGTTTCAAGATCTTCTGTCATTTGTATGCAGGAACCGTTCTTTAAAAGACTTTGACCCGCTTTGCTCTTGTCCACCACGTAGCTTTCAGGTGGTCTCAAGATTGATTGTACGAGAAAAATCCTCGATGCATGCTGGGGTAACCCACAAGAAGGTAGCACAATGAATTTGCAATGCTATCCATGACCGTTTTCACCACTTGAACTTGATCGAACAACTTTGCATTTGTGATGCTCCTGCAATTATGTGCTTACCGTAAGCATCAGATAGTTTGCAAGTTCAAAAGAATTTATAGTCAAAGCTAAACTGAACTTCTTATTGGCTTACAGAGTCCAAATAACCAATCACACCAAGAGGTGTAATTTTGTTTGAACTACCTCCATATTTATCTCGTTTTGCTTTGAACTCCTTTGATCAATCAATGAAATCTTTTTGCTGATTTGGTGGCCAAATGAATTTGTATATATTTTTTTCGTTTGGACTCCAAACTTTTATTGAAACCACAACCACTTGTGGGAATTCATCGAAAATTTTTGGTCTCAACAGGGTTAAAATCTTCATTGTTCTTGATTTGATTTAAACTTTCAGATACTTTCTCGTTAACTTGTTGTTAGCTTGGAGTCTGTTGTTAACTTGTTCATGGGAGTCTGTTTTTAACTTGGAGTTTATTGTTAACTTGTTTATTGGACTTTGTCTATCTGTGTGTTTTTATTTTGTAGATTGGTGATAGGACGTCACAGACTCCAACTCAATCTAGCATCGGAACTACACCAGCTTCGGCTGAAGTCGGACAACTCCTCATGTCTCCTCCTGCCGCTGCAACACCAACTTCTGCAGCAACCGGTGAAGCTGAAGAACTTGGGAAGAGGAAGAACCAGTCAGAAGTCTGGGAGCATTTTGTGAAGCAGAAGAATCCAGATGGTTCGAAGATGGCGAAACCAAGAGCCAAGTGCAAATACTGCCCCCAGACCTATGCCTGTGATTCCAAAGCCAACGGGACTACATCGATGAGGACTCACATGCAGTACCAATGCAAGAAGTGTCCGGCTTACATGCCAGCAAAAAGGCAGAAGTTCCTTTCTTTCGATTCTGCTTCCTCAGGTGGTAATTTAGTTGGTTTAGCTTATGATCCCATGAATTGTAGAAGAGCATGTGCTAGGATGATTGTTAGGGACGAATTGCCATTTAGTCATGTAGATGGGGAGGGATTTAAGGATTTCATGAAAATTGCTCAACCAAAATTCACAGTACCTAGCCGTAGGACAATCTGTAGAGATATCTGGGATCTCTATCAGTTTGAAAAGGAGAAGATAAGGGAGTTTGTAGCTAGGAATAATCTGAGGGTATCACTTACCACTGATACTTGCACTTCGGTCCAGAATATCAATTATCATGTCCTCACTGCCCATTTCATAGATGAAACTTGGGTGCTACACAAAAGAATTATCAATTTCTGTGTTATTCCAAACCATAAGGGAAAGACAATAGGTAAATTGATAGAGTCTTCCTTGATTAATTGGGGTATCGAGAGGGTTTTTAGCATTGTAGTTGATAATGCTTCGAGTAATCAAGTTGCACTTGATTACATGAAGGAGAAGATTGGAAATTGGAAATGTTTAGTGTTAGGTGGGAGTTTTCTGCATGTTAGATGCTGCTGCCATGTGTTGAATCTGATTGTGAGGGATGGGATGGAGGAGCTTGATTCCTCCATCGATGCAATTAGGAATGCTGTTAAGTTCATTAGAAGTTCACCTGCTAGACTTGACAAGTTTAGGAAGTGTGCTTCAAGAGAGAAGGTTGAACATAAGGGGGGTATAGTGCCTTTGGATGTCTGCACAAGGTGGAACTCCACCTATTTCATGTTGGACATTGCCGTTAAGTATCGGCAGGCCTTCTCTAGGCTTGAAGACGAGGATCAGCAGTATGAGAACTATTTTTTGGAGAGAGTTGGAGGAAGTAAAAGGGTTGGGCCGCCTAAGAATGAGGATTGGGAGAAAGCTACGAGATTAGTGAAGTTCCTTAAAATCTTTTATGATGCAACCTTGAATTTTAGTGGGACTAAGGTAGTAACTTCAAACCAGCCTATTCAATGGATTTGTACCATAGTCGATGAATTAGAAGAATGTGCAGCTAGTGATGATCCTTTGATGGTTAGCATAGGGTCCTCCATGAAGAAGAAATTCGACAAGTATTGGTTGAGGTTAGAGGACATTAGCACAGTTTTGTTGCTTGCTGTTGTATTGGATCCAAGATACAAATTATTATATCTTGAATACTTTTTTCCAAAATTGCATCCGGATAGCAGCATTGTGCAATTTATGGTAGATGAAGTGAAGAGGTCCCTCATGCAGCTATACAACGAGTATCACCAATCTGATCCTGTGGCTGCACAAGCCTCAAATGATCTAGCACAGCCTCGTGTTGATGATAGTGCTTTTGCACAAGGAGATGATGACTCACATGCTGCATCACTAAATAAGTTTATGAAGCTTAGGAAGGAGAAACATGTGGTGGAGATCAGGAATGAAGTTGACAAGTATTTGCTTGAAGCTGCGGAGGACCCTGCGAACAAAAACTTTCAGCTTTTAGATTGGTGGAAGGAGAGTGCTGTTAGGTATCCAATTCTGTCCAAGATTGCAAGGGATGTCTTTGCTGTTCCAGCTTCGACAGTGGCTTCAGAGTCTGCATGCAGCCTAGGGAAAAGGGTTGTGGATCCATTTCGAGCATCATTAACTCCAAACATGGTTGAGGGGCTGGTTTGCCTCAACGATTGGTTAAGGGGTGGAACTTTTAATGAATACAAGGAGCCTACTAGGTCGGAGCTGGAGCTTTATGGTGAACTTGAAAAGCTTGAATCAGGTAAATTTGTTATAAAATCCATTTGTTATTTTCTATGTTGTTGAATTTCAAGTGTCAAACTAATAGAAATTTGACAATTTGTTGCTGTTTTGATTGGTAGGGAGTGTCATAACTCAGGTGGACGTTTCTGCACAAGAATGAATGATGCTTTAAAGTAGAGAGATGCATGTTATGCTGCTGTTTTGGTGTTGGCTGCAGATTTGCATATCTGCCTTTTTATGTTTTCATGAACTGTTTTTAAGTTTGAAACTCCTTTATGAGTTAAATTTGGGTCTGTAATAACTAATGGACTAGCTATCTGTTTCTGGACTTGTGGTTAACTGGTTGTTATGAACTTGGCTCTATGGTTTATGACTTTTAAGTTTGTAGGATTTTCCTACCTCTTTTCCTTTTCGGACTTTATGAAACTGTGTATTGAACTGCATTTTTTCCTCTTTATGCTTGTTGTATTGAGCATTTCATGGGCAGGTTGTGTTTTGCATGTTTATGCTTGCTGCAAATTATTTGGGCCAATTGGGCCCTAAATATTATGTTTGTTTTAACTTAATATTTGTGTATTAATAATAGATTTGTAATTGGGCCCTGAATACTGAATAAATAAATAAAAGCCCATTTAGAACCGAACCCGAACCGGGCCGCACCGAAAATTCGGGTCTCCGAATATTTCGGCCCAGCCCATTTAGAAACAGTTGTCGGTCCAAATTTAGGCCCAACCGAGGACTCCGGGTTGAAGTCGGGTTCGGCCCAAAACCGAGCCGGGCCGACCCGAGCCCAGCCCTATTTTTTAGTACCTGGACTAGTGATTTTGTTATCAAGTAAACAAATGTTCTGGCCATAGTGAAATCGAATTATGCCTTTTTTCTTCTTCTAAAATCCAAACCATTGTATGAACAAGTTAAACTAAGCAAAGAGGATCTCCAAGGCAAACAAATGTTACATACTACTAGCCATTGTCGAGATCGAAGTAATATAATGTATTTTGACAAATATGTTTTAACTACATGTTGCATAAATTATGTAGAACCCGATCTATAAATGATTTTATTTATTCCGTAAAGAGTTGTACTAGGTTGATATACCATGCATGAACAGTTGAACACTCTTGATAGATAAACTGTCAGGTGAGTCATGCACGCATTATGCATTTGGATTCGGAGAGTTTTTTTCATGGTACCGTAGGTTTCATCTTGGTTTGATGTGCCAATAATTCTATGACATGTGGAGACTAGGACTTTACACAAAAATCGTAAAGGAATCTTTCCTCTACGGTTAAGAAGATGGGAAATTATTGCATCTTCCGAGTTCATTTTACAAACTATAAATTTTGTGTAAATTCATTACACTCCACATGTCATATATATCGGCATTTCAAACCACCTTAGAATATTGAGATGGTTTGGCGGTACTATGGAGGTGGACATTCTTCACCACTTTGTGCACAAAACCCTACAAAATAACAAAAATGGACAAGGTATGGTATTAGTTTAGTGAATTTAATACTCGCACCACTTTAGTTCAACCACCCCCCGCCAAAAAAAATTAGAATGGGATCACTTCAACGGTTCAACCAACTAGTTATGTGATACAATTTTCGGGAAAAGAAAATGAAATTGCACTTGGATATATCACATGAATTGTTGTTGGTGAGAAAGGAACCAATAATTGAGGGAAAATAAATACCTATAATGGGGCTGCCGGCTTTATTAACGATCAGGCTTCGTCTGCCACTGGGGGTGCCTTTGGTAGGCTTGTCGCTGTCACTGACTACAGTAAGGGCGGCCAAATCGTTGTGATTACACCTAGTAATGCCCTTCCGACTAGAGCGACAATTAATAGAAATCCGGTTTGAGGAAGGAGGAGATGACAGACCAAGGGAGTTGCGTTGAGCTTGGCTGGATGCGTATGCATGAAGAATACTATTTGTAGATATAAAGGAAGAGAAGAAGATTAGAAAGAGAAAAAAGCAGCCATGAGCCATCACCATGTGTACTTTCAAACTCTGCGTTAAGATTAGAATGATTTCCCACCTAGTATTGCACACTATTTATACATGGGCAATGATAGGGGGCCTCAATGGGGAGAAATTTTTATGTGCTACAGTCAAACTAAGTGTCAATTACACATGGTTTGATGCTTTAATTAAATTTCAACATATGTACAATCATTACACATCAGTCATTAATCGTTAGCCACAAGTTTCTGCCGTTAGCATAAGAGGTTAGCAAAACTTTGCCGTTAGTATCTGTGGCTAGAAGAAAAATAAGCTATAATTATCTTGAAAATTTTTGTCGAGAAGATCTTAGATGTATGTATATATCTTGAAAATAAGCTATAATTATCTTGAAAATTGCATATATATGTATATATCTCTTCGCGACTTCGCGAGGTATCTTCACGAGGACTCCCTTCAACAGTCTTTAATTATGCATATATATATGTGTAGCCCCACGTAATGAGCCATGCATGGCTTGCATAATTAACTTGTATACATATCCTCCTTGATATTCGCGAGCAAGCACGATTGTTCAGCACCATAACTCCTTGCATATATATATTGCCAGCAAATAGTTGATGGGCCGCCTTGCTAATTTCTTAATTGTCTCACCATGCATGAACCACCATACATACATGATATATATAAGCCTCATTGCAATTAAGCATGATTGACTCTTCTTCCAACTGCACCACGTCCATTATGGCTGTGTGGGACCCCTTGATTTCTTGCTTAATTGACCCATGCATGAGCAATTGTATAAACCATTCGCGACGTCCCCTCGCAAATATATTAATTGTATGGGAAGATTCGCATGGCTCCTCTCGTGCACATGTTGGTATTCAAGCAAATAAGTCATCATTAATTATCAAAGATTTGATAATCACTAGTAAATCAAGGAATATCTAGATTTGCTTCAAAATTGCTTGGCCTCCAAGTAGGCTTTACTTAGCCTCTAAACAATATTTTCCGAACTTGCCGAAAAATAAATACTTGGGCCACGGATATTGGCCCGGTTTTCTTCGAATCCCCCTTATCGGGAAAAAATGTTAATTTTGGGTTCAAACAATATGTTCACAAACCTAGGCTTCAAGGTTCCTCCAACCTTTGTCCTCCTTCCACCATCCTCTCTCTTTTTCCATCATCATAAATCCTAATTTGCATTTAAAATAATAATCATAATAACAATAATAATAATTCTATGTGCATCCCGCACTAATCTTAACAGTAGATCTCATAATGTATCAATTTTTGTTCAAGTAAATAAACAATTGCAAAAGTGACCTCCCATTTACAAACTAAGTACTGATGCCTAATTTTTCATAAGTCGAACTCATGACCTCTTATTTATGAAGGAACAATTTATACCACTAGACCAAATAGTACTAGACCACATGTTTAGATTAAATAACTTTTTATTTTTTTAGAAATTCTTTTTCTTAGAACATTTTTTTTTTTTTTGTAAAAATTTGACACATAATCACCTTAAAAGATTTTATTTTATTTTATTTTCTTACTTTTATCCCACCCCACCCATTCTCATATATTTGTATGTTCGAACTGATAATCTCTACGACATTAGGTTTCCAAATAATCAACATCTTAATGAGCCACAACTTATGACTCACAAGCATTTTAAGAGAAATTGACATTTCAAGAAATCATCAACAAAGACAGCATGCCAAGTTGGACTTAGCTGATACAACAATGTTTGCATTGATATAAACTTTACCCTTTGTGAAATTTCAACCAAACATGATCTTACGCAACGATCCCAAAATGTAATTGAGGAGTCTACATGCACGCATGAATTCACACTTCATTGTCTCAATGACTTTGGCGTCAATGGAAAACTTAATACAAGGTCATTCCTCCAATAGAGGCCCTGCCCCCTCCCAATGGCAATTCAATTAGTGGAGATCTTTCCCACCACGTATTGAAGGGTCTAGCTAATACTTTTTGGTTGTTGGGCACATAGAGACTTGGGCAGAACAAGACAATTCCATTATCTTTCCCACCACGTATTGATGGGTTGACTAGCAGCGGGAATGAGACTTCCAGATTCTAGATAACCATCATCCGTCTTTCCTTATTTTCTCAGTTCATATTATTGAAGTGGTTGTACTGATCGAAGTATCATATTTCATTGTATGACTCTTCATATATAAACAAGCACTAGGTGAGCAATCTAAATTAAACCTACAACTCAAGTCTATAACTTTTTTCATTATATCAACAAATAAGAAATACAACAATTAGTTTTTTCGTGAGTCGAACTCATGATTTCCTATTTATAAAGGAAAAATTAATATTGTTAGACCAAATAGTACTAGGCCACAAGTCTAGAAACTAATTTTTTTTTTTCAAAAAATTATTTTTGGATAATTATATTTACACAGCTCTTTTTTCTAAAGGGAGCTTCTATTCATACTTCTAAAATTAGTATTTGGACCTCTTTTTTTTTTTCAAGTAATAGTTGACTTTGTCAACTCATATCAAATTACCCATAAGGACATAAAAGAGGGGAGGGAAATCAAAAAAAAAAAAAAAAGGTGTCTTCTTATCTCTAGTAGTTTTCAACTTGGAGAAAACCTTCGATCTCCTCCAACATAAACTCTAAAATCACTAACCATTGTATCGTACCAATGTCTAACTCTGGTTTCTCGATTAGTACTACTAAAACCTAGAAGCATCCACTCGAGAAAATTGAAATTTTGGTTCTGCATCTTGATTACATGGTATGATGTTCTCGATTAGTACTACTGTACTCAAAACTAGAAGCATCCACTTCATAAACTTGGAATTTTGGTTCTTGGTTTGATTAAATGGTTCGATTTGGCACCATGTTTTTTTGTGTAGGCCATTGGGAAGAATCATTAGTATTTGTCCTTAGAGAGTCCAGGACCTAATTGTGTTTGATCTTACTTTGAATGGCCTTTTATTTAATTACTCTTCTATAATTGTAGGCTTTTCGATTAACTTGGTATGGCCTGAAAGGTTGGTGCTATTGTGCTATCTAACTATCTGATTGTTGGATTTCTTTATTTCCACTTCAATTCTCTTGTACTATAGTTTCATAGACTCGATAGCATGGTAGAATTTTTTTTTTTTGGTTGTTGTTGTTGTAATACAATAGCAGTACACAGAGGTCAGAAGGTCAGACAGAGAAAAACAAAGCAAGAAAGCATAACAGTAACAGAAACCAAACTGAAACAAAAGTCAAACTATGATAGTTAGAATTTTGGAAGAAAGACTAAAAAATACGTATGGATGAATGAAACAAAATAGAAGCGACAAAATTATGTGAAAGATAGAGACTACCACCTGGAGAAATTTTTTTTTTTTCAAAGGTAAAATAGGATTGTGAATTGTTCAAAATTTGCAGGAGGTCCATTACCGATTTTGGAGGTATGAATAGAATCTAGAAAAAAAAAAAGACTTTTATTGATTTTATTGGATGATGGGCATTTTGGGAAAATTAGGGAGGTGTAGATAGCATATTAGTATTTTGTAAAAATAAGTTAAGAGGTCTATTAAGTGGGGAGATCGAAATAGCAATTTTGGAGGTATGAATAGAAGCTCCCTTTTCTAAATACACATATCAATCTCTCACCATTTTTTTTGAAAAAAAAATAAATCCCCATAATGTCCTCAAACTGAGGAACAAAAAAAGAAAAGAGTAATTTTATCTACATGTCTAAATCTCTTCTCCATGACTTTTTTTTTCTTTTTTCTTTTTTTCTAGAAGCAACTGCAAACTCCGTCACCCGAATTTTTTACTGCAAACATGAATTCTTAAATACTCGTTTGGCAACTCTCAATATCAATTAAAGTGGTGAACTTATTTGAGTATCTCAAATTCTAATAAACTGACACAAAGTACTACTCATGATCTGGGATTATTGGTTCTTTATTTTTATTTTTTGGTCTTTTGTGCAAAGACCTGTGTTTATTAGTTCATCAATTTCACCTCCTTTAAACTAGGGCTAGGTTCGGATCGGTTCGATCTGAAAAAGTTGGAAACCGAAACCGAAACCGAAACCAAAACCGGCACTATCGGTTCGGTCCAGATCGGTCTTTTGAGCATGTTAAAACCGATGAGAAACCGACCCGAAAACAATCGGGCCGGTCTTTTGGTTTTTCGGGCCAAGAAACTGATTTTTCCAGATTTCACTCATTTCAGTCTAGGACTCTAGGTAACTTGCTTCCAATTTTCATAATCCCAGATAAAAGCTATAAGCTAATGGAGCTGCACAAAACATCAGAAACTCTGCAAAACTGTGCTTACTGCAGAATTGCAGATTCACACATACACACACTGCATAGTGCAGATTGAAGCAATTTTGAACAAATTATGAGTTTCAAATTTAATGCAAAATATGAATTATGAAGTAGCAGACTATCCAAAGTTGCAAATAAAGCAGTAAAGCCATCCAAATGGACCAGATATGCACTGAAACTAAAGCCATCCAATCCAACTATGCAAACTTAGCCAGTTAAGTCATCCAAATGGGCCAAATATGTATTGAAACTAAAGCCAATTAGCCATAAACAATCACTAGAATGCAGTTCAATATTTCAATCAAAAACAACACTTATTAAAAGTTTAAAACTTCAAGGCTTCAAGCCATGTCTTTCTTGACTCTTGAACCCTCAACGACAAGGGCAGAAACCAGGAAGGCAGGAACTTCATGAATCATGAGAGTGATGATTTTTTTTTATTCAACTCATAGGACTCCACCCTGCATAAAAAAGGGGCAGTTCAACGCAAATAAAAAAAATATGCAGAAACAATATTTGCATATCATCAGCTAACTTCAAATGATGGTTCAAAAATCAAAACTTCAAATGTTCAATACTCGAAATCACATTTGATTGAAATCTAATAATGCATAAATTCTTAGAAACTGACCAGCTATATTCCACTTCATATAGTTCTTCATTTTTTTGGCCTCTTGGAAACTGTCTTTTTTGATGCTGGAACAACTTCTTGCTTTTTTGTTGATGGAGCTGCTCCTTTGATTCCTTTCCCTTTGGCGGCTTTGACTTGTGCACTATCGGCTGTGTCTTTAAGCACATGGTCTACGAAAGAACAATTCACATTATCACGAAAGTGCAAACTGTAAAGTCATTAAACAGAAAAAACTGAAATATTCAAATTGTACCTCCCTCAACTTCTTCATAGAAGTACATATCCTCAACTATTGGAACATATTCGATGCTTTGAATGCTCTCTGACCTCAACCAATTTTGGAAGCATATTAATGCTTCAACGGTTTTTGCAGATATTGAACTTCTGAATGGATCGATTACCCTCCTCCCCATGCTAAAACAACTTTCACTAGCAACTGTGCTTACTTGAATTGCAAGCACATCCTTGGCAACTAATGCTAGATTGGGGGTACTTAGAACCATTAAGCTTCCACCATTGCAGAAGCTTCCAATCTTCATGTTCTGGAGGGTCTTTAATAGGGTCCAGCAAGTATCTATCCACCTCGTGTGACACCACAGTCTGATCTGAGTCTTCCAACTCTTGTTTCCAATCAGCTTGCATGGCAGCCATCTTCCCACTCATTTGAGTTCTTGAACTTTTTGTGCTCGAGCTGCCGGTACCACTTGTTGTAGCTTTCTCAGCCTCATTGCCACTTGGTCTCGTCTTTTTTGTGCCCAAACATGATGAATACAAGTCTGTGAGGTTCACCAGCAATTCCTTCAGCTCGGCAGACCTATGCTTGATTATTGCAGGATCAAGTTTAAGCCATATTCTACATACCCTCTCAAAATTGCGAAGCTTGTATCGAGGATCTAAAACCAAAGCCACCAAAAGCAAGTGATTCATGTCATTGAGGCTTGCAAAATATTTTTTAAACTTGTTCCTCATCTTCACTACCATCTCAAACAAGATCCTTTCTGTATTGCTTCCATTACACATCTCAGGCCAGTCAAAGCGGTCGTCAATCTCAGCTTCAATTGCCATGATATCATGGAATGCTTTCTGAGCTATGGGACTGTTTGTGGCCGATATCCTCATTGTCACATCATAGAATACCTGCAAATGTACCATTATAAAAAAAAAAAAAAAAAAAAGATTTATTAAAGTAGCATGAAACTGCAAAAAATAAAACATAAAATGTAAACTGAAAAGCAGAAAATGAAAGTTAAATGCAGAAACTGAAATGCAGAAAGTTAAATGCAGAAACTGAAATGCAGAAAATGAAATGCAGTAACTTAAATGCAGAAACTTAAATGCAGAAATTGAAAGTTAAGAAACTGAAATGCAGAAACTGAAATGCAGAAACTAAAAGTTAAATGCAGAAAATGAAATGAAGAAACTGTAAAGTGTAAACTGAAATGCAGAAACTGAAAAGTGGCTGATTACCTTGAGGAAATTGACAAAAACAGTAGCTCTTTCCCAATCAGTTTCGACGGGTGGCCCTACCCTTTTCATCTTCTCTTTTGTTTTGTTTGCAACTTCTGTTTCTGCCCCTTCTAACCACTCATCATCTTCAACCTCTTCCTCATCAAAATAACCCTTGTATTTCGTGTCTTCCTCTTCTGCCATGCGATCAAACCCTTTCCAAGCTCAAGGGTAACATCCAACATTAAGAAGGTGGAATTCCACCAAGTTGGCACATCCAATATGCACACCTTCTTGCAGTCCAATTGTTCTATGGCAACACATCGCTTAAAAACACCAAGCCTTGCAGACGAACTCCTAACATAACGAACTCCATTTCTAATCGAAGCCACAGATTTATCCATCATTCTTAACCCTGATTTCACAATCAAGTTGAGAATGTGAGCTAAACACCTCACATGAAGCCACTTGCCTCCTAAAACAGGCTGTTTTTTCCAAGTGAGCATCTTTTTCCTAATGTAATCGATAGCAACTTTGTTTGCGGATGCGTTATCCATCGAAATAGTCAACACTCTCTCGATTCCCCATTCAAGTAGGCATGTTTCCAGCAGCCTTCCTATGGTGTTCCCTTGATGATTAGGAATTACACAAAAGTTAAGAATTCTTTTGTGTAAATTCCAGCCACCATCTATGAAATGAGCCGTAACCACCATGTAATTTATGTTTTGCACCGATGTCCACGTATCGGTGGTTAAATTAACATAGTGGCTAGCTCGCTCCTACCTAAGTTTCTTCTTCTCAACATCATACAATTTCCAAAATGTGGTTACAACTAATCTCCTAGAAGGAGTCTTAAACCTAGGACATGCAACTTTACAAAACCTTTGAAACCCTTCCTTCTCCGGGTGACTAAATGGCAGCTCGTCTATTACTATCATCTCAACAAAAGCTCTTACGCAAGCATCTTGACTAAATGCCCTCATAGTTAAAGAAGGTTCATTCAAGTTCCCACCAGCTACAAACACTTGTTGAAACTCTTCCAGATCTATCCTACCAGGGTATTTTTTACAAACCACCTCTATATGCCTCTTTACGTTGCTAGTGCCATTATCATATGGATTACAAGCAAGGTCTGTAGAACAATACCTACATTTTGCCCTCTTCGTAGTCCCAACTTGGACCTTCTTTCCATCTTTGAACTCATACAATGGCTTGTCAATCTTCTTATAGTGCTCCCATACCATCGAACGCTCCCTCGACCCTGTGGATGTACTCTTCCTCGGTCGCTTTTTGGGTTTTGGTGGCCGTGCCGATGTCATCGTAGATGGAGTTCTAGCAAAAGATGGTGTACCAGTACTTACAGTTGCAGCAACGATATCATTCTCAGCAATTTCTGTGTCGGGATCAGACTTGGAATTGGAGTTTGCATTACTCGATTCCGAATTTGAATTGGGTTCGTAATGGCTTGAGGATTGGGATTGGGTTTGTGTGTCTTTGTATTGGATAAATCCATGGATGATTGATCGACACTTGACAGTCGAGAGTGAAGAAAAATTGAAGAAGTGAAGAACAGAAGAAATGAAGTTGGGTGATGAGGTGATCGTTTTCTCGAACTGAAGAGGACGGCTTGGAGGTTGGAATGGGGTCTTTACTCTTTAGGTCGAAGACTGGAAATGAAATTGGGACATTGGGTGATTACCTGCAAGTGAGTTTAGGGTATCCTCTATAGACTCAGCTGATAACCAATTAAAATTGGACACGTAGACAAGTACGAAGAATCGGTCTGGATCGGTCCCTCGAATATGAAAACCGAGCCCGACCCGAAGAACCCTTTAATCGGTTCGGTTTAGCCCGAACCGAGAAATGCTGCTATCAAACCCGACCCGAAATGGTAGGTTTCGGTCCAGATCAAACCAGTTTCTCGGTCTATCGGGTGAAAACGCCCAACCCTACTTTAAACACATTTTTAGGGAAACAAATTTTGTGGCTGATGCCTTTCTAAACATAGGACATAGCCATGTCAATGGGACATTATGGACCAATGGGGTTCCCCTTGAGGCTTCGAGAGCTTTACTGTTTGATTATGTAAACTCGGGATGCCCGAGAGGCTCCCATATCTAATCTATTAGTCTTTTTGTATCAAAAAAAGAAAAAAAAGAAAAGGGTTTTTGGGCTCAAAGAAAGCTTGCATGCTGCTATGGATATTGAACTATTGATCAATGATTGATTCAATTTGGCTTTTTTGTCTAATAGTTTATTCTAACCGAAAAAAAAAAATACGGCATGACAAAGCTACCAAGATAGAATTGAACCCGTTCATCAACATGTGAAACTAAATGTGGCTATAGAGAAGGAAAATAGGTGTATGAGATTTGAAGGGTAATTTGGGTAGCTTGGGTGGTGTTCTTAGTAAATTATAAAGATGATAAATTAAAGTGTAGTGTATTAAGTAAGGGTTGTTCAAACCAAAAATTGAAAGAAAAAAAAAAGTAAGGGTTGTGTATCGAGTTAGGAATGTGTAAATAAATTTCCTAAAATAATAAAAAAAAAGGAACAAAATTGCTTAGATGGCGGAAGGAGGTTGCAAACATGTGAGGTTTGGGAATATAGGATAAGATAGGAAGACAATCAAAGCTTTTTCTTCTCCTTAACCTTTATTTTTGATCGGACAAATTTTCTCTAAACCTTCTTAAAGGTTTATGTTGCAACTCTTCTTCAATTTTTTTCTTTTCATTTCCAATGCGACTAGGTAGTGAGAGGGAGAAGTTTGCTAAGAAAGAACTGATCTCTAAGTTTTGTTTTCAAGCTTCCATCAGGTATAGTTGAATTCTATTCCCTTCCTCTTGAAATTGCGATATATAAGTTTTGGTTAGACTTTCCACATGTTCTTGTATTGATTTTTTAGTGATTGATTCATAATGGGAATGGTGAACCCATGTATCGTCATGGGCAGGGCTGCCGCCTGAGGCAGCCGCCTCAGGCCACCGGCTCCCGGGGGCCTCCGGAGTTTAGAATTTCTGTATATAAGTTAAAGATAGTATATATATTAATATTTGCTGCTATAAGCAAGTGGTCGCGTGTTGCTCCAGCGGAAGAGAAGTCAGACTCTACCCTTGGCCACCAAGGTTCGAGTCACATTGTGTTTCACTTCTCTCTTGAATTTTTTTTTCAATCAATTAAGGGAATTGAGTGGCAGTGTGGGGCCCAGCCGATTCCTTTCAGTTTTTTTTTTTTCAATCCTTTAAAGTAGTTTTTCATGGATCCGTGGCCCAGCCACCTTATTTATTTATTTATTTTTTCTTTTCCTTTTCCATATAAACTTTTCCTTTCCTTCTTCCATATGAATAACTATTCTTTTTCCTTCTCCTTATTGAAAACTAACCCAAATTAAACCCTATATATTGATGGTGTATGCATAGAAAATTTCCCACATCAAACAAGATCGATTATTTATTGTTAAGATGCCTCCCATTAGAAAACACAAGTCTGGAGCTCAGAAGAGAAGAGAAAACAAAAGGAATGACAAGAAGCATTAACTCAATCTCTAGCTGGATCACTTGATAAGTATTTTGGGGGAAACAAAAAAGCAGAAACGTCAGTTCAAAATGTGGTGAATGATCAGGAAGATGAGCATAATAATGAACAACATGATGAACCCATGAATGCTCATGAGAATCATGGTGAAGAAGAAAGAGAGCATATGATTGACCCTGAGAATGAAGATCAACTCATGGATGAGGAAGATAATGATAGTATGGATCAAGATGTCCCAAATGCAGATTTCAATGAGCAAATTAGCTTTCCTTTGAATGTTGATGACCCAGGTAATTGGGATAAGATTGACTATAATATCAGAGACTTTTTGGTTGAAAGAGGTCCTCAAAGAGACTATGATTACAATTTTCCCAAAGATAGTAGAGGCAGACATTTTTCTTCAGAACATTTCTTTCGATATTTACCAAATGGCGAGAAGCAAGATCGGAATTGGCTAGTGTATTCAGAGTCTCAAGATAGAATATTTTGCTTTTGTTGCAAGTTGTTTAAGAAGGACGAGCAGAAAATTAATTTGGGCAACATAGCTGGTGTAGGATACAAAGATTGGAAGAATCTTGGTCGGAGGCTTAAGGGTCATGAAACAAGTAATGTGCATGCTTATTGTATGAGTAGATGGATTGAATTGAAAAAGAGACTACAAAAGAATCAGACAATTGATAAAAGCTGGCAAGAACAGATTACGAAAGAGAAAGAGCATTGGAGACAAGTATTACTCAGGATAATTGCTGTTGTCAAAAGACTTGCAAAAAATAATTTGGCATTTCGTGGAGATAGTGAGAAGCTTTATGTGGAGAATAATGGAATTTTTTTGCAAATGATTGAGATGCTTGCTGCATTTGATCTAACAATGCAAGAGCATGTTCGATGCATTCAAAGTCATGAGACACACTACCATTATCTCAGTCACAGAATTCAAAATGAAATGATACAAATGTTAGCAAGTGAGATATAACAAACAATTGTTACAAGTATCAAAGAAGCAAAATACTTTTCCATTATTGTGGATTGCACTCCCGATGTAAGTCATGAAGAGCAAATGTCTCTTATAGTACGGTGTGTGGATGTTTCTTCAAAGCCTATAGTGGTAGAAGAGTTCTGGCTAGAATTCTTGAAAGTAGATGATACATCAGGTCTTGGCCTTTTTACTGAGATTACAAATGCATTGAGCACTCTTCAACTTGATATTGATGATATAAGAGGACAAGGATATGACAATGGATCTAATATGAAAGGAAAACACAAAGGTGTTCAAAAAATGCTACTTGAAGTAAATCCTAAGGCATTCTACACTCCATGTGGTTGTCATAGTCTCAATCTTGCACTTTGTGATATGGCAAATTGTTGTCCCAAAGCTATGTCTTTTTTTGGAGTGATTCAAATTGTTTTCATCATCTACAAAGCGATGGCAAGTTTTCAAAGATTTTGCGGATGGTCTTACAGTTAAGCCGTTCTCACAGACACGTTGGGAGAGTCATGTTGAAAGTGTTAAACCCATAAGATTTCAAGCTCGTAAAATAAGAGATGCTTTAATTCACTTGGCAAAAGTTAGTGAAGATCCGAAGACAAAGAGTGAAGCTGAGTCGTTAGCCATATTTGAAATAGAGAACTTTGAATTCTTGCTTGGCATGGTTATTTGGTACAAGTTATTATTTGCTATCAATACTGTTAGCAAAATTCTTCAAACTGAAGACATGCATATTGATTTTGCCATCACAGAACTAAAGAAACTTATTTCTTCTCTTCAGAATTTTAGAGAAATTGGGTTTGATGAGGCCATGATTGACGCTAAGAAGATTGCGAATGAAATGGAGATTGAAGCTGTATTTCGTGAAAAGCGAGTCATTCGGAGAAAGAGACAATTTGATGAGAGTGCTAGTGAAGAAGTGACACAATCAGCTGAAGAATCATTCCGAGTTAATTACTTCATATATATAGTT
Source organism: Rosa lucieae (assembly GCA_024704745.1). Lineage (NCBI taxonomy): Eukaryota > Viridiplantae > Streptophyta > Magnoliopsida > Rosales > Rosaceae > Rosa > Rosa lucieae. The sequence goes on from CM045496.1 coordinate 47,069,023, forward strand.
GATCAAGCTCTTTCTTCACTTAGAACTCGGTTTGAACAGTTTCAAAAATATGAAGAACTTTTTGGGTTCTTATTCGATGTAGAGAAGTTGAAGTGTTCAGATAATAATAGCTTGAAGAAGTATTGTGCTAATCTTGAAACTTTTTTGACACATGGCGGGATCTCTGACATTAATGGGGAAGAACTATATTTAGAATTGAAACATCTAAAAGACACTTTACCGGAGGAGGCAAAAAGGGCAATTGAAGTGTTGAATTATTTAAAAGAGATGGAGAGTTGTTACCCAAATGCCTGGATTGCTTATAGAATTTTGTTGACTATACCGGTCACAGTTGCTTCTGCAGAAAGAAGTTTCTCAAAGTTGAAATTGATCAAATCTTATCTTCGGTCAACCATGTCACAAGAAAGATTGAATGGTTTATCTATGCTATCTATTGAAAAAAATATGGGAGATAAACTTGATTATGACAACATTATTTGTACTTTCGCAGCTAAAAATGCGAGAAGAGCAAGGTTTCAATGATGCTTTGTAAATTTAAAGGCGTGATGGCCTAGCCTCCAACTGGGTTCCAGCCATCAAAAAAAAAAAATGTTTAACTAGTTTTGTAATTCAGAATTTTATGCAAGGAATAAATATTCATATACTTTTGTATTGTTATTGATTTCATATTTACTTTTATTCAAAATACATGATTTTATACTGTTATTTGGCGCAATATATATATATATATATATATATACATATATATAGACACCCACACACACAATAGGAGGCAACATTTTAATTCTTCGCCTCAGGCCGTTAGAATCTCAGGACCGGCCTTGGTCATGGGGGTAAAATAGAAACTTATGCATATAAAATACAAAGAAAAATATTGGGGGTGTGTATCCAACGTATAGCAATGTGCAAATAAAATTTCTCATTCTTTTCTTAGAACTTTTTTTTTTTTTTTTGTAAAAAATTGACTCACATAATCAACTTAAGAGATTTTATTTTGTTTTTTTATTATTATCCCACCTCACCCATTCTCATATATTTATATGTTCGAACTCATAATCTCTATGACATTAGGTTTACAAATAATCAACGTCTTAGCGAGCCTCAACTCACAACTCACAAGCATTTGAAGAGAAATTGACATTTCAAGAAATCATCAACAAACACAGCACGCCAACTTGGACTTAGCTGTATGACAATGCTTGCATTGATGATAAACTTTAGTCTCTGTGAAATTTCAGAATCTTACTCAACGATCCCAAAACATAATTGAAAAGTCTACATGCATGTATGAAAACGTGCTTCATTGTTTGAAAAGTCGATGAAAAATTTAATACAAGGTCATTCAATGGGAAGGCAATTCAATGGAGGCCCCGCCTCCTCCCAAAGTAAATTCAAATAGCGGAGATCCCACCACGTACTCAAGGGTCTTGCTATTTTGTGATTTGTGGGCCTATAAATCTCATATTTTTGCAGTTTGTATTACTGAAGTGGTTGTATTGAAGTATCATATTTCATTGTATGCATGACTCTTCATATATAAACAAGCACTGGGTGAGCAATCTAAATTAAACCTATACAACATGTATCAGAAACAAAGAAATATGCTAGCAGCGCTGCCTTATCACCCAATAGCTCAATACTTCCTTCTTATTCTACTTGGCTCCATTTTATTTAGATATATTCATGCATGTAGCTCAAGTGAAAGTACCTCTCTCCTGTCTTTTGCCCTCACTCTGTCTTCTCCTTCCTTAAATTGGACACACGTGGATTGTTGCCAATGGGAAGGCATTACTTGTGATGTGGCTGGTCGAGTAACCCATTTGAACTTATCCTCCAAAGGCCTCAGACTCAAAGGAGGCAATTTTCCCTCATCATCACTAGGAAATCTCACACATCTGACCCACCTCAATCTATCTCACAATTCACTTTATAGTTCTTTAGATCAAGCTGGATTCTTCTTGTCCTTGGGTCGTCTTGAGGTACTTGATTTGAGTTTTAACCTTCTCTCTGGAGAGCTACCAGGCTCTCTATCATCATCCAATAATATTCGGATAGTAGATTTGTCTAGCAATCGCTTCCATGGTGCAATGCCATCCTCCTTCTTCCAACAAGCAAAGAATTTGACTCATTTCAATGTCACGAACAACAATTTCTCAAGTTATATCCCGTCCCCTATTTGTGTCCAGTCTTCTTCATTGATTAGGCTGTTGGATTTTTCCTACAATAAATTTGGAGGCAATCTCTCTCGCGGACTAGGAAACTGTTCCAAGCTGGAAGTTTTTCGTGCGGGTTACAATAACCTCTCAGGATCACTTCCAGAAGATATCTATGATGCTACCACACTGGAAGAAATTGCAATCCCTGCTAATTCTTTTTATGGAGACATTAGTAAAAGAATTGTTAACCTCACTAACCTCAAAATCCTTGACCTCCACTTCAATAATTTCAGTGGCATGCTTCCAATAGATATTGGGAAGCTCTCCAAATTGAAAGTCTTCCTCCTTCATTTCAATAATCTAGAAGGTTCTTTGCCACCATCGTTGCTGAATTGCACAAACCTTGTGGAATTGAATCTAGGATTCAACCTTTTGAAAGGAGATATCTCGGCTTGTAATTTCTCCAGACTTGGTCAACTTCGTAAACTTGACTTTGTGAGTAATCTTTTTACTGGTATCTTGCCAATAAGCCTTTACTCATGCAAGTCCCTGAGAGCAATTCGACTAAGCTTGAACGACCTAGAGGGACAAATACAACCCGACATTGCCAGCCTGAAATACTTATCCTTCCTCTCACTTTCTGGGAACAGACTGACCAATATCACAGGCGCTATGAATATATTGAAGGGTTGCAGAAATCTCACGGTACTCATCCTTTCATATTCTTTTATAGGTGAAGAAATGCTAGATGGTGATCACATGGCTGACTTTGATGGATTCCAAAATCTTATGATTTTGGCTTTGCGTCGTTGTGGGCTCGCCGGTCAAATACCTATATGGTTTTCTAAGCTCAAGAAGCTAGAGGTCTTGGATATGGGTCATAATAGAATCACAGGCTCAATTCCTACTTGGTTGGGGACTTTGCCTATGCTCTTTTGGATAAACTTGCAGTCCAACCTAATCTCAGGTGAAATTCCAAAAGAACTTTGCACACTACCAATGTTGGTATCTCAACAAACTGCTGCTCAAGTAGATCATGGTTACCTTGAATTGCCATTCTTCGTTTCCCCAAGCACTTTAGAGTTCAATTCTCTGTCTTTCCTTCCACCGTCGATATTCTTAAACAACAATAGCATCAGTGGCAATATACCTACTGAGATCGGATATTTGCAACTTCTCCATACATTGGATCTCAGCACCAACCAGGTGTCGGGCAACATTCCAGACCAAATATCTAATCTCAAAAACTTGGAGACATTGGATCTTTCAGTGAATCATTTGTCTGGAGAAATCCCACCCTTAATGACAAGTCTTACTTTCTTGTCATCTTTTAATGTCTCATATAATAATTTGGAAGGAGAAATACCAAAAGGCACTCAGATCCAAGGCTTGAATGTCTCAGCATTTGAGGGGAATCCGAAGCTTTGTGGTTCCCCACTTCTAAATCTGTGTCAATCATTCAATGGTACTGATTCAAATTCAGATGATGATGATGATAAGAATGATGGAAATCAAATTCTAGGGTTGCATATTTCAGTTGTGCTTGGCTTCACTATAGGGTTAGTGGGAGTTTGTGGTTCATTATTGGTTATCAAGACCTGGAGAGATGCATATTTCAAATTTCTGAATAATGTACAAGATAGGCTCAAATGCTGAATGAGATTGGACAGTTCGCATGAGAAGCGGTCGGAAAGAATTCTTATGAGGCAAGAAGATTGTACTTTACTTAAACCCTATTAGTAATTTCAGTGTATTTCTGTTGTTGCTTAATTATGTAAGGTATAGTGTTTATTCTCATAATATTCTGTTCTTAGATAGTTGTACTGGCCGGTTTTGTCCCAGAAAAAAAGAAAAGAAAAAAAAAGACGTTGCTGTATGGCAATAAAAATTCTTGTTTTACTCTTCGTATTCTTTTTTTTTTTTTTTCTTTGGGAACACATGTTATATTATTAGGTCATCTTACTATTCTTCTTCTTCTTCTCTGACTGGCATCTTAATCTATTTAATTAAGCGGCTCCCTTGAATTTTACGTGATAATTACATGTGGATAATTATAAATTCATTCTATCACTTACAATTGTCCATTTAATTTTTTTTTTTTTAAGAATAATAGTCAACCATTTTATTAATAATAATAAGAAGAAAGGTTACAACTTATAGATGTAGAGACTACATTAAAATGAAAAATAGCAGAAAAAATTCTAGATGCAACAAGGCATCGGAAATAAAACCTAGCGAGGATAGTAAGGGATGCTAAAAAGCATTTGATGAGGCACCGGGTAGACCCTGGGCTATGTAAAACGGTACCAATAGTATGATCAACCATACTTCCACACAAAAAAATGTGTCGAATAGAAGGTAACCTTCTATCAATGTAACCGGCGGTAGTGTGACCGACCTTACCAACTCCACACAAATTAATACGTCGAGTGGAAAGCAATCTTCTACCTAAGTAGCCAAAATTCCAATCCCAAAGTATAGCAGAAAAAAGATTCCGTAAAAAGTCTCCTGGATCCCAGATGCGAATCCAAACAGAAAACAGAGCCCAATTGAAGGCCCATCTTGAGTAGCCCAAACAAACAAAAGCCCAGGTCCACAGTTGGGCACCCAAAATCTCTCTGGGCACCCAGACCTGCCTTGTCCTCGACCCCAGCAGCTGCGCCGCCAGTCCTCGCCGGAGGAACCTCGTCCCACCTGCCCCACTAGTCTTGGGGCAGTGCCCACGGAGGACCGAAGAGCTTCTACACTAGACCCAACCCCCGCTGGTCAGATCGATAGAGTAGCAATCGCCGAAGCCAATCGCTGACTCCAGCCGCCGATATGTCATTTTCCCATCACCAGTGATCATGGTCAAGCAACGGCCCACCGTACGCCGCACCACCACCAGACCAGATCTATCCAGTAAACCGACTTTTAGACGTGCCCCGCTCGGGGGAAGACGATTCACAGACGGTGTCGTTCCAACTGGCAAGGCGGCACAACCCCTTCTTCTCCCCACCAACCCCGATCAGACAGAAGCTGGGACTAGAAAGTCATCGTCGGGAAGCATGCTTGCCACGACTGGTAAGGACTCCCGGTAGAAGCCGTGCGCAAAGATAACGATGCCGAGAACGGTGCCGGAAAGATGCTCCATCGATGATGGAGGAAGGTACAGAGAGGCCAAGAGCGGCGCTCTCCCAACCCTAGCAGAGCGCTAGGTATTTTCATAGAATTGCACATTGTCCATTTAAATTAAGAAGGCTTAGTTCATTATTATTTTTTTTTTGAATGAGAGAGGACAAATCCATCCCCCAAATTTATTATAAAAAAAACAAAGAAAAAATGATTATCTAGAAGGTTTAGTTCATTCTTATTTGTAAACCTAATTAATTGAGAAGATCGACTAGCTAGCTTTGAGGTGCACTAGAAGTGACATCCTCCGGTGACGAGAACGGCGCCAACCGGCTTAGATTTTCTTCCTCTTCTTCCTTTGGCCACTAGTTTGCTCCGAGGTGCACTGGAAGTGGAGGATTGAACGTCAGAAATCAAGGAGGCTATGGACCCGAACTCACCTTCATTTTTCGACAACTTCGCGGCCTGAAACCGTTCATGTTTCGAAGCTCTCCTCCTTCTGATCACAGCCATATAAGCCTTGAAGCTCGATTCGAAGTGTGGTGGCCGGAATTACAATTTGAAGTTCAACGGTGGAGATTTTTCAGGCTTGTTCTAGCTCGATGTAGGCCGAATCGACCTTGGTGCCAGTTATGAAAGTTGTTCGTCGTGCTGAATGTAATACCCCAGAAATTTGTTATTAATTTCTGATAATTTTCGGAAATTAATAAAGTGTTTGTTGATACTATTTCGTGGTTCGAAGGTGGAGTGGAAATTAGTTTGAGCAATTATTCTCACGGAAAGCTTCGATTCAAGGGTTGACTTTTTATATGTTAGGATTATGTGAAAACTTCCTTCACAAAAGTTGTAGAACGCGTCGATACAATTTCGTGGATAAATGGATCACTGAAATCGGAGTTCGTATGAGAAAGTTATTATCGATTGAAAAATTGGGAAATTTCTATAAATAGCAAAAATTCCGGGATTTTTCATAAAACCCCAAAATTTCTTTTTTTTTCCATTTCTCCCCCCAGAATTCTCTCTGTTCTCTCTCCTTTGCGCCACTCGACCCGGTACAAAACCCGGTTCCCGACTCGACTCGATCTCCTCCGTCCGACTTACACCGGCGACTCCACCACCGGTTTTGGACTCAAACTAACGTTTCCGTCCTCCCTATGGTGCTCGCCATCGACAACAACCGCCGGAACAAGCAGATCGAAGCACCCAAAGCCAACGCATTCGGAACCCGATCGGATTCTCTGATTCCGACAAGCGCTCGGTCTAGTCTTTACATTTATGATTCGTCCCCTCATCAGCCCCATATAGGCCTTGCATCACGATTTGGAGTGTGGAGTAAAAGATCAAGGTTTGAATATATCGACCGTCCACAACAAACCTGGAATCTGATCAGAGGGCCGAGATTAATTCAACTTCCAAGTTTGATCTAGGACGATCTAAACCGAATCTCGCTTAGCACCAACTATGAAGGTTGCTCATCTCTTCAATATGAACAAGTTTGTAGTTGACGACTTTTGCATCGGAGGTGGTTGACCCGACGTTGACCGCCACCGTTGACCACGCGCTGACCCGTTGCTTGTGGAGGCTCATGGCGGGGCATCCAGCGTCTTTTTTGTGTTCTGTTTTCAGTTTATTCATCTACGCATCGGTACGGTCGTTTTGATATATTATAAGGTCATTTTGGAGAAACTTGATGCATGCTAGGGTTTCGGTTTTACGCGTTATCTTCGATTTGCAATCCGCGAGGATCCGACAGTTGGATCTTCGTATAATTTTGATAGGATGATCCCAAGGGTGATCTGTGAGAATCCAACTGTTGGATCGTTGTTTAAGTGTGTTTTATGAATCGTTTTCTAAGTTACGATCATATTTAATTAGGTGATTGACGGATTTGTATTAGACGGACGGTTGTGATTGTGATTTGGAGCTGTTAAGAAGACGCATCTGGATTAGAGGTGAGTAAATCTCATGTGATTCATTTACGAACCGAGTTACATTATTATTTGGTTTAATTGATAAATTATGGAATCGTTTTCGTAAATGAAGATTTGTTTTCAAATGTTATGCACTTGATTGACTACGGTTCATAGGACTGCGGTTCACATGTATAGTAAAATGAGTTTTCAAGTATAAAAATGAATTTCTTGGTTTTCGGTGCGTGCGAGCTATAGTTGGTATTAGTAGGCATTCCTGAGTAGATGACTACGTGTATATATATATATATATATTTACGTGAAATATATATATATATATATATTTACGTGAAATATATATATATATGGATGGTGTGGCATTGTGTGAAGTATAATAATTGTGATTTTATTCGGATTATTATATTGGAGCATTTACTCTTGTCGGAAATGTGAATTGTTTATTTATATTGGTTTGAAAGAGTACCTTGTGTCGTGGGGTAGCATTTTGGGGTCGAGTGGGATTCCTTTAAATGTTTTGTTCTGAGGGCTGTAGGGTCCAAAGTTTGACGATTATAGTGATAACTGAACTGCAATATATTGTAGGTTTGAACCTTGGCCGAGGTGACAGGCTACGATTCAGTTAGAGCTCCAGTCTGTTGCAAGAGTACTATCTTGGTGGTAACTGGGTTACTGCATCATGAGTACGTAGTCTGTTGTATGCGTGCGGTCATGGTGGTAACTGGGTTACTGCATCATGAGGACGTATTCTGTTGTATGCGTACGGTCATGGTGGTAACTATGTTACTGCATCATGAGTACGTAGTTTTCGGAGAATGTTTCTGGAGTTCTTTCTTTAATTTATACATGAGATTTGGATTACTATGATTTCTATTTGGTGATTTTTAAATAATCTCCTGAACTAAACTATATGCAGGAGTTGCTATAATTTGAATTGTGTGACTTTTGGTGATCTCCTGAACTAAATTTTATATGCAGGGATTACTAATTTTTACCTAGTGTGAGTGTATGTTTGATTGGATTTTGTTAGAATTAAATGTTGTTACTTTAATTTATCTCACGAGCTGAGAAATTATAAGCATGCGTGACGTGAGTCATTTTAATCGAGTTTACTCATACGAGCTTGCAAAAGCTTACCGGGTTTGTTGTTTCAACCCGGTGCACTATTCCATGGTGTAGGGTTTATTGTGCAGGTAAGAATATCGATTAATTGTCGTCGAAGCTGAGGTTTACTTTCTGTAGCTTGGACGTAGAAGTGTATTGGTTTTAGTCTTCCGCTGTGTAGAGAGTTGGTGAGCATTTTACTTATTGAATTGTAAACTCTTTGTAATATGTGACTCTAAAGAACGAGTCTGTATTGCTATCGGTAAGCTCGGATGCTTTATGGTTTAGTTTAAAATAAAAATTTCTCTATGTGTTTTCTTGTGATTGTTATGTTTTAGCATTTAGGTTTTGAATTTATTTATTCAAAATTCGGGGCATGACACTGAAATCTACAGGATGGGTGGAGCTGATTTTTCTGGTTCTGACTTTGATCCGGGGGTGTGTGAGGATCACGAGTAGCAGCTTGTGGCGGCGCGTGGCGGCCTTCTCAGGAGCAGTTCTTTGCTCCGTTAGCCATTCATCGATACGAACATGTGGGTATGTTTACTTTTGTGTTTGCTCGACTTTTGGGTTGAGTTGGGTATTTTCGGTTTTGGTTCGTTTGGTTTTCGATTCATGAGGATCTGACCATTAGATTGTCCTCTTTTTTGGGCTGTTTAATCCTAGAAGTGTTTTGGAGGCCTTAGGTGGTTTTGTCTTGATTGACTTATCCTTCGGGTTATAGTTCACGTGATTCGAACTTTAAATGCTTGTGTACCTTGTGTTGTATTTAATGTGCTATTGATGTGATTAGGTGTTTGACGGGATTGTGTGAGCGGAGTTTAATGAGTTGAACTTTATCTCGTGTGGCATGTGAAGACTCAGCTGGATTTAGAGGTGAGTAAATCTCACGAGGTTCATTTATGAACGGAGTTACTTTATTATTTGTTAAATTGTGAAATCGTTTTCGAAAATAAATATTTTTTTAAAATTATATGAACTTGATCGTCCATGGTTCATAGGTAAGTAAAATGAAGTTTCATTATCAAAATAAATTTTCACGGTTTTGTAGTTGTGAACTATAGTTGGTATTAGTGACATCCCTGACTGGATGACTATATATATATATATATATAGTTCACAACTATATATATACGTGAAATATATATATATATATCTTGGTGGAATTGTGTGTGTAGTTCACTATCGTTGTGCAATGTAATGTTGAGGAAAATAAATGATTTTGGAAAGAAAAGACTGTTTTGTCGGCTTTAAGTTTTGAAAGAAGTATGTATGATTTTGGTGATGGTTTTGAGTTGAGGAAACGATATTTGGGAAATGATTTCGTTATTATTTTGAGGTTGTTGGAGATGAGGAAACAATATTATGTGACAACCTGGGTGGTGATCTGTGTGATGATTTTGTGTAAATGATATGGGTTGTTGTTGAGTGGTTGATGTTGTGGTGATTGGTATTATCAATGGATGATTGTGTATTGATTTCTAGTTTATTTCTATTATTGAATTGTTTGTTTTCTTTCGTAATCTCTTGAACTAAATTATATGCATGGATTACCGTTGTCATGCCCCGATTGTTAAATTGTGAAATCGTTTTCGTTTAACCCTGTTTGTTAAATTGTGAAATTGTTTTCGAAAATAAATATTTTTTTTGAAGTTATATGAACTTGATCGTCCATGGTTCATAGGTAAGTAAAATGAAGTTTTATTATAAAAATAAATTTTCACGGTTTTGTAGTTGTGAACTATAGTTGGTATTAGTGACATCCCTGAGTGGATGACTATATATATATATAGTCCGGCTACAGTGCGGACGTCCGTTCAGTTTTTAGATCCTAATGCATAGATCACCTCTGCAAAATTTCAGCCAATTTGGTGATCGTTAAGGCATCCAAAACTGCAAATTACAACAATGTACACGAACGGTTCCGGTTCGACAGATTCGGTTCGTTCGTGTAAATTACTGTTTTGGATGCCTTAACGATCACCAAATTGGCTGAAAATTTGTAGAGATGATCTATACATTAGGACCTAAAAACTGAACGGATAAGATCAAAATATGTGATCGGAAAGTGGGTGAAAACCAGAAATCCGTACAGAAATTTCGGTACGGACGTCCGCACCTGAGAAAAATCCTATATATATATATATATATAGTTCACAACTATATATATACGTGAAATATATATATATATATATATATATCTTGGAGGAATTGTGTGTGTAGTTCACTATCATTGTGCAATGTAATGTTGAGGAAAATAAATGATTTTGGAAAGAAAATATGGTTTTGTCGGCTTTAAGTTTTGAAAGAAGTAGGTATGATTTTGGTGATAGTTTTGAGTTGAGGAAACGATATTTGGGAAATGATTTCGTTATTATTTTGAGGTTGTTGGAGATGAGGAAACAATATTGTGTGACAACCTGGGTGGTGATCTATGTGATGATTTGTGTGATGATTTTGTGTAAATGATGTAGGTTGTTGTTGAGTGGTTGATGTTGTGGTGATTGGTGTTATCAATGGATGATTGTGTATTGATTTCTAGTTTATTTCTATTATTAAATTATTTGTTTTCTTTCATAATCTCTTGAACTAAATTATATGCAGCGATTACCGTTGTCATTCCCCGATTTTTAACAGAAATAAAAATCGATATATATATATATATATATATAATCCCATAATTATACATGCGCGAACGTTCAGCCATCAATACAAAATACCTGAAAACCTTTTTCCCTTTAACCCAAGTACATATTGATGCCATGAACCCACTATATCAATATACACTCGCTCCACAGAGTTATATATTACACAAGCTTACGAATTAAATTGTTAACAACAAAATAAATAGTAAATGCTTTTCAGAGCTTACGACAAGCGGAAGTCTTAGTAACGGTAAAGTCACAAAATTGGATTCCTACCGTATAGCTGTAAGCACGCGATCTCAGCTTCAGCCATGATTATCCTGACATGCAGGATTAACCCCTACACCATTGAATAGTGCACCGGGTTGCCACACAACAAACCCGGTAAGCTTATGAAAGCTCGTATGAGTAACTCAAAACAAAACACCACGCAACTCAGGCCAAAAACGAGGAAAACCTTTCAACTCGAGAATAAGGAAAACATACCATGCTTCCCAAAACAATACTCTTTTCCCAAAAGAAAACAACGAATGTCACACCGTGGCAAAATCAATCATAGTAATTGAACTCTGACAATTCAATATGCATTTTCGCAAAAATCCCCACAAAGTCACACCGTGACAAAATCATAATAATTGAAACTCTAACAATTAAATATGATACACAAGTCCTCCCTGAACATTTAAAAAAAAGAATCCCCGACACTCTATTTTAAAAAACATACTCATGAGCATCAAATAGCTCCCCGCTACCCCCCATAATGTACAATGGCAACAAACTAGAGCTCTAACTTATCGTATCCACTCACTCGGCCAAAGGCGTGAAGTCCCGATATATATGCCTGAGGTCACTCCAAGCAACCCCGAATCCTCAGACCTCCCCGATCGTCAGATCAAAACATTTAAAAGCGGCCACTCAGGACCAAATGTTACTCAACTCTCAAAAGGAGATGTCACCCCGTGACCTCGGATCATCAGACCTCCCCGTCGTTAGATCAAAACATTAAGCAAGTCGCTCAGGACCCAAAATGTTAAACCAAATCAAAAGAAGAAGTCACCCTGTGATCTCAGAATCATCAGACCCCCCGGCCGTCAGATTCAAATCATTAAGAAACTCACACCAAATCTTGACACTTTCAAAACAATAGAAATTCCCAATTCCTAAAACAATGTTTCCCGAAAGTCAAGCCTCAAGACAATAGAATGAAACCCATCAATCCCTATCGCCTAAATCACCCATCAATCCCTATCGCCTAAATCACCCATCAACCCATAAGAATATACATATTTCACGTAAATATATACATACGTGGTCATTCACTCAGGAATGCCACTAATATCAACTATAGTTCACAATTGCAAAACTGAGAAAATCTGTTTATACTTAAACTCATTTTCCTACCTGTGAACCGCAGTCCTATGAACCGTAGTCGATCAAGTTCATATCATTTCAAACAAATATTCATTTCGAAAGCTATTCAAAATTAACCACTTAATCCGTTCGTAAATGAACATTGTGAGATTACTCACCTTGAAACTCCCGCTGCGTCTTCAATATAAAACAAAGCAACTAAACCACAAAATAACCGTCCAATAATACTTCGTCAAGTACCTAATCACATACGGCTTCAACTTAATAACGATTCACAATTGATTTAAGTCTGAAACCCCTGTTTCAAACTAAAATCCCCAAAGTGGCGCCAATCGAGGTGAAACCACATCTGAGACCTCCCAAAGTCTCTGGAATACTTCCACGATCAATATGTCCAAACTATAAGTCGATCGGACACTCGAATCCTCACGGATCGAATAAATCGAACGGTCCAAAACCGTACAAATCATAACAAATTCATATGAACTCCAAAAATTGCGTATTATATATCGAAACGCTCATATCGACAAGTAGAAGATATATAATACCAGAAACAGTCCCTTACATGGTCGGAACGCCGCCACAGGCGCTGACGGACCGCCGCCGGCCAGAACTCAATATTTCACAAAACTCTCAACATCAAAGATCTTCTTCTTAGCATGCTTATCAACTTTCATAACTAGCCTCAAGTCAGAATCTAAGCAAAAAGGGTCAAAAACTACCTCACAAGCCGTGAATCACTGTTCAATCCCAGTTGAACCAATTTCCACGTAAATCAATCCAAACAACCACCATGGATTGACCAGGGAGGCTCCTACGAACTCAACATTGGAAGGATGAAGCCGTGGCGTCGCCGGAGCTGCGTTTTCTGACCGGGTCAGAAAACACCAAACTTCGCTGCTTTGTTGCGCCGCACATGGTGAATATCGCCGCTAGAGGATGTCACGCCCCGAATTTCGAATAAAGAAATTCGAATCCGAAACGCGAAAACATAACAATCACAAGAAAAGACATAGAAAAATTTTCATTCAAATGAAGCAATAAAACCAACTAAGCTCACTAATGTCAATACCGACTCGTTCTTTAGAGTCACATATTACATTACGGAGAGTTTAGAAATTAAATTGAATAACAGTTCAATAAGTAAACGCACCCACCACACGCACTACACAGCGGAAGACTAAAACCAATACGCTTCTATGTCCATGCTACAGAAAGTAGACCTCAGCCTCGACGACGATTACTCGATATTCTAACCTGCACAATAACCCTACACCTTGGAATAGTGCACCGGGTTAAATAACAAACCCGGCAAACTTTTGCAAGCCCGTATGAGTAAACCTAAATAATAGCCACATATCATATGCTTAACCATCTCAGCCTAGCAAAATCAATATGCTATTATCACAATAAAACATCAAGTTCATATCCCTCAATATCATGCTCACTTAGTTAACCCAAACTAAAACCCACATGCTTTGACGCTCGACTCATGCATCTAATTTCACACAACTTCAATTTTATAATTAGACTCTAGCAACATTTTAAAACACAACAATCTACCAGATCATCCCTCATTTGTCTCAACGACAAAACTACGAAATCACACTCATTTCCTCTCAACATAAAGCATTTGCCAAAACCGTGACATCACAACTCATTTCCCACTCATTACAGATCACAACCCACAACTGTACTCACAATAAGAATTAAGCAAAATCAGTAATCCCTGCATAGAAATTTAGTTCAAGAGATCACCCAAAAAGCACACAATTCAAAAATAGAAATCAAAGTAATCCCTGCATAGAATTTAGTTCAGGAGACTACATTAAAATCAGTCAATAGAAATTATAGTAATCCCTGCATATAGCTTAGTTCAGGATATTACAATTAAATCAACAATAGAATTCATAGAAATCCAAATCACACATATAAATTAAAGAAAGAACATCAGCAACATTCCTCGAAAACTATGTACTCATGATGCAGTAACACAGTTACCACCATGACCGTACGCATACAACAGAATACGTACTCATGATGCCGTAACCCAGTTACCACCATGACCGCGCGCATACCATAGACTATGTACTCATGATGCCGTAACCCAGTTACCACTGTGACCGCACGCATACAACAAACTACAGCTCTAACTAAATCGTAACCTATCACCTCGGAACAAGACATTTAAGGAAATCCCACACGACTCACAAATGTTACATCATAACTCCAAATCACTCTTTCAACAATATAATTCATTAAAAGTCTACATATCACAATGCCACACCATCCAAATATATATATTTCACGTAAATATATATATATATATATATACGTAATCATTCACGCAGGAATGATCACTAATACCAACTATAGTTCATACGTATTAAAACCAAGAAATTCATTTTATACTTAAATTCATTTTTTTACCTGTGAGCTGTAGCCCTATGAGCCGTAGTCGATCAAGTTCATATTATTTCAAACAAATCTTTATTTTCGAAAACGATTTACAATTATCAATCAATTCTGACAATTAAATAACTCTGTTCGTAAATGAACCACGTGAGATTTACTCATCTCTATATCCCGCTGCGTCTTTTCTAATAGCCAAGATAAGGTATCGAACACGCTCCGTCAGTCACCTAAGTACAATACGATCTTAACTTAGTACATGAATCGAAAAACGGTTAAAGTTCGAACCCCCGTTTGCACTAAAATCCCGAAAGTAATGCCGATTGAGGCGAAACTTCATCCAAGACCACCTGAGGTCTCCGGAATACTTATACGATCAACATATCAAAACTACAAGTCAATCGGACGGCCGGATTCTCACAGATTGAAAACCAAAACGAACTGAAAACCCTAAAAATCATAACTTGCTCATACGATTTCCAAAAATTACAAACTATATATCGAAATGCTCGTATCGACGAGTAGATCGCAATGAGGGGTAGAAACTGCCCATGAGGAGGCCGGAAGCCACAGGAAAACACCACCACATTGGCAGCGTCGGCGCCGGCCTAAAGTCAAAATTTGACAAAACTTCCAACACAAAAGTTCTTCAGCTCATCTCCAATTACAACTTTCATAACTACACCAAAGTCAAATTTCAAGTCTAGAGGCCGAAATTTACCTCAAGGAGAAACAGGGCAAATTTGCCCAAAATCACTCAAATCCGAAATTCGTCTTCCTCGTGTTCAATTGAGATGTGAAACTTGGTGAGTTTGTAGAGCATGACAAGAAGAATAAAGCCCAGTTGGTCTACCCTCCTAATTTTTCCGGAGTTGGCCGGAATCGTGAGTTCCAAGTGGCGAAATGTTGCAGCACTGCCACCACTTCTCGGCGTTGCTGCGCCGTGCACGGGCCGACCCATGTCGTGAAACTTCACATAGTTGTAGATGGGAGTGAGGTGAAGAGAATAGAACAAAAGGCTTGTCGATTGGTGGCCGAAGGAGTGAGAAATCTCCGGTCGAAGTCGGCTGGGCGATCTGGGGTCGGGACCGAAGAGAGAGAAAAAGTTTTCCTTTTCGGAAATTCTAATTTTCTGATATTTTTTTTCAGATTTTTCCTATATATCCTAAAATGGAAACTTTTTTCATGGCCATAACTTCTTCATACGAACTCCGATTCTCGTGTTCCTCATATCCCCGAACTCGTATCAACGAGCTCTATGACTTTCATGAAGGAAGTTTTCACAAAATTGAAAAGTACAAGAAGTCAACTCTTGAATCGAAACATTCCGTGTGAATAATTGTTCGAAATGTTTTCCGCTCGACCTTCGAACCACGAAATCGTACCAACGAACACTTATTAATTCCAGGAAACATTTAGAAATTAATAACGAATTTCGGGGGTCTTACAGAGTATGCCACAGAGACGACCGGAGCAAGGAGGCAAGTCGATCTGGAAAGTTTCACCGCCGTAGAAGGCCGGAGCTCGCCGAAAAAGCCGGGTCAGATTTCCTGGTTCGGGTCTGGTCAGTTGCAAAGAAGAGAGAGAACAGAGGTTCTGATTTCCAGAAATAGAAACCCAAATGAAAATAGTAAAGGGAAATTTCTATTTATAGTGGTTTCCAAAAATATCCAAAACTTCCGCAGACCATAACATCCATATACAAACTCCGATTTTCACGTTCCGCATGTCCACGAACTTGTATTGACGCGTTCTATAACTTTCGTGAAAGAAGTTTTCAGAGGAACTCAACGAATAAAAAGTCAACCTTTGTGACCCCCCTAAAACCATAATCTTCAACTAATTATTCGTCCGAAACACTTCTGCTCCGTCCACGAGCTACAAAACCGTCCAATAACCACAATTTAGATTCCGGAAAATCCTCAGAAAATAAATACAAATTTTCGGGGCATCACAACCGTTTTCTGAATGATTGGTTTTAATGTAATCTCCTGAACTAAACTATATGCAGGGATTACTATGATTTTGGATTGTGTGGTTTTTGGTGATCTTCTGAATTAATTTTCTATGCAGGGATCACTGGTTTTTATTTAGTTAAATTGTGAGTGCAGTTGTGGTGGAGACTCGTAGTAAGTCGAGAAACATTTTATCATGTCATTGAAGTGATAAATGCTTCATGACGAGAAGAAATAAGAGTGATTTCTTGGAGTTGTTGTTGAGATTTCAAATGATTTTATTTGTCACGGTGGTGACTTGTGTTTTCCTTAAAAAGAAAGGATTTTGATGTTGGAATTAATCATTGTGTTGATTTGTTGTCCTGGAGTCAGGAAGGTGTTTTGTGGTTAGTTAGGTTTACTCACACGAGCTTGCAAAAACTTATCGGGTTTGTTGTTTCAACCCGGTCACTATCCATGGTGTAGGGGTTATTGTGCAGGTCAGAGTAACAGTTATCGAAGCTGAGGTTTTGGTTGCTGTTGTAGCTTGGACTTAGAAGTGTACTTTTGGTTTTAGCTTCCGCTGTGTAATGAACGTGGTGAGTGTGTTTACTTATTTAGTTGTTGTTCAGTTTAATTTGTAAACTCCTTGTAATGTAATACATAACTCTAAAGAACGAGTCGATATTGACATTTGTGAGCACGGTTTGTTTTGTTGCTTAGTTTAAATGAACAATTTTCTGAGTGTTCTTTCTTGTGCTTGTAAAGATATCGTGTTTCGAATTCGAATTTTTTTATTCGAAATTCGGGGCATGACATACAATTAAAAAAAAAGATATTATCCTGTATAATTAATATGTTGTTTCTAGATAAATAGTTAGTGGGAGACTTGTGAGAAATTCTTTTTCTTATAACATTTTTTTTTTTTTGTAAAAAATTGACACATAATCACCTTAAGAGATTTTATTTTATTTTCTTACTTTTATCCCACCCCACCCATTCTCATATATTTGTATGTTCGAACTCATAATCTCTATGACATTAGGTTTACAAATAATCCTGATCTTAATGGGGCACAACTCACGACTCACAAAGCATTTTAAGAGAAATTTACATTTCAAGACATTATCAACAAACCCAGCACGCCAACTTGGACTTAGCTGATACGACAATGTTTGCATTGATGAGAAACTTTACTCTCCACGACATTTCAGCCCAACGTGATCTCATTCAACGACCCCAAAATGTAATTGAGAAGTCTACATGCATGCATTAATACGCACTTCATTGTCTCAATGACTTTGGCATCAATGGAGAATTAAATACAAAGTCATTTTCTCCAATAGAGGCCCCGCTCCCTCTTAAAGGCATTCAATTATCGGAGATCTTTCCCACCACTTATTGAAGGGTCTAGCTAATTTATGATTTGTGGGTCTGGAAGTTCCCTATTTTCTCCGCTCATATTATTGAAGTGGTTGTATTGATGATCGAAGTATCATATTTTATTGTATGACTCTTCATATATAAACAAGCACTAGGTGAGCAATCTAAATTAAACCTACAACTCCTCAAGTCTGTAATTTTTTTCATTACATCAACAATTAAGAAATATAGCAACTAGTTTTTCGTGAGCGGAACTCACGATCTTCTATTTATAAAAGGAAAACTAATACCATTAGACCAAATGGTACTAGGCCGCAAGTCTGGAAAGTAAATAATTAAAAAAAAAATTCTTTTTAGATAATTACAATTAACAACTCTTTTTTCTAAATACACATACCAATCTCCCACCTTTTTTTTGGAAAAATAAAATCCCCATAATGTTCTCAGAAACTGAGGAATAGAAAAAGGAAAGAGTAATTTTATCTACATGTCTAAATACTTGATATAGATCCCTATATTTTCACACTCGAAAGTAAGTTTTATGAATGAATGAATTGACCAAAAAGAACATTTCTACTAGCAAAACAAAAACATAATTAGTGTTTAAGGAAAACCAAAATTGGGAGAGAATTGAGTCATGCTTTCATTGATTATAGGGGCCTCTTTATATAGAGGATTACAAGACATATAATCAGAGTTGTACAAGGAAAGATAATCGTACAATTAATCGGATATCTATGAATATCTCCGAGAATATCTCTAATTCTAAACCTTATTACAACTAGGTCAAGTAACATAGAGTTTGGGCCATACACATATTCTGGATTTACTTGAACACTCCCCCTTGTGTTGCCCAAACATGGTGCTCCTCTCGTTGCCTCATTAAAAACCTTGCCGAGTAACAAAAACTCTGTGGGACAAAAATAACTTCGGTCGAAGGGGAAAAAGGGCACAATACAGCCTTCACGTTTCGAGACCATACATGTAGACATCTCCCCCCTGATGTCTACCTCTCCCCCTAATGACTACGGTCATGGGAGTTCAGATAACTTCCTCAAACGATGCTACCAACATGTTTCTCGAAAGTGAAATTTAGGCAATGACTTAGTGAGCAAGCCTGCCACACTGTCCTCAGATTGGACCTAGTTCACTTTGATCTTGAGGAGAGTTTGTTGTATGTTGCTGATTATGCTTGGTGTTGTAGCTTTTGATGTCGCCTTGCTTCATTTGTTCAAAACAAACAGCATTATCCTAAATGCTCGTAGGCTCATCTGTGGTCACTACACCAAAAACTGCATCACACGACAGTGAAAAAACATCGTCTGATTTGAAGACTCACCGTCATCTATCTCGATGTTGTCTGATGAAAAATCAGACGACGGTGAATTCACCGTTGTATGATACAAAGTCAGTCGACGTATATTTCTTAACACCGTTGTCCAAGAACTCGACAGATGCTGGACGCATCCATGTGCAGCACTTGTGCGCAGCAGTTCACACAACAGAATTTACTTTTATGCCGTTGTGGGTTGAATTTTCATACAACGGTTTTGTAGTTTAGCTGTTGTGTGATTAAAAGCAAGACAACTGTGTTCTAGTTTTTTCTGTTGTATGAACTTAAAACTAGACGACATTACTTATTGAAATCTATTGTGTGATACCTATCAATGCATTGTGTGAATACCCAGAATTTTTTGGTTCAGACAACATTGATTAACATTTTTGAAAATCTGTTGTATGATTGCTTCAAACATCCATTCTCTGAATTGATTTGTACATTAATTTGATCCATTCTACCTAATGAACAGTGACTATATCTTTCAAGCAATTCATCATAATCCAACATTCTATACATAAACTGCCTTTCCCAAACAAAGTTGTCCAAATTTCAAGCCAACAATAAAAGAAGAAAAGCATTCCTAACTAGCTACGCATGAATTAAAAGCTGATATAACATCTTTTCACTTCAAAAAAACCTTCATGTGCCACTTTATCAAGCATCTTGTGCACTATATTCTTATTTGCATCACCTCCAAGTTTGTTTTGAAGCTTCTCAAGTTAGCACATATTGCAGCACCAG
Organism: Rosa lucieae; assembly: GCA_024704745.1. NCBI lineage: Eukaryota > Viridiplantae > Streptophyta > Magnoliopsida > Rosales > Rosaceae > Rosa > Rosa lucieae. The sequence goes on from CM045496.1 coordinate 47,089,147, forward strand.
AAGAAATGTTCCTATTTGTTTGTGGTGTTGAGTAGAACAAATCTGAATGGTTCTTCTAGGATTTGGATATTGGAGTGCGAAGAACCATTTCCTCTATATCTACATCTTCACCATTCAAAATCCTGCACAAGGTTTCCCGTAGATAAGTCAAACTGATGATTGTATCAGCTAAGATAGAGAGGTACATTTGAACATTATACACATTTAATTAATGAGACAAAGAAGAAAATCGTAATCTACCAATGAGACTAAGCAACTTAAATGATAGAGCAAATCAGAAAAGAAAAGTCCTTCTGAGTGCATATTTCAGAGTCCTGGAGCACACTTTTACAATCACCTCGCTGAGTGCTTTCTATTATATAACACTAGAAATTATACCCGCGCTTTGCGGCGGGATTTAGTTTTATGAATTAGAAGTCTTGATTGAGCTAAAATAGATCTTAGTATCAAGGGACATTCAGATACTCCAGTTGACAACATGTAGAACTGTGAAAGACAACTGAATAACAGATCGAACTCAAAACCAGCTTTAAACAAAACCCCAAATAACCAAACTAAGAAGAACTTGAATAAACACAATATTGACATGCAGCTGCAATCCGACCTGAGAATCGCGTGAGAAAATTACCAGAGACCTCAAACACTCTTGCAGCACGAGCTTTAGTATCATCCATGTTGGAGGCACTCAAATTGACTGCTGTCTGCTGACCATAAGACCTGTACTTGTCCTTAGCTTAACTTGCACGGTATGTGATCATTCTGGTCTCTAGCTTCCTTCTTACTCCATGGCCTGCATATATATTTAGCTATAGTTTATACCCAGATGCACGGTCTACATGGTTCACATATTTTGGGAATATTTAATTATGTAAGCATTTCATAGCTGTATGCAGCTTAACAAATAATGTACATACTAATCATAATCAGTATTTCATGTCACAACAAAAACATTTCCTGTTAATACCAAATTCAATCAACAAATAACCAATCAGAGAATCATTAATCACATTATTCAGAATCGAATTTGATACCAGTAAAAATTAAAAAAAAAGACAAACAAATTTGCGATGCCACCGGTTTGTCTTTTTTTTTTCTCCCCTCAAAAAAGAAGAAAAATTGCTCCTACCTTGGCTTTTTTACTTGAGTAGCTTTCTTTTTCAGCTAGGCTGTAATTTCATTCTTATTCACATGAGGGCAAGAGTGACGATCAGATTAATAAAGACTCCACCCAGTTCAATTCAACTATTATTTTCTTTAGAAAGAACTCATTCGATAGTTATCTATATCTCACCTCACAACTTCCCCAAATCAGTTGAAGAAGGTAGGTATGCAAACTTATGCTAGCAAAATTCCTACAAACGACAAACATAATTTATTTAAAGCTTCAATTGCCAGGGCATGCAGTAAGATCCTTTACTACAACTAACTGTAAACTTTTGATGATGACATGCAAACAATGTTTTCAAATGCGTCGCCGAGGCGAGCCCGGGGCGTGCTCCGGTGTGAGGCAACCGGAAAAAGCCTCGCCGGATCAAACTTAGACGTGCTGCTGGAAAAGCGGTCGCCTAGGCGACGGAGCGTCGCTTTTTGCAGATGCGGCGCCTTAGGCGGGAGTTGAAGGAAGAAGAAGACGCAGGAAATTTTTTTTTTCTGTTTCTTTCCGTCAAAACGACGTCGTTTTGACATTTTTTTTTGTTTTTGCTTTTGCCCCCAATACGTTGTCGTTTGCTTGTAGGTCTCTTTAACCTCAGAAATCAAAACGCAATCGACATCTTTTAGAATGATAAGCGCCGTTGCTATGTCTACAAGGTACCATCTCAATGCTTTTTTCTTTTTTCTTCTTATTCAGGTTGGTTTGATTGATAAGTCTTGGCCCCATCTCAATTATTTTGTTAATGATCTTAGCATGCTTTGATCACCAGAAAGGGAACAAATGCTATGATGAATTGTTCTTTCCAAGCTTCTGCAATGATGAAAGTATAAAAGGGCTTTTCAGTTTCCACCACCAGATAAGAAAGTGGATAAAAGTATGGTTGGCTTGCGATATTAGATCAGTATCGTATTGTTTTTTTTTTTTTTTCAAGTCTTGTTCAGTACTTTTTTTTTTCTTTCTTTGTATGGCTGCTGCACAATCAATTGCTAATGGTATTTTTGTTGCTGTTTGTGTTTGATGTGATTGGTAATTAGATTAGCCATGAGTTGTTGCTGTTTGTTGCTGCACAATCAATTGCTGTTTTTTTCTTTTCTGTTTCAGGAAGTTGGTGGGAGCGTTTTGGAGAGGAAACGCCTGAATTGACGAAGTTTGCTGTTCGTGTCCTTAGCCTAACCTGTAGTGCATCAGGATGGGAGAGGAATTGGAGCACATTTGAGTCGGTAAGGTTATCAAGTGGAATTATATAATAGGTTGAATGTTTCTAATACCTAGTTTTTATTTTTATGTTGGTTTTAGATTCACACAAAAAAAAGGAATAGACTTGAACATAAAAGGCTAAATGCATTGGTTTATTTGTGAAGTATAACTCTTTACTAAGAGAGCGAAACATTAGAAGAAAATGAGAAAACTTGCTGCATTACTTAGGGATGAAGATGATGAGATAGAAGACCTTACTTTGCCTCCCTACACTGATGCAGCATTGATCAGTGATGATTGTAATGATATTAATGTGGGTGTGGATGCATATGATGACTATGATTTGGAAGAATGAAGTGCAGTTGTTATTTTTGAATTAATATAGTATGAACCTATGTATTATTGAATTTAAAGTTATGAGAGTGCTTATTTGGAATCGTATTTAAATATATTCATATTATTTATGAATGTAATGTATTATTATAATAATTACGGGAAAGGCGGTCGCCTCAACGCCTTGAGGCACTCGCCTCGTGAGGCTCTAGGTGGTCGCCTTCGCCTTCGCTTTCGCATTTGAAAACATTGCATGCAAATATGAAAAGGAGAGTGGTTGATTGGATATGGACAAAATGTGAGATAACAGAGAGCCAAAATTCAAGCGTTGATCTACAAACATTTCAGATAGCTAATTAAGTATAATCGAGGGGGAAGGAGCAAAGAGTATGTCATTGTTCCAGCAGACACAGTGAACAAACAGATAGAAACTGCAATAGAGTTTGTTATGTGGTAATGATGATGATAAATATAAGACATAAAGCTGTTACAATAAGCCCAGATTAAAACTTCTGAATTTTTTATTGAGAAACTTTAAAAGGGTGTTTGAATCTGAGATTAGACGGCATGGTTATCCCACGCGAAAAAAGGTTGAAAAATAAATCTAAGACACAAAGCTGAAATGAAGTATCCCAAGAGAATTAAAGCGATGATGAACAGAGCTCATTTAAGACTGCATAAAAGTATCTCATCGATGTCGGAGGTTCAGCACAGCTATCATTAGAGGAAAGTATGGACAAAGAAGAATGTCATTCAACTTAACTGCTAATTCTGGAAATAATTTCAAATCTGCATAGGTTGGAAATGTTTTCCATAGCTAGCTAGAACAATGCATGAACCAAGCAGCAATTATTTCAGACTGTGCAAAATAGAAAAAAGACATGTCAGTCTCACATAAATGCGTGAAATAGCAAATATTGCTATACCCGTACCGATTTCTCTAGTTCACGGAATAGGCATGCCAATGTCTATAATTAAGTAAAATAATTTTTAGAGGCCATTTTGGAGAAAAGGGCGAGACATTAAACCAATTCATGTTACTTTCCAGCATGTGTACGAAATGCTTTACCAAGTGGAATTGTTGTAGCATCTCTACTTAATGATTAACCATGAGGCGAGGTCAGCAATATGTCCATCATCAGGACAAAGCATGCAAAGAATAAAGAAAAATGCAGAGACTAACAAAAATACCAGTATGAGTAATACATCGCAGAAATACCAAATTCCAAAATCAATGAAGTGCCTCCAAATCTTCATTGAGCATTAAAATAGCATTGTACATGAAAATCCACAAATAATTTTGGAAATGGAGAAGAGAACACTATATTAAATGAATATCTATGAGTATCACAAAAGAGTTCTATATTGCACTTTTACCACCTACAAAAAGAAGACTTAGTAAGGCAGTAATCTTAACCCTCGTTTTGAAACCCAGTTTAATAAACGGTGGTTGTGGTGAAAATTTTGATGCTTTAATTGATAAATTTGACAAACCCAATTCAATAGAGAAAGGAGGGGGGTTAAGTGGTAGATTTCACAGTATTTTGTGCTCCTAGACCAGGTAGATTTCACATATACGAATAAATAAAGTTTGTAGAACAGAAAAATTAATATCATTTCAAAACTAAGAACAACAACTAATCCAATTGAGAAAACAATAGCAGTAAAAGACTTTCATTAGAGATCAAACCTGTTTCACTTATTTCCAAAACTCTGTTTTCTCATATTAGTACTAAGATGCAAGCTTTGCAGCTGTTCAAAAACAAAAACCAAAGATTATGATGCATAACAAAGTTTTGCCGAGAAAAAAAAATTTTCACTTGTTTTGATTAAGAAAATGGAGAAATAAGAAGGTGTTTGAAGGGTGTACACTACATCAGCTAAGCTGCCAGAAGCTAATTTGTGCCACACCTCAGAATTAGTTTATCTCCCAATGTTCATAGATTAAGATCCTACAATCAAAAACTCAAAAGAAAACTCAATGATCCCAAAAACCATACAAACACAGGAAATCCAAAAACTCAAAGATAGGCAGTTAGGTATGCAACTTACTCAACTTCTTTACAACCATAGTAGAACAACATAAACAGAAAATAAAAAGGTTAATTGTTTCTTAAGTTATTCACTCCTTAATTAAGGAATCCAAAGCAAGAAAATGAAGTTGAGAGTGAAGAACAGGTAGAAAACAAAAACAGTAAGATTAATTACAAAAATCTACAGATTCTATGGCTCATCAATCATTATCAACTCCAGGCTTTTACGTTTTTCCTCACAAGCACATCTAAGGGTTAATACTAAAAATCTAACATTTGAACTGTAGTTACAATTAAGCTGCACAGTTACTTTACGTATATGCATGTGGGAAACCTTCAACACTCACTTAAAGGAAATTCACACATCCAGCTCATAACACTATGATTTCACGGACAAAAAATGGGGTTGTAGCTACAACTACCATCAACACAAGTATTTTTCAATTGAAAGAGAGAACAAATTAAAAGCTAGAACAATAGCAGCTGAAACTTGGAAATAATAAACCCAAAAAGATATTGGAATCTAAATTGACACGGAAAACAGAAACCGAAATAAACCGAAAAGTGATCGTATCAAAACATTACAGTTAAGTTTTGGGATGTGAGAAATCTTAGGCCATTCGAGGCCAGTCTCCTTGGTGCATATTTCCTTGAGCAGAGGGCATCTCCTAGTGGAGAGTACCTTCAATTTGGTGAGGCTTTTCATAGCATCTAGTCCAAGTAGGTACTGGAGATTCTTACATAACCAGATAGTCAGAGCCTCAAGAGATGTAAGATTTCTCAACTACTCAGGAAGAGCCTCTAGTCCCTTAAAATAATATATCCAGAGAGATTTTAAACAAGTAAAGTGCTGAATTTGTTGGGACATAGACTTGACCTTAGGTCGCACACATATAATACTGAAATTGATACTAGACTAGAGCAGTCAATTATTTCTAGATTCTGAAGAGAGGTGCATAATTGGAGCCCACTCGGTAGGCTTAATAATCTCTGAACACCAATAATTGATATTAGATTATTAAATTTCATTACCTGCAATTGCTGAATAGAGTTGCAGTAGTCGAGCCCAACTAGGCTTGATAATCTCTCACACGATCTGATATCCAATCTCCGGAGAGACGGCATGCACTGTGTGATTGGAATTGACATCAAATGATGTCAGGGAAATCCCTTATGCACAAGTGCTGAAGAGAGGTGTAGTTATCAAGCCCAATTCTAGGCTTGATAATCCCTGACAACTCTGGATGTTCAATTCACGGAGACGGAGAGATGTGATGCCCAATGTGATCTGAATTGACTCTAGGCTGAGGCAGAAGAAATACACTAATCGAATAGAACCCAACTCGATTGGTCAGAACCCAAATCCCCCATTTCAGCAGAATGAAAAACCCCCAAATTGAACCCAACTTGAACCCTAATTGAGTAGAACCCAAATCGAATAGAATCTAAATCTAGACTTTGAAAGATGGTGATTTGTGATGGCTAAGTGTTTTGAGAAGATGATGAAGAAAAGCTCCAGATTTTGATCGAAGTGAAGGAAAGCTCAGGTTTCTCTCTCAGACATGAAAAATGGCCAAGGCATTAACTTTGTTTAAGCGTGCCCTCGAGTTGGCTAAGGCAATAGGCATTAACTTTTGTTTAAGTGTGCCCTCGAGTTGGCTCAGACAGACAACATATAGATACGTTTACGTTGTCTGATTTGTTACTTAGCTGAGGGAATAAAAGATTGAAATTTCCCGCCTCTGCAATCAAAATGTTAGGTTTCGCACTTAGGCTAGTCATTGCTCATTCACACAACAAAAATAGTTCATTCTGTTGTTGGAACTTGCAAGCATAACAAACAATTGAAGCCAAATTTTCTCGTTTTGGGGGGAATGAATGTCATTTTGGAGCCATCTCCAAATTTTGGTACTCACTTGCACAACAGGACATTAAAAACCATTGTATGATGATTTCCAGGTATACTCCTACAAAGGAAGTAACTAAACTGTGGTCCAATTTAATAGCATCTAGGGTATAATTTGGAGCCAAATTTGACACAATGGTAGGAGGGAAATATGCCGGTCTTTTTCTTTCATTCAGACAACAGATAATCTCTCTTTCTATTGTGCCATCACCTCCTAACTAAAAGTTTTAGAATTTGAGCATCTTTATACAACGAAGATTTATTAAATGTGTTGTATGATTCAATTGTCGTTAACAGACAACAGAGGATTTGTTCTCAGTTGTGTGATCACCGTTGTGTGATGCAGTTTTTGGTGTAGTGGGTAGACTTCAAACCACAATTGTTCAAACATGCATAATTATGGATTCAATCCATAAACATTCACGACCTACTTCGTGAAGAGCAATAATCTCTACATGAGTCTAAGATATAGTGACTAGGGTTTGTTCTGTAGACCTCAAAGATATCATGATCTTTATCCATGGTGAACGCTTAACCAGTTTGGGAATGACCTTTGTATGGGTAAGAGAGATACCCAATATCAGCAAAACCTTCCAAAACACATGTCGTTTTGGGATGGGAATAATGGACGCAGGCCACTGTTGGCGGCGCTCCTGGTGTGTGATGGGTCCGAATCCATAATCTCTCTGTAGGGATAGAACAAACTCATATCAATCGTACATCTCAAGTACTGAAAGATATCTTTTACACCAATCCAATGGCGTAGTGTTGGCGCACAGCTATACCTAGCTAACAAATTCACAACATATGAGATGTCTAGTCTTATGCATTGGGGTACGTACAATAATGCGCCTATTGTACTTAAGTAAGACACTTCTGCCTCTAGCACATCTTCGTCATCATTATTCGGACGAAGAGGATCCTTTTTAGGATCAAGATTACAGACGATCATGGGGGTGCTTGCAGGTTTGACCTTGTCAAAATGCCTAAGCATCTATCAACATGGTGCTCAAGTTCCAAACCGAGGCATAATCATGTTTTCCCAAAATCCTTCATCTCAAACTCGGATTTCAAGTGTTCAGCGGTTTCCCTTAACTTTTTAAGGGCTTCCAATGAAGATCATGTCCCACATGAACAGCGATAAAATCCGAAACTTGTTAAAGAAACGCGTAGGCATATCCTTTCCCAATCAAGTAATCATTTTAGTGAGCGTTTCAATCTTATTGTAAACGCGCTCCGTGGTCTAGAGCCATTTGACTTGGGTAAATGAAGTTCACCATGAACCTTCATGTATATTCCGTATCTAGATCCCCATAGAGATATGTAGTGACCAGATTTGTAAGCTGCATGTTTAGTTATTCGGAAACTACCAAACTGACAGGGTAGTGGAGGGCAATGACATCTATTACGAGAGAATATGTCTCATCGTAGTCGATTTCAGGGCATTTTGTGAGAAGCCTTGCACCATAAGGCGAGATTGCCATCTGTTTTTCTCATCACGCTTTCTAACGAAGACCCATTAGTCAATAGGTTTTATGTCAGGAGGTGTTGGCATCACTGGCTCAAAAACCTTGCTCTTCGTTAGAGAATTCAACTTAACCTGGATCACATCTTTCCATTTATGCCAAATTTCTCTACGTTGGCATTAATTCAACAACGGAGTGTGGTTCGATATTATCAGACTCAACAAACTCATGGGCAACGAAATGCGCAACTACATCATCAATTATGATGGAGATTCTATCCCACGTCTCATGTACACTAGTGTAATTTTCAAAGAGCTCTATATTCTCAGGAATAGGTTCTGATGTTGAGGCGTCCCCCAACGATAACCATAATCCGGAAGATTCGCATGAGACGGATTTTGAGTCTTGATGATCAAAGGGTTGGAATGTGCCAAAGTATCCTTCGAACCCACAGGCCTCCCAAGCATCTCAGCTGGGGCCATGACCTGTAATGCCAGAGCGCCACTTTCTTTGGCGTTGGCGCCATGCCTACCTCCTTGTAGGGTGGCGATACGTCCTCTCGTAGGGACATCCTTCCTTGCAAACATATTTGCAGCAGATGTGTGATCTCGTCACTTTAACAAGGATCGAGATGGACATAGTTGGGACAGGCCATGACAATTCCTGTCGTTCCTGCTGAACATTCGTTTTCTTATCTCCTCCTAACGATGAGAAGACTGTCTCATCAAAGCGACAATCCGCAGGACATGCGGTAAAGAGATCTCCTAGCAAGAGCATTAAGTGGCAGACGATTTTTGGAATCTCAAATCCAACGTAGTTACCCATTCGTCTGTAAGGACCTGACATAGTGCGTTGTGGCATCGCAATTGGCACATAAATGGCTCACTCAAATGTGCGTAAGTATGAAATACTTGTACCCAGTCACTAGCTGTGACGCTTGAGTGGCGGTAGGTCGTAGACGAATTAGCATAGCTACATACGATATTGCATCACCCCAAGAGGATACAAGGATATTGATGCGCATTACCAAATTTCGGGCTACCATCGTGGTTATTTCCACGAGACCATTTGGGTGTGTTCATAGGAATATGATGTCTAACATCTGTCCCAATGCAATAACCATCAAAAGTCTTCGATGTAAACTCTCTAGCATAGTTAAATCCAATTGACTGAATAGGATGATTTGGGGAGTGAGCCCGTTGTCATATGTGACATCCCGAACCTGAATTCACCGGTTTACTAGTCACTTGGATGGTGAACGATCTTTACTTTCACTTTTACTATCGTTTTAGTGCTTTTAGTGGCCCTAAAAGATGACTTTTTGTTTGGGTCAAAATTTGAGAAAATTTCCTTCATGAAAGTCGTAGAGAACGTTAAACCGAGTCCGTAGACATGTGGTACACTTAAATCGGAATTCGTATGTGAAAGTTATGGCCGAAAATGTAAAAGTTACTATTTACAGTAACTTTCAATAAATATAGAAAGTTACTGTGGTAAGTTGTCATTTTTAGAAACATACCCAGTTTTCTCTCTCTTCTTCCCCGACCCTTTTCTCCTCTTAGGTCTGATTCTTCCTCCTCCGATTTCTTCCTTCTCCGGCTGACACACGAAGGAATCCGGACACCGGCAAGCTCGCCTCTTCCTCCTTGTCACATATGTGGTGGTGTTTTGCAGTGATTCGGCCAGAGGAGCTCGATTTTGAGCCGTGAAGTTCACTGTAGCCAATCGGAACATTCGTCGATTTTCGGCGATTCCGGCAGTCTCCTGCCACCAAACCGGCGTCGAAGGTTCGGTTTTTGCCAAGGATCATTTTGCCCCTAGCCTTGAGCCACGATTTGCAGTGTGGAGGTCGAATCGACAATTTCAAATCCTAGTTCTTAGGTTTTTCTGGAAAAACTTCACCTGCCAATTTCGATCACTTACAGGTAAAATTGGAACTTGTTGTAGTTGTGAAAAATGCTTGGACTGTTGAGTAGGTGGTGCTGCCAAAATTTGGTGACGATCGGAGGTGGTGGCTACCAGCGTGTGGGCCCCACGCACCGCCACTGTGGATGGCGCGTGGGGCTGGTTTTTAATTCCTGTTTTAGCCTAATTAAATCCTATAAATGTTGTGGAGCTTGTATGTGAAGTTTGGTGGAAATTGAAGGAGTTTTGTATCGATTGTGTAATTCCAAAGTTTAGGTTGTCGATCATTGAATTACGAGAATCCGGCCGTCGGATTTCTCTCGGTTCTGCCCTAGAACCTTTAAACTAATGAGTTGGTACTAAGGGTGAAGTTGGATTAAATTGGAAAAGAAATTGGAAGTTTGATTTAGGAGAATAAGATATTAGAATCGTATTTAATTGCCGAATCGATATTCACGAATTATAATTGTGTACAGGGCGATATACCGAGCTATAACTCGATGAAGGAACTCGTATGCGTGATCGCCTAAATAGTACTGTTAGTGGACATTTATTTTAAATTAAATGTGCATGCAGTATATTATTATTTTCCAATTGAGGTTTAATTTATTATTTGAATTATTGAGTGTTATGATTTTATGAGCTTGATTTCTTGAGATTTATTATGCTCTATGAGTTACAGGATTTTTAGTGGATTTCCTTCCCGAGGGCTTTCAATAGATTTTTCAAGCTATTTATTTATGAGTTATTGCGTTGGGAAATGATTTTCGGGAAGTGACTCATTCAGAAAATATTATGAGAATTATTGATTTCGAATATCGGTTTTTATGAGGATTCACGAGTACGAATGTTTCATTGAATATTTGAGCATGATTGAATTATTGAGATTTCTTGAGTTTTGAGCTCCGCATTTATCAGCCTTGAAGTTAGATTGAGATTTCTTTCCGGAAGCATTTATTGATTTACCCAGTATTTGATTTATGCTTTCGAGGATTTATTGAGATATTGAGGTTGTTTCCAGTTTATTGAAGCTATCTTCAGCGCATGCATTCATTACCTAGTCAGCAGTCCTTTCTAGGTAATAGTCTGGTTAGCAGTCCCTTCCAGACTACATCCCGGTTGGCAGTCTCTTCCGGTGAGTCACCTGGTCGGCAGTCCCTTCCAGGTGACATGAGGCAGTTAGTCGACAGTCTCTTCCAACTACCTGTGGTTAGTTGGCAGTCTCTTCTACCCACCGCCTCCTAATCCGGTTGGCAGTCCCTTTCGATGCTTCATCTGGGTGGCAGCCCCCCCTGATGGCATGAGATGACTAGACAGCAGTCCTTTCTAGTCATCAAACGAGTTTCTTGAAAAGGATGTTTTAAAAAGGATTGAGGATGAGATTTTAAGAGATTGCAAGATGTTCCATTTTTTTTACGTGATTAAGATTGCAGTAAAGATGATGATTAAAAGTATTTCCAAGATTGTTACTGCATGCGAGGTTTTAGAGAATAACTTGGGAAAGCATTAAGTTTTACTTATTCGTTCGAAATTACTTATTTTTCGTCCACTCACTCTAACGGATTTTAAATGTTTTCCCCTGGGCCCTTTGGTTTTAAATGCCTAGTTTGCAGGCCAGTTTAGCTTGAGGTCGAGCGTACATGGGGTTGAGGCCTAGTTGTCATAGCTTCCGCATTATAAAAGTATCGATCCTTTATCTTATATTTTATCATCTTGTACGCCTGTACATTAGATTGCTCTGATAACCCATGATATTAATATTCTTAAGTTCAGAATTGTTTGTGAAATGGGAGATGTTGTGATATAGGGAGCAGGGTGGCTCCAGAAGAATAAGGGTGGATTATTTTAGAAGTGTAACTGTCTTTCTACAGGTTTTTGGGTAGTCCACTTTTAGAGGGAGTTCCACCAAATTTTTGGTAGAATTTCTTCTGAGGTGGGCCCCGCAGGGCCACTTTGGATTTCAAGGTGAAATTCGGGGCGGGTCCTGTCATCATATGATATGTGCTAGGAGTGTAGCATAAGCAGCATTATAAGTGGACAATGGCATTACACGTGACCAGTGTGTTTGCGTGTCAGCCAACATTATGAGATATTTAAACGTCCGCAAGTTGGTTGAATTAGTCCATAGAATCCCCATGGATTCTATGTAAGAACATAATGAGTATTTTCATATCTTTTGCATAGGACGGTCTCTGTCCTAATTTCCCTAAGGAACGGGCTTTGTAAAACGAGCGAGAGGCCTTAGAATCAACCAATGGGGATTTTGGTTGGGCTTAAGCGTCTGAAACGCTATTTGAAACAAAGTGGGAGATTGCAAAATCACCTGGGGTGTCATCACCATGATGTACGCTATCCATGGCGTCATGGATAAAGACTATGCTAGCCCTAGCCTGATAGTGGACGGCGTCAACTCTGGAGGCAGCGGCGACGGTCACACTTAGTCCAAGAATCAACTTTTCATTCATGCTTCGTTTCACTCAAAAGAAAGGATGTCCATGTAAAGTCTTTAGTAGACGGATCATCATATCATGACCAGGATGATCTATCCTGTCATGACAAAGCCAATATGTGTCTAAATTCAAGAAATCTTATCTCATAACTATATTGGATTTAATAGCTCGAATAGTGACACAGGGTCTTCTGGAGAGACACATAAACTTCTCAAAGATACGCCTTTGTTCGCAATCATTAGAGGTATTGCAAAGGAGCTTATTTCCGTTCTCTACATGCGTTTTCGCTTGGAATCCGTTGACTATTCATAGGTGCGATTTGCCCTAGGAGCGTAGAGAGTTTCTATGACAATAATCAAGGTGCCATTTGGGAACTTGGGCTATTCCATTTCCTTGAATTAATACTGATAACCCAGCCATCGTAGTCACAAAGTAATATTCTCATAATCAAAATTGAGTCATAATGAAAAGAACTTGAAATTTTATTCATAAGCCAACAGAGTACATTATTGTCTCTTAACCATTAGGAGAATCAAATCCAAATGCTAGCTAATGCAAAACAAAGGTAGTCGTTTGACTTCTTTCGGTAACTCCAAAATAAATATGATCAGGTGAGTAGAGAGATGTCGGCGGATTAAAGCTCGCTTATATACCACTTATCTCAAAACCTTCCTAGACATCATACTCATTTTGGATGAGCCTATGTGAAGAAAAACTAAACCAATGGCATTTACTACAAAGTATATGGCAATTGCCTATTACATTTCTTGGAAAAATAAAGACTTAAACAGAATTGGCGATCTATTGATCCCAGGAAGATTTGTAGTCCTCAACCTTTCACTCTAGATCATCTTCTTGATCTTCTTGTTCCACATAGTGAGCTTCTCTTGCTTCACAATATGCTTTGTAGGTGGTGACAATTTCGTCACGAGCTCTACAAATGTGTGCCCAATGACCGAATACTCCACATCGAAAACATACATCTCTTTGCTCAGACTCTATTGATTAAGGCGCTTTGAAAGTATCATTTAGATGGATCTTAGTGTTGGTGGCGCCACCAACATGGCCAGAGGCGTTGCCTCCCTCTCTCTTTCCACGCTGACCTCTTCGGTTCCGTGTTCACCTATTTTGGCGGTTACCTTCCCAAGTAGAGCGATTATATGGACTAGAACGTCCAAAATTATCTCTAAGATTAGGGTTTCGCTCTTGGCTTCCTCTCTTAGGGGCGTGACTATAAGTGGATTCCGGAATATGCTCTGTTTCCATGGATCTCGAATTGTAGTTCTTCATAATGATGTTGCCATGCTTTTCAGTGACATTCATAGCTCCAATGAGCTCATGAAACCTTGTGATATGTCCTGCAGTAACATCAATTCGATAGTTCTTAGCAACCATCAATGCAGAGACGGGGAAGGTAGAGAGAGTCTTCTCAATCAACATCGCATCTGTGATCTCTTTACCACAGAATTCCATTAAGGATTTAATGTGAAGTGCTTCCGAGTTGTAGTCAAGCACTAACTTGAAATCACAGAAGCGGAGGCTATGCCATCTCACTTCTAGGTCAGGAAGCAGGGAGTCACGGACGTTGCCAAATCTTTCTTCGAGTGAGACCCACGGCCTTTTGGGGTCTTCTTCACTCATACGCTCGTACGGGAGCGAATCATCCATATGACGAGTCATTAGGATGATGACTTTCGACTTATTTGCCTCTAAGGCTGCTCTATTTGCTTCTAAAGCTTGAGGTTGTCCAACAATTAGCACGTCCTGGCTAGGCTCGAGAATCGTATCCAAGATTCCATCGGCCTTGAGATGCTGGCGGACATCACAAACCCACCTGTGATATCCAGAGCCAGTTGTTCCTAATGGAGTAAAGTCCAATTTGTTCAGGTTACTCATCCTGAAAGAGAACAAGAAAAAGGGTTAGTTTCGGAGCGAAAAAGCTACCACGAAAACATATAAAATTCCTGAGCATAATCACTTCCAAGAAATTCAATTCCAAGAGGTATTGGATTATATCGAAACAATGATGTAAGTGGTCGATCATAAATTCTCTACAAACTCTAAGTTTGGAGATCTCAATAAGCTTCAAGCTTGGAGTGAGCACGAACCCCCATAGTTCGGCTTAATTAGGTCTCCCCTATGATGAAGAAAGGGGGGTAGAAGAAGGGAGGTTGCAAGTCCCCGAGAAAAAGAAGAGAAAAACAATAAAAACGGGAACTAAATGAACCTTCAAAACATACCATGAAAAGTGTAGAAAAATTGACGGAAAAATCGCCAAAATTTGGTCATCGGATGTCTTCGCCGGAGGTGGCCAGAGCTTGGCGGTGGTTGGCCGGAATTGTTTGGCAGTGGGTTGCCCTTCCTTTCCTCTTTTTCCTTCTTTTTCTTTTCTTTTCTTTTGCTTTGCTTCGGCCCAGGCCCTTTTCTTTCTTTTTTTCTTTTTCAGTGGACCGGCTTCTTCTTCATTTTGGCAATGGGCTACCTTCTCCTTTCTGGCCGTGGGCTCACCTCACCCTTTTTTTTTTCTCTCTCTTTTCTTCTTCTGGGCTTGCCTCACTTTTCTTTCTCTCCTTTTTTTATTTGCTGGGTCGCGCCTCCTCTTTCTTTCTTTTGGGCTGCTTCTTGCCCTGGGCTCAGCTAGGGAAAGTCTGGGCTGCTCCTTGTGCTGGGCTCGGCTGGAGAAGGACTGAGCATCAATTTCTGACGGTTCATGGATGTGGCTGTTTTGCAGACCAGTCCGGCTACTTTCCGGCCTGTTTCGGTCAATTTTTTCTCCGGTTCCCTGTTTCTGGATTTAGGACCCCGGCGATGACTAAATATTTCAACAGAATTTGGACTGGAAGGATTCGAATTGGGCAGGAAACTTCTTTTTCTTTTGGGGGCCGGTTCGGTGCTTTTCCGGCCTGTTCCGGTGACGCGGCGGGTGGTTTTGGGCTTCTGAGATCGAGAGCTTCAAGATGTGCGGCAGGGGCCGAAAGGGTTTCAAGGTTTTGTATTCGGATTTAGGGTTTTGGCTATTAGGTTTTAGGGTTAGGGCGTCGTGCGGATAACGTGTTTAAGGAAAACCAAAATTGGGAGAGAATTGAGTCGTGCTTTCATTGATAATAGGGGTTTCTTTATATAGAAGATTACAAGACATATAATCAAAGTTGTACAAGGAAAGATAATCGTATAATTAATCGGATATCTATGAATATCTCCGAGAATATCTCTAATTCTAAACTCTATTATAACTAGGTCAAGTAACCTAGAGTTTGGGCCAGACACATATTCTGAATTTACTTGAACAATTAGGAATTTAGACCTTCACTTCTCCGTGGCTTTTTTTTTTTTTTTTTCTAGAAGCAATTGCAAACTCCATCACTCAATTTTTTTACTGCAAACATGAATTCTCAAATACTCGTTTGGCAACTCTCAATATCAATTAAAGTGGTTAGAACTTATTTGAGTATCTCAAATTCTAATTAACTGACACAAAGTATTACTCAAGATATGGGTTCATTGGTTCTTTTTTTTTTTTTTGTCTTTTGTGCAAAGACCTGTGTTTATTAGTTCATCAATGGGTTTTTTGGTTTGGCATTAGGTAAGAAAGAAAGCTTGCATGCTGCTATGAAAGAAAGCTTGCATGCTGCTATGAAAGAAAGCTTGCATGTTGCTATTGATATTGAACTATTGAACACTGATTGATTCAATTTGGCTTCTTCGTCTAATAGTTGATTCTAACCCAAAAAAAAAAAATATTGCATGACAAAGCTACCAAGATAGAACTGAACCCGTTCATCAACATGTGAAACTGAATGCGGCTATAGAGAAGGACCACAGGTGTATGAGATTTTAGGGGTAATTTGGGTAGCTTGGGTGGTGTTCTTAGTAAATTATAAGGATAATAAATTAGAAGTGTGGTGTATTAAGTAAGGTTGTAAGGTTGTGTATCGAGTATATAGGAATGTGTAAATAAATTTCATCTAAAAAAAAAAAAAAGGAACCAGATCGCCTAGATGGCGGAAGGAGGTTGCGAACAGGTGAGGTTGGAAATATAGGATAAGGTAGGAAGAGAATCAAAGCTTTGTCTTCTCCTCAATCTTTATTTTTGATTTGGCAAATTTTCTCTAAACCTTCTGAAAGGTTTATCTTGCAACTCTTCCTTAATTTGTTTGTTTTCATTTCCTATGCCACCAAGTAGTGAAAGGGTGAAGTTTGCTAAGAAAGAACTGATCTCTAAGTTTTGTTTTCAAACTTCCATCAGGTATAGTTGAATTCTATTCCCTTCCTCTTAAAACTACGATCCATAAGGCTTTGTTTGACTTTCCACATGTTCTTCTGTTGATTTTTTATTGATTGTTTCATAATGAGAATAGTTAACCCGTGTTTCGTCGTGGGGTAAAATAGAAACTTATGTGTTGATTACACGCGTTTTCATGCACGTAATTACATTCTAAACACATGAATTAAACTAATCCCCATGTCAAATTAATATGTAATTAATTAATTTTTATTTATTTTATAGAAAATAAGCTGAGTTGTGGAAACGTGACAACATGGTGCGAATTGAAGCAAATTGAGTTTTTGACAAAAAGACGAGAGTCAACCTAATACATTAAAAGGGGCGAAAATTGATCACTCATAAGCCAATGAGACAAAAATGAAAATGGGGCAGCAAATTAAAGCTTTTCGGAGATAATAGCAACTTAACAATTAATTAAACCAAATTTGGTTTAAATTAAAGAAAACGGAAGTGCATGTGTGGCTTAATTATAAGCTGATTGAATAGCCCATCATTTTTGGGTTATTCTTTAGAGTTTTTGACCAATAACTACAAATAACTACATATATTTACCACTAGCAGACTACAAACCCAATAACCCGTGCGGCCTACAATCGAAACGGCCCGTTAGCCCATTGTAAATAAAAAAACGCTCAAATATTATGAAAATTAAGAAGGATGCCACTGAGACTCACCTAAGCTATTTCTCCCAAAATCAAAGCAGTTTCAAAATTGAAACAGTCCTAAATCCAAAATCCTCACTAAATCGACATCTCGGACTTCGGCGAATCAGGCAGCGAAGCAGGCGGCGAAGTCAGGCTGGGAAAAAGGCGGTGACTCCGGCGACGAAGAGGAACTGCTGAGGTTCAGTAGTATACTGACCCCCAAAACGAAGCCCCAGGTCTCTTCCGACGAAGCCCTATCCCATTCCGAGGAGGAGGAGCCAATCAACGATGAGGACAACTCCCGCGGCTCCGATGAAGAGGCCGCGCCAGCCGAGAACGACAATGACTTTGCAGAAGAGGTACATTTTCGATTAGGAGAGAATTCGGTTTGTTTTGGTTGGATCTGAGCTTAGGTGTTGGCATTTGTGTGCCCTAGAGTTTTTTTCTTTTGTAATTTGTGGAGTTTGTTGCGTTGGGGAGTCGTGGTTTAGGGATTTATTAGGTTTGCCTATTGTAATAGCGAGGGAGATAGAAAAATGCTAGGACTTGGGAGTTTTTTGACTGATTTTTTTTGCATGTTCCGTTTTCGGAAGCTAAAACTGAGTGTTGTTCTTTCCACCTTGAAGCAGTGATGCTTTGTGTACCCTTTAGCATGATACTGAAGCTCAGTACATTAAATCTATTGTACCTCAGCATGTAATCCTACATATGGTCTTCAAGTCTTGCTTTGAATGAAATCAATACTACAACTCAAGAATAATAATAAGAAAGTATAAAATGGATTATAACCGGCAAAAAAAATTCCTTAACATAAATCTTCAGAAAGCTACTGAACGTCAGTAGACAGTCAATAGTCATAATCCTATTGTATCTCAGCAGTAAATGAAAGAAAACTAAAGTTACTTCATAATAGTTCAATGAATCAAAAATTAACAACAATTGCACCTATTTTCGACAAAATCATATTGGAACATTGCATGTCTTCCTATTATGCCGCCCCAATTGGCCACAATGGCCACACGTCCTCTCCTTTGAAGACACCTTGCCAACAGACTTGATACGTTTAGTCTTGGGCCTTCCTGGAGGTCATCTGGTCAGTGGAGGTTTGACAGATGTGCTATCAGAGCATTGGACATAGCTCTGCTCAATATTGGGAATGGGCTTAATACCAAAGGAATGGGTCTTGAAATACTCCTCTTTAAAGTAATATCGTTTGATAAAAGGGTAAACCACATATCCCGCTCGCTGGATGGCAGCAAGAGTGTGAGAGCAAGGAAATGATTTAATCTGCCACTGACGACATGCACAAGTCTGGACCATTATGACAACAGATGTTGAGCGTTTGGAGTGAACCTCATAAACAAACTCATCCGACCTACTAACTGTCCAATCTCTCCCTATTTCCATATTTTTAATAAGTTCAGCTTGCATTACTGGACAAAGAGGAAGACTCCACTTGCTTACCAATAGCGTCCTCTCAACCATCTTTGCCATCATCATCACGCGGATCTTCTCCAACATAGGAAAAATTGGGAGTTCCCGAGCCTTGAGAGTCCAACTATTAAAAGATTCCGCTGTACTATTGACCATCTCACCAAATCTATTACCTCGAAAGAAGGCATTACACCATTTTTCAACAGGTAGACCTCTAAGGAATTGTGCAACAAGATCCTTGCCCTCGTCAAGAAGCTCCCTCAGGTTATGGTGATACTGACGCTTAGTAGATGAGTATGCAACCTTGTAAAACTTATCGACAATGGTGACGCGGAGTGCACTGTTGTTATTACCCTTAAAGAAGTTTTGGAGATTATTCTTCAAGTGATACAAACATAAGGAATGAGGAGACTCCGGAAAAACTCTAGCCAAGGAATTCATCAACCCTTGTTGTCGATCAGAAACAAAAGTAATGACTCTGCCTTGCGGGTCTAGAATTGTCTTCAAGATCCCAAAATACCAATTCCAATTGGCATCAGTTTCGGCATCAACAACGGCAATGGCAAAAGGGGAAAAACCTGAGGGAAAAAAAAACGAATATACTGCATCAAAAACAAAATTATGGAGGTCAAAGAATGCAGAAACATAAGACAATAATACTACTGAACTTCAATAACAAAGCTTAGATAGGCATGACATTGTTTTGACGGAAACCCTAAACCCTAAACCCCTAAACCCTAAACATTATGAAGGACAAAGAAAGAGGGAACATAAGACAATAATACTACTGAACCTCAATAACAAAGCTTAGATAGGCATGACATTGTTTTGATGGAAACCCTAAACCCTAAACCCTAAACATTATGAAGGACAAAGAAAGAGGGAACATAAGACAATAATACTACTGAACCTCAATAACAAAGCTTAGATAGGCATGACATTGTTTTGACGGAAACCCTAAACCCTAAACCCTAATACTTTCATGACAGAAGTACTGTTCCTCAATAGCATTAGTCTACCATCGATCCTTTCCACAATATGAATCATAGAAATAAAACGAAAATCATAATCATACCTTGATTACCATCCTTTCCTCTAGCAGAAAGAAGCTGACCCTTATACTTGCTCTTCATATTGCACCATCCACGAACAATAGAGGTATGCAAGACTTGAAACCCTCAATAACTCCACCAAAACAAAGGAAAAGCCTCTGAAAACGACCAGTGGATTCATCACACTCCAAAATAAAGCAAGACCCTGGATTACTCTCCATCACGGCATCACGATACCAAGTTAACATTGAATAGGAGTCCTCATCTGAACCGTGCAACTCTTTCATTGCTTTTTCTTAACCTTTCCATGCAACACGGTATGTAATATCAAGACCATAGTTGTTCTTTAACCTATCCATAATATCATGTGGCTTGAGAGAGGGATTTCCACGAAATTCATCATTAATGAGTGTCTTCACAATAGTAGAACTCAAAAGCTTATGCTTCTGCTGCCTCAAAACACCAGAACAAGTATGCACATTAGCAACCTGCCTAATATAGAAGAAATTATTAGCAGGGCATAGTGACGCATTGATGTACCATTTGCATCCCTCAGATAGCTTGTTGAAACATTCAGCAATTATCCTCCATTTGTCATTTCTCACATAGACAAAGACAAACCCAACCTCAATTGCATACATACACAACTTTTGCCGAAACTCCACAACTCCACCTCTAAATTTTTGGTCCGCACACTTAATATACTCTCGACATTGCTTAGACATGTAAACTTTGGGATCTTCAGGCCTAAAATCACCCAAATAATCAGTCTCATCAATCATCGTCGATACCACTGACACACAAGAAGAAGCAGCAGCAGCAGCAGTACATTGAACTCCATCAGCAACACAATTTGCACCAAAATCACAAATCCTCACCAAAATGTCAACTGAAGTTCTCTTAAACTCAACTAAAGACCTAAACATCAACCTCAAATCTAAATCAGAATCGAGAGCACAAGAAGGGTAATCCAGAAGGGAATACTTCAACTCAAACAAGCCTGGCTTCAAACCCTTAAACCGCATGCAAATTTCATTGAAAAAATTGGCGAACCTTGTCGTACCATCAATGAAGACCATCACAGTCTCTGACATGTAAGTGCACCTAGCAACCACCTCTGAAAACATATTTCCTAGCACAAATGCACTACAAAAAGTAAGAACAACACATATAATTGCATATATTTACCAAACCTTCTTAACGTCAATAACATTAAGCACTCAACCAGCCCTCCACCTAATCTGCTGAATGAAACTAACCGTTTCGAAACATTAACGAGTAGTTGAACACAAACCTAACCAGATTCATCGAAGAACAAAGCCATTAACAACTAAATCAAAACGTGCAAAAATAATAATAATAATAATAATAATCAAATACAATGTAAACAAATTGAAACTGATCAAATAGAAGGAAACTCATCAAATTCACTATATACAACTAATTGAAACAAATGCAAAACACGAATTGAAGAAGAGGGAAGCTAATCACTAAATCAACAAGATAGAAATTCACAATTAAGCTAGAACCTGAGCTTGTGTTTGGATTCAAATTCTCCATGATGAACGGAGGCTTCGATTACATTCAGACGCACAAAGCACTCAGACCTCCACCAGAATCAGAGCTCTGATGTACTCCGGCGGCTTTAATGACGCAGAGGTTGAACCAGCTTTGAAAATTACGATAGCTTTGGGGTCTGAAGCCTTCGTATCTGTTTAGAAGTTAGTTGAGGTTATTATGGTAATGTCCTCATTAACAGAACAATTCAAAAAATGGAAGGGAAATGGCCGCATGGGCTTGGACTTTGCTATTGATTCAGCTACAGTACCGCAAGGGAATTGGCAGAAAACAGGCCTGTTATTGGTAATAAATGGGCTGAGATTGTAGGTATTGGTAATTTGCTATATTCTTTATACCCACGTGCCAGCAGCCTTTTCCAATTTTATCCACTTTTCCTTTCTTTCCCAGCCATCACTGCGAGCCAACCATTCGTAGTCCATCACCTCAGCCCAGCCCATGGTTTAGTTAACCTTAATTGTCTCACGTACGAACAGGACACATCAGCCACACATATACTCGATCACCATTCACCCTTTCCTAGGAGAGACCTCGCAGCCCCACTAAAAGCTAGGGTCTAGGGGGAGGGCCGAAGGGCTGCTACCCTCTTCCCCTCTCCCTTTCTATTTTTCAAGTTTTCTTTGATTTTATATTAGATTTGAAAGAGATTTTACACAAAGCTTCAATGATTCATCAAGGACTTCAATCTCTACAAAATTCAAGATTTGAGCATTTGTAGGAGTTGTATTCAAAGCTAGTCAATGAGCTTGCTACCAATAAGAAAGCAAATGTCAAGAAGCCTCATAGGAAAAAAGATCGCACATGGAGGGTAGGGAATCGATTAGGTGGTGATGGAATGCCGATAGCAAGAGTCTATCAGAAACCAGTGAACACGGGTCCTGTTAAGGTCGGATAGTAATTATTTAACATAGCCTTTACCATTTGCTCAGCTTGAGTTGATGATTCATCAAGGACTTCAATCTCTACAAAATTCAAGATTTGAGCATTTGTAAGAGTTGTAATTCAAAGCTAGTCAATGAGCTTGCTACCAATAAGAAAGCAACTGTCAAGAAGCCTCATAGGAAAAAAGATCGCACATGGAGGGTAGGGAATCGATCAGGTGGTGATGAAATGCCGATAGCAAGAGTCTATCAGAAACCAGTGAACACGGGTCCTGTTAAGGTCGGATAGTAATTATTTAATAAAGCCTTTACCATTTGCTCAGCTTTGAGTTGTTTTTGCAATCTTCGTACTGCCAGTCGCTGGTAATAGTTTTTCACTATATCTCCTGTGCTTGGGGGCCATGGTCTTTACACCTTTCTTTACCAGCCAAACCACCAGAAACAAAAACTGAAGCAGGAAAGGAAATAAAAGGAAAGTGTAGTATGTTTATTTTGTTCACGCATTTGTTTATCCGAAGATATTCAGGTTCAGGAAATGCGTGGATTTTCTTGCTTATTGTATTCTATGCGACCATGCATAGTGGGGAGTTGGGATTGGTGGCAATGCAACTAGAGTACTGGACTAATAGAAACTCTGCTGAGGTTATTTGGTAACATTTTATCCTGAGTATTCATATTAGTAGCATACTAGCCTTTTTGCATGTGTGATCCGTATGCGAAATGTCATGTTCTTATTTTTGTTCTAATTGTTATGTTGGATTGATTCAGTGTATCTGATAGAAAAGATCATTTTGTCGTGCCACTTGAAGGTTCAAGTGATGAGATTGTCATTTATTTATTCTAGATAGACATTTGGTTCATTTGTAGGCTCGCTTTAATAAATCGAGTATTATTGGTGCATAACAAACTTTGCTCATCTTTTTTTTTTTTAGTACCTAGGCTAGTGATTTTGTTATCAAGCAAACAAATGTTCTGGCCATAGTGAAATCGAATTATGCCTTCTTCTTTTTTCTTCTAAAATCCAAACCATTGTATAAACAAGTTAAACCAAGGAAAGAGGATTTCCAAGGCAAACAAATGTTACGTACTACGAGCCATTGCGAAGTAATATAACGTACTTTGACAAATATCTTTAACTGTATGTTACATAAATTATGTAGAACCCAATCTATAAATGATTTTATTTATTCCGTAAAGAGTTGTACCATGTTGATATACGGATATACCATGCATGAACACTCTTGAGGTCAATCAAAGCTTTTCAAAAATATAATTCAAATCAGCTCTTCATAGATAAGCTGTCAAGTGAGTCATGCACGCATTATGTAATAATCCTAGATTCAGAGAGATTTTTTTCATGGTACCGTACGTTTCATCTTAAAAAGCTGAGGTGGTTTGATGCACCAATAATTCTATGACATGTGGAGACTCGGAGTTTACACAAAAATTGGAACCTTCCTCTGCAGTTAAGAAGAAGGGAAATTATCCCATCTTCCTAGTTCATTCTACAAACTATAAATTTTGTGTAAATTCATTAGACTCCACATGTCTCACACACACACACACACATATATATATATCGGCGTTTCAAACCACCTTAAAATATTGAGATGGTTTGGCGGTACTATGGAGATGGAGGACAGTTTTCTGGATTTCCTGCACAAATCTCTGCAAAGTAACAAAAATGGACAAGGTATGGTATTAGTTTAGTGAATTTAATACTCGCACCACTTTAGTTCAACCCCTAAAATGAGAATGGGATCACTTCAACTAACTAGTTATGTGATACACTTTTTGGGAAAAGAAAATGAAATTGCACTTGGATGTATCACCTGAATCGTTGTGGGTGAGAAAGGAACCAATAATTGAGGGAAAATAAATACCTATAATGGGGGTGCCGGCTTCGTGGTTGCCGCCGATAAGGACGGCCAAATCGTTGTGATTACACTTAGTAACACCCTTCCGACCAGGGTGACAATTAATAGAAATCTGGTTTGAGGAAGGAGGAGATGACAGACCAAGTGAATTGCGTTGAGCTTGGTTGGATGCGTATGCATGAAGAATATTGTTTGTAGATATAAAGGAAGAGAAGAAGATCAGAAAGAGAAAAAAGCAGCCTTGAGCCATCACCATGTGTACTTTCAAACTCTGCGTTAAGTTTAGAATGATTTCCCATCTAGTATTGCAGACTATTTATAGATGGCCAATGATATGGGGCCTCAATGTGACTTAAGATTTGATGATGTGATATAAGTAAATATAAATTTTATTTTCAATTCTACATAATATATTTTGCCTCATCATACTCTTGCAACACCAATTTTATTATTTTATATTTTATTTTAGATGTTGAGGGTAAATCAATGACATTGATAAATTTTAATTAAGTAACAAAAAAATCAATGATAATTATATTTCCTTTCGGGAAGCCTAATGCATTACCATCCACTCTTGGCTTACCAACGGCCAGATCGATTAGTTTTAAGCTTTTTGGGACTTGGGAGAGATAAACTCAACAGTCCTTGTGACCCTTAGTATTTTCAGTCCCTGAGGTCATACACCTCAACACCTAGCCCATCTAGAGCATCGGTAGAGAAACCCTATCAATCGTTTGATTCGCACCTTTCTTACAACAAATGCCCCATCTACAGCATGGGAAGGGAAACCCTATCAATTGTTCTCGCACCTTTGTTAAGGCGAAAGGAAAAATTGAGTCCCAAACCCAGATGTCGTTGTCGACAAAACAATCACCGTACTGCCACCCCAGAATCATCACACCTCCACATAATTGATCGTAGACACTAGCCAAATCCTAGCACTTACACCCTGCAGTATGCACACAAACCTAGGCTTCATAGTTCCTCCAACCTCCTTCCTCCATCCACCATCCTCTCTTTTTCCATCATTGATCATAAATCCTAATTTACAGTTAAAATAATAATCATAATAACAATAATAATAATTCTCATGTGCATCCCGTGCTCTAATTTTAATCGTAGATCTCATAATGTATAAATTTTTGTTCAAGTAGAAACACCAATAAACAACTGAAAAAAGTGACCTCCCATTTAAAAAGTAAGCATTGATGTTTAGTTTTCAGTGAGTCGAACTCATGACCTCCTATTTATAAAGAAAAAATTAATACCACTAGCCCAAATGGAATTAGGCCACAAGCTGAGATTAAATAACTTTTTTTTTTTAGTAAAAAATTGACTCACATAATCACTTTAAGAGATTTTATTTTATTTTCTTATTTTTATCCCACCCCACCCATTCTCATATATTTATATGTTCGAACTCATAATCTCTATGACATTAGGTTTACAAATAAACATTTTAACGAGCCACAACTCACAACTCACAAGCATGTTAAGAGAAATTGACATTTCAAAAAATCATTAAGCATGCCAACTTGGACTTAATTCAACCGCTAATACGACAATGTTTACATTGATGATAAGCTTTACTCTCCGCGAAATTTCAGCCAAACGTGATCTCATTCAACGACCGGAAATTATTCTATGCACCGACGGTGCAAGTGACCCAACTCTTATAAAATAATCTCAACCCTTGATATTTATTATCAACTTTATTTTTAATAAACAAAAAGTGTATTTAATACAATCTAACCATTTATTTGTGTTGGTGCAAGTGCACGGCGGTGCTCTGAATACTCCCTCTTCAATGACCCCAAAATGTAATTGAGAAGTCTAGATGCATGCATTAATACACACTTCATTGTCTCAATGACTTTGGCGCCATGGAAAATTTAATACAAAGTCATTTTCTCCAATAGAGGCCCCGCCTCCTCCCAAAGGCAATTCAATTAGCAGAGATCTTCCCCGCCCACCCCCGCGTACTTATACAAATAAGCACCTGAAACACAAGTTTAGAATACAACAACTAGTTTTTTTTTTTTTTGGTTAATATACAACAACTAGTTCTCCGTGAGTAAACTCACGACCCCTATTTATAATGGGAAATCTAATACCACTAAACCAAATGATACTAGGCCACAAGTCTAGAAATTAAATAGTTTTTTATTTTTTATAGCACTTCTTTTTCTTATAACATTTTTTTTTTTTCATAATCATCTTAAGAGGTTTTATTTTATTTTCTTACTTTTATCCCACCCCACCCATTCTCATATATTTGTATGTTCGAACTCATAATCTCTATGGCATTAGGTTTACAAATAATCAACATCTTAATGAGGCACAACTCACGACTCACAAAGCATTTTAAGAGAAGTTGACATTTCAAGAAATCATCAACAAACACAGCACGCCAACTTGGACTTAGCTGATATGACAATGTTTGCATTGATGAGAAACTTTACTCTCCCGCGAAATTTCAGCCAAACATGATCTCATTCAACGACCCCAAAATATAATTGAGATGTCTAGATGCGTGCATTAATACGCACTTCAATGTCTCAATGACTTTGGCGTCAATGAAAAATTTAATACAAAGTCATTTTCTCCAATAGAGGCCCCGCCCCCTGCTAAAGGCAATTCAATTAGCAGAGATCTTTCCCACCACTTATTGAAGGGTCTAGCTAATTTATGATTGGTGGGTCTGGAAGTTTCCTATTTTCTCAGTTCATATTATTGAAGTGGTTGTATTGATGATCAAAGTATTATATTTCATTGTATGACTCTTCATATATAAACAATCACTAGGTGAGCAATCTAAATTAAACCTACAACTCCTCAAGTCTGTAATTTTTTTCATTACATCAACAACTAAGAAATATAACAACTAGTTTTTCGTGAGCGAAACTCACGATCTTCTATTTATAAAGGGAAAACTAATACTATTAGACCAAATGGTACTAGGTCACAAGTCTAGAAATTAAATAATTTTTTTTTATAAAATTCTTTTTAGATAACTATAATTAACAACTCTTTTTTTCTAAATACACATACCAATCTCCCACCATTTTTTTGGAAAAATAAAATCCCCATAATGTTCTCAGAAACTGAGGAATAGAAAAAGGAAAGAGTAATTTTATCTACATGTCTAAATACTTGATATAGATCCCTATATTTTCACACTCCAAAGTAAGTTTTATGAATGAATGAAATGACCAAAAAGACCATTTCTACTAGCAAAACAAAAACATAATTAGGAATTTAGATCCTTCTCTTCACCATGACTTTTTTTTTTGCTAGAAGCAACTGCAAACTCTATCACTCAAATTTTTTACTGCAAACATGAATTCTCAAATACTCGTTTGGCAACTCTCAATACCAATTAAAGTGGTTGGAACTTATTTGAGTATCTCAAATTCTAATTAAATGACACAAAGTAGTACTCATGATCTGGGTTTATTGGTTTTTTTTTTTTTTGTCTTTTGTGCAAAGACCTGTGTTTATTAGTTCATCAATGGGTTTTTTGGTTGGGCGTTAGGTAAGAAAGAAAGCTTGCATGCTGCTATTGATATTGAACTATTGATCAATGATTGATTCAATTTGGCTTCTTTGTCTAATAGTTGATTCTAACCCAAAAAAAAAAATACTGCATGACAAAGCTACCAAGATAGAACTGAACCCGTTCATCAACATGTGAAACTGAATGCGGCTATAGAGAAGGAACATATGTGTATGAAATTTGAGGGGTAATTTGGGTAGCTTGGGTGGTGTTCTTAGTTAATTATAAGGATAATAAATTAGAAGTGTGGTGTATTAAGTAAGGGTTGTGTATCGAGTATATAATAATGTGTAAATAAAATTTCATCCAAAAAAAAAAAAAAAGGAACCAGGCCGCTTAGATGGCGGAAGGAGGTTGCGAACAGGTGAATCGATTTGTTTGTTTGTTTATCTTGCAACTCTTCCTTAATTTGTTTGTTTATCTTGCAACTCTTCCTTAATTTGTTTGCTTATAAAATTGTATATCGTGAATCGATTGGAGTTTGTTTTGATGTATCAAAGTTACTTTTAGCATTAATATAAAATTATTGTTCATTGTAATAATCTCTAGCATTGATTTTGTATGATTTCACTTAGCATTGATCTCATACAACACAAATTGTTTTAATGTATTGTATGACTGTAAACGAGTTCAAAATTAAGGCTTGTCCTACAACAGTAATTGGCTATTAGTCAATCCGATTACAATATTCACACCACAGCTAACCAAATATAGTGGTTGTGTGAACTAACAACCA
The DNA here is from genome assembly GCA_024704745.1 of Rosa lucieae. NCBI lineage: Eukaryota > Viridiplantae > Streptophyta > Magnoliopsida > Rosales > Rosaceae > Rosa > Rosa lucieae. The sequence goes on from CM045496.1 coordinate 47,117,633, forward strand.
ACAACAAAATAAAACAAAGTTCTGTTGTGTGAGATTCATAACACACAACAGAAATAAAATCATCTCTGTTGTCTGAGTAATCAACAGACAAGGGAGATAATTTCACTTCAGTTGTGTGTTATTAATCTCAGACAACAAAGAATGAGTAATATCTGTTGTGTGTTACACATCTCAGACAACAAAGAATGAGTAATATCTGTTGTGTGTTATGAACCTCAAACAACAAAGAATGAGTTATATCTGTTGTGTGTTATGAATCTCAGACAACGGCGAATTCCTTCTTCTGTTGTCTGAATGTGTCGACACATCCCCGCGCATGCCATGCCAGGCACATGCCTGTGCAGAATTCACATAACGGAAACAGGTATTCTGTTGAACAAAGTATTATCACACAACGGTGAAATCACCGTTGTGTGATTTTTCAATCACACAACACTCGTTTAGACCACAGTGAGGCTGGTCATCACACAACTCCAAATATCTGTCGTCTGATTAACTTATTGTAGTAGTTTCTATAACTTTTTTCATTACATCAACAATTAAGAAGTACAACAACTAGTTTTCCGTGAGTCGAACTCATGATTTCCTATTTATAAAGGGAAAATTAATACTACTAGACCAAATGGTGCTAGGCCACAAGTCTAGAAACTAAATAATTTTTTTTTTCAAAAAATTATTTTCAGATAATTATATTTACACAGCTCTTTTTGTAAATACACATACTAATCTCTCACCATTTTTTTGAAGAAAAAAAATCCCCATAATGTCCTCAAACTGAGGAACGTAAAAAGAAAAGAGTAATTTCATCTACACATGTCTAAATACTTGATACAGATCCCTATATTCTCACTGTCAAAATTAAGTTTTATGAATGGTGAAATGATCAAAAAGAACATTTCTACCAGCAAAACAAAAACATAATTAGGAATTTAGATCTTCTCTTCTCCATGATCTTTTTTTTTTTTTACTAGAAGCAACTGCAAATTCCATCACCCGAATTTTTTTACCGCAAACATGAATTCTTAAATACTCGTTTGGCAACTCTCAATATCAATTAAAGTGGTTGGAACTTATTTAAGTATCTCAAATTCTAATTACCTGACACAAAGTAGTACTCATGATCTGGGTTTATTGGTTCTTTATTTTGATTTTTTGGTCTTTTGTGCAAAGACCTGTGTTTAATAGGTCATCAATGCATTTTTTGGGCTCAAAGAAAGCTGGAATGCTGCTATGGATATTGAACTATTGATTCAATTTGGCTTTTTCCTCTAATAGTTTATTCTGACCCAAAAATTAAAAAAATACGGCATGACAAAGCTACCAAGATAGAATTGAACCCGTTCATCAACATGTGAAACTAAATGTGGCTATAGAGAAGGAAAATAGGTGTATGAGATTTGAAGGGTAATTTGGGTAGCTTGGGTGGTGTTCATAGTAAATTATAAGGATAATAAATTAAAGTGTAGTGTATTAAGTAAGGGTTGTTCAGACCAAAAATTGAAAAAAAAAAAAAAGGTTTTGTATCAAGTTAGGAATGTGTAAATAAAATTTCCTAAAATAAAAAAAAGGAACCAAATTGCTTAGATGGCGGAAGGAGGTTGCGAACATGTGAGGTTTGGGAATATAGGATAAGATAGGAAGACAATCAAGGCTTTGTCTTCTCCTCAACCTTTATTTTTGATCCGGCAAATCTTCTCTAAACCTTCTGAAAGGTTTATGTTGCAACTCTTCCTCAATTTGTTGCTTTTCATTTCCTATGCGACTAAGTAGTGAAGTTTGCTAAGAAAGAATTGATCTCTAAGTTTTGTTTTCAAGCTTCCATCAGGTATAGTTGAATTCTATTCCCTTCCTCTTAAAACTGCGATCTATAAGTTTTGGTTAGACGTTCCACATGTTCTTGTGTTGATTTTTTAGTGATTGATTCATAATGGGAATGGTGAACCCGTGTATCGTCGTGGGGGTAGAATAGAAACTTATACGTATAAAATACAAACAAAATATTTGGGGTGTGTATCCAACGTATAGCAATGCGCAAATAAAATTTCTCGTTCTTTTTTTAGAACTTTTTTTTTTGGTAAAAAACTTGACTCACATAATCAACTTAAGAGATTTTATTATATTTTTTTATTATTATCCAACCCAACCCATTCTCATATATTTATATGTTCGAACTCATAATCTCTATGACATTAGGTTTACAAATAATCAACATCTTAACTAGGCACAACTCACGACTCGCAAGCATTTTAAGAGAAATTAACATTTCAAGAAATCATCAACAAACACAGCACACCAACTTGGACTTAACTGTACGACAATGTTTGCATTGATGATAAACTTTAGTCTCTGTTGATACGCTATAAGTAAGCATATAATTTAACCCTAAAAATGTCATCGTTAATATATAGTAAATAGGGATCGTTCTAATCCGGGGATTGAGGGTGCACCTGTCAGTTTAAAACAATTAAAGAATTAATATAAATACAAAGTATAATATTTACAAGAATATCTACAAGTAACGAAATAAAGGGGGTTTTTGATTTAGGTTTTTCGAAAATTAAAATAAAAAGAAAGAAAACATAAAAACACAAATACAAGAATGAAACATAAGAAACAAAGATCGAAACCATTCCCTAACCAAATTCGATTCATCCCTATAATTGTTCTTCCAAGTCATGAGAAAGAAGTTGATCATGTGAAACATTCAAAGCAAATGATTTCCCATATTTTACTTTCATTTACTAATTAATCTAAGTGAAAGCACCTAGATCAATCCTATCAAACATGCAATCAAAGTCTAGAAAGCTAGCTAATCAAAACATGTTCAACGCAATAAACAAGAGAAAGGTTATCAACTTAAGTGCACAACTTAGCATGAATAAGTTCATCTAATTGCAATCCTTTTCAATTAAATTAGACTTTTGTCCAAAGCCTTTACTACTTTTGATTTAAGTTCACAAAACTATTTGGTGAATTGTTTACTTAAATCTAGCATCAATTATATGTTAACCGTAAGAGTTTCGAACCAAATAAGAAAAACACATAAAAGATTTCAATCAAGCAAATTTAATTGAACAAACTCACATAAGCAACTTTAGAATCACAATCATAGGAATCAAAAATTTCATTCAAACATAAGAATTCGGATTTAAACTTTGTTCAAACATTATTGTCAACTAGAAACAATTCCAACGAAAATCAAACAAGGTTACAAAGAAAGAGGACGAATTACTCCATCTTACACCATGAGATGGAGATGGAGATGGAGGCTTGATGTTGTGGATTCTTGAATCTTGGAAGCAAGTCTTCAAGGTGGATGATGGAGGTATGTCACACAGCTCCTTCTTCTCTTCTTTCCTTGCTTGAACCCGTGGAGTTGCACTAGAGGATGGAGGGAGAGCTTGACGTTAGGGAGAGAAATTTCTGAATTTAGGGAATGAATAAAACGTCAAAGAGGGGAGAGTATATATAGGGGACGTTGGCCTTGGTCTCCAAGTCTTCATGAATCTTCTTTTATTTTCCTAAATAATTAATTTGTAATTCCACATAGCTTTAACCAATCATGTAGCGCCATGTAAGCCCTGGTGTGTCATCTAACCAATCAAAACTCTCAAAAAATAAGTCTAAATCCCTTAGAATATATTAGTGCCGAAATTATATAAGGATTTTCTGATTTTCTTCATCAATTTTCGGCAACAATATCTTTAGAGAAAATAGGGAACATATCTAGACTTGTTTTGAACCTTTTCTTGTTGTCCACACTTCTATTTCCTTAAAACTTTCCCAAGAAAATCTCCAAACGTCACCTTTAATATATTGCTTGATTTTCACGTTGCTTTCTTCAATCCCTCTTGGTGTTTCACGGCAAAACCCTCCAAAAATATTTCCTTGCGTCACAAACCCTAAAATCCAATGGGCTTTTATATCCATTTTGCCGAAAATCCAAGTTAATCTAGAGAGTTCTTGGGCCATCTTACGTCATTTTCAAGCTATGTAGTATCCAACGCCATTTCCTTCATTATTTCGATCAACTTCCTTGGTTGGCTCAGGAATCTTGCTTGACACGCTTTCCTCTTTTGAACAGGGTTTCGTGGTTGGAACAGGAAAGCTTCATTTCTTCATTTCTGCTCATTTGTGCAGCCCTTTGCTTCTTGTCTTAATTGCTCTCAACGTTGACTAGCTCCTTTTTCCTTTCTTGAGCTCATTTCCACTTGTTTGCTCCAAGGACCTGAAAATAGAAACTATTACTAAAAATAGAGACTTTCCTAAAACTGAAAATAGAAACTTTCTAAAAATGAATAATAGAAACTTTCTACAATTAAGAAATGGAAACTTTCTAAAAACAGGAAAAAGAAACTTTCCTAAACTAAAAGGATTCATTTAAGAAAATAACTAAGTAAATATGAGGAAATAACAGTTAAAACGTCGCATTAAAATGCTCCTATTATCTGTGAAATTTCATAATCTTACTCAAAGGCCCCAAAATGTAATTGAAAAGTCTGCATGCATACATGAAAACGCGCTTCATTGTCTGAATGACTTTGGCGTCGATGGAAAATTTAATACAAGGTCAATTCAATGGGAAGGCAATTCAATGGAGGCCCCACCCCCTCCCAAAGAAAATTCAAATAGCAGAGATCTTTCCCACCACGTACTGAAGGGTCTTGCTAATTTGTGATTTCTGGGCCTGGAAGTTTTCTATTTTCGCAGTTAGTATTACTGAAGTGGTTGTATTGAAGTATCATATTTCATTGTATGCATGACTCTTCATATATAAACAAGCACTAGGTGAGCAATCTAAATTCACTACTAGCATAAGCCTCATAGGACACTGTTATTTTTCCGTATCTTTTGCTCTAGAGGATATGGATAACTGTATCTAAAACTTATTAGATACGGTGCAGCCACGGAATGAAAAAGAGTATTCTCTATCGCAGGCTCCACTAACCAAAAGCCACGCTTATGACTTTGGTGTGTCCATTTTTTCTTTTTATTAATATTTGCATTAGTTTTATTTTCTTTTTCTTTTTCCATTTTTCCATTCTTCCCTCCCCCCCCCCCCCCCCCCCCCCTTTTTTTTGCTTGTCTCCAGATTTTGTTTTTTGGTATTAATTTCATCTTTAGCAAACATTATTCACCGTATTTTTGTGTACTTTGCATACTTGATACTAAATACACCCAATCCATATATACTGCAGAGAGTTTTCAATCGCCAATTCTAGAAAATCACATCCTCTCCTTCCTTCCTCTTCTTTCTTCTATTGCGAGGCCTGATCGAGCAACCAAAACTGATAGCAACAAAGGAGAGATCAAAAAATGATACACAAAGTCTTTCAATTTTCTCCCCGTACATTAGAACCTCTAATCTCGATCATAACCGATGCTTGTCTTGCACTTCGATATTAACATTGCTGATGTTTCTGCACATTCAACATAGATCAATCCGATTTGAAGTGAATAATTGGCTCAAAATCGTTTATAATTATTTTTCATATCTGAAGATGGCTAACTCAATTTGAGTTTGACTTTGTTCCAATACCTGTTGATGAAGGAGATTCCATAATTCCTTTTGAGTAAAATGAGTGAAGCCAGGCTTGCTCTTCACTACAAAACAAAAACAAAAAGAAACTTCAGTAAGTAAAAAAAAAAAATAGATTGAAAGAAGAAGAAAGAAGAAAGAACTCTAAGAATACTGGAAATGAAAATCTTAAGTCAAGGAGGTAAAGGAAGAGATGGGGAGTGGTTATCCCCATATTTTGAATGAATCTGATGCATAATTGGATATTATGCGTGAGAGAAAAGTTTGGGGTTGGATTAAAACTCTCTCTCTCTCTACACCTTATCTACAAGAAAAAGTTATTAATCTTTTCAAAAAAAAAAAAAAAAGAGAAGCTATTAATTACAAAGATATTAATCTGCAATACGGCTGAAAGAGTTTTAATAACATTAACTTTTTCTATTTATCTATTAATACAAAAAGCTCTAATAATATTTTAAATAGAAAAAAATTAAAAATATATAATTTTGTGAAATACGGTTGCAAGGAAGTGATAATTAATTTGTAAATTTAAATATATTAAATGTAAATAATTTGTTAGATAATGTTAGTTCACACCTTTAACCATATGCATCTATAAGATACTTATTTGAATATTTAATATAATACATTAATTTAGTCTTTTATTTAACAATGAATACGGATTTTTGTCTTTAATAAGTGTATTAGATTATTTTGTTGATTATATTTTTTGTTTTGTAACGGTTATCAATGCCCATAGAGCAAAGAATACTAAAAATATAAAGGTGTTTAAGGATATCTCTATTTGTGTTTGATCCAAACTCTAGGTTACTTGACCTAGTGGTAATAGGGTTCAATTAGAAGAATCTAGAGATTATCTTTCCTTGTATGATTCTAACTCTATGCATTGTAATCCTTTATATAAAGAGGCCCCTATTATCAATGAGAATACACAGCAAATTCCTCTCAATTCTCGTTTCCCTGAAATACGTTATCAGCACGAAGCCCTAACCCTGAAACAAATAGCCAAACCTTGAATCCCAGGAACCTAGAACCACCGCCGGCATCACCGGAACCGGCCGGAACAGTGCCTAACCGGCCTCCAGAAGATAAAAAGAACCTCTGCCCGGTTCGCATTCTTCCAGACCACCTTCCACCGTTATATTTGGTCAGAACCGGCTCCCTGATTCCAGAATCCTCCACCAGAAACGCAACTTCCAGAACCGGCCGGAAAGTGGCCGGACCGGCCTGCAGAAGTGGCCCAACGCCAAAAACGATGCGGCCCAGAGAAGAAAAGAAAAAGGAGACGGGGCCCAGAAGAAGAAAAGAAAGAAAAAAAAAGGGGAAAGAAGAAGGAGGCGGGCCCAAAAGGAGAAAGAAGAAAGAGAAAGAAAAGAAAAGGAAGTGGACCTGCAGCCCAGCAGAAGGAGAAAGAAAGAAAGAAAGCAAAAAAAAGGAAGAGGGCCTGCAGCCCAGCCGGAGAAGAAGAAGAAGAAAAAAAAAAAAAGGGAAAGAAAAAAAAAAAAGAGGAAGCCCACATTCAAGGTATTTTTTATTAAACGTTCCCGTTTTTAGAGTTTTTAAATTCATTTTCTCTTCTTTTTCGGGGACTTGCAACCTCCCTTCGTCTACCCCCCTTTCTTCTACATAGGGGAGACCAAAAGCCGAACTGTGGGGGTTCGTGCTCACTCCAAGCTTGGAGCTTGTAGAGTCCTCCAAACTTAGAGTTTGTTGAGAAGAAAACGATCAACCACATACATCGTTGTTTCAATCTAATCCAAAACCCCTCTTGGAATCGAATTTTCTTGGAAGCGACTACGCTCAGAAAATTCCTAATTTCTTGGAAGCGACTACACTCAGAAACTTAATAGTTTTTCGTGGTTGCCTTTTTCGCTCCGAAACTAACCCTAATCTTGTGTTGTTTTTCAGGATGAGTTACCTGAACAAGTTAAACTTTGTTCCACTAGAGACAACTGGCGCAGGATACCATAGATGGGTTCGAGATGTGCGCCAACATCTTAAGGCTGATGGACTTCTGGAAGCCATCCAAGAGCCTAGTCAGAACGTGCTCTCCATTGAGCAAGCTACTGCTTTTGAAGCAAAACAAGCTAAAGCCATAATTCTCATGACAAGGCACATGAATGACGCGCTCCAAAATGAATACCTCAATGAGGAAGACCCAAGAAAGCTATGGGTAGAACTTGAGCAGCGATTTGGCAACATTCGTAACTCCCTGCTTCCTGATTTAGAAGTACAATGGCATAGCCTCCGCTTGTGTGATTTCAAATATGTGCTTGATTATAACTCGGAAGCTCTTCGTATCAAGTCTCTGATGGAGTTTTGTGGCCAAGCCATAACTGATACGATGTTGATCGAGAAGACTCTCTCTACCTTCCCCGTCTCTGCCCTGATGATTTCAAAGAATTATCGGATTGATGTAAATGCAGGACGTATCACAAGGTTTCATAAACTCATTGGCGCTATGAACGTAGCTGAAAAGCACGACAATATTCTTGTGAAGAACTATAATGCTAGACCCGTGGGAACTAAGCCTATTCCGAAGTCTAACTATAGTCGCGCCCCAATGGAGGACGCAAGGAGCGAAACCCTAAGAGTAGGGACAATTATGGACATTCTGGTCCATATGTTCGCCCTAAAGAGGAAGGAAATCGCCGAGAGAGGAGTGCACGAAACCGTGGAGGTCAACGTGTGAAGAGAGAGAGAGGTGGAGCCTCCGACCATGGTGGTAACTCCACCAAGAGGATAGGTCGTCCAAATCGCGCCCCAATGGCGCCTTGATCAAGGGAGCCTGACCATAATGATGTTTGTTTTCGATGTGGATCAACTGAACATTGGGCCAAAGCATGTACAGCACCCCAGAATGTTGCAAACGCATACAAGACGTATCGTGAAGCAAGGGAAGCAAATTACATGGAACAACAAGATCAAGATGGTGATCTCGATCTAAGGGTGGAAGACTACAAGGATCAAGACCCAGAAACTGGCGATTTTGATTAAGTCTTTTTATTTTCCAAGAGATGTAGGCAATTGCCATATTACTTTTGTAGTAAATGCCAATGATATTAGTCTTTCTCCAAAATAGGCGTACTCAATGTAAGTGTGATGTCTAGGAAGATTTTGAGATAAGTGGTACTTAAGCGAGCTTTGCTCCACCGACATCTCTCTACTCACCTGGTCACATTTACATTGGAAATACCGAAAGAAGTTAGACAACTACCATTGTTTTGCATTAACTATTTTATTGGATTAGATTTTCTTTGATCAAAGAAACAATGATGTACTCCGTTGGCTTATGAATAAAATTTCGAGTTCCTTTCATTATGACTTAATTTTGATTCTGAGCATATTACTTTGTGACTACGATGGCTGGGCCATCAGTATTAATTCAAGGACATGGAATAGCCCAAGTTCCACTTGTCAAATGGCACCTTGATTACAGCTGTCACAGAAACTCTCTACGCTCTTATGGCAAATCGTACCCTATGAATAGCCAACGAATTCCATACGAAAAAGCATGTAGAGAACGGAAATGAGTTCCTTTGCAATACCTCTAATGATTGCGAACAAAAGCGCATCTTAGAGAAGTTTATGTGTCTCTCTAGTGAACTCTATGTCACTATTCCAGCTATTAAATCCAATAAAGTTATGAGAGAAGATCTCTTGGATTTAGACACATATTGGCTTTGTCACGACAGGATAGGTCATCCTGGTCATGATATGATGATCCGTCTACTAAAGACTTCACTTGGACATCCATCCTTTTGAGCAAAACGAAGCAAGAATCTGATGACGCCATAAAAGGCGCCAACCATGAGCATAACGCCATGGTTGTTCCTCCTTGTGGCCATGACGCCATACATGCTAATTTCCATGGCTCCAACGCCATGATGGGAGATGTAGTCACACATTTTGCTTCTAATAGGGCTACAGACGCTCAGGCCCAACCAAAATCATCATTGGTCGCTTCTAAGGCCTCTCGCTCATTTTGCAAAGCCAGTTCCTTCGGGAAATTAGGACTGAGACCGTCCTACACAAAGGATATGCAAATACTCATTCTGTTCTTACATCAAATCCATGGGGATTCTATGGACTGATTCAACCAACTTGCGGACGTTTAAATATCTCATGATGTTGGTTGACACGCAAACACGCTGGTCATGTGTCGTGCCATTTTCCACTTGTAATGCTGCTTATGCTACACTCCTAGCACATATCATATGACAACGGGGTCGCTTCCAAAATGGTTAAGTGTTCACCATGGGAAAAGACCGTGATATCTTGGAGGTCTACAGAATAGACCCTAGTCGCTATATCTTCGAACAATGCAGAGATTATTGCTCTTCACAAAGTGGTTCGTGAATGTATATGGATTGGATCCATAATTACGCATGTTCGAAGTAATTGTGGTTTGAAGTATACCTGAAGATGAGCCTACAAGCATTTAGGATAATGCTGTTCGTTTTGAACAAATGAAGCTAGGCTACATCAAAAGCGACAACACCAAGTATAATCAGCAACAACAGACTCTCCTCGAGATCAAAGTGAACTAGATTCAATCTGAGGACAGTGAGGCAGACTTGTTTACTAAGTCATTGCCCAAATCCACGTTCGAGAAACATGTGGCAAGAATTGGCTTGCAGAAATTATCTGAACTCCCATGATCGTAGCCATCAAGGGGAGGCGCAGACATCAGGGGGAGATGTCTACATGTTCACCTCGAAACGTGAAGGGTGTGTTGTGCTCTTTTTCCCTTCGACCGAGGTTATTTTTGTCCCACTGAGTTTTTGTTACTCGGCAAGGTTTTTAACGAGGCAACGAGAGAAGCACCGCGTTTGGACAACACAAGGGGGAGTGTTTAAGGATATCTCTATTTGTGTTTGATCCAAACTCTAGGTTACTTAACCTAGTGGTAATAGGGTTCAATTAGAAGAATCTAGAGATTATCTTTCCTTGTATGATTCTAACTCTATGCATTATAATCCTCTATATAAAGAGGCCCCTATTATCAATGAGAATACACAACAAATTCCTCTCAATTCTCGTTTCCCTGAAACAAAATGGTTTTTGTCCATTTTCCCCATTTTTATAGATATGTTTCCTACTTACCCCATTAAGTTTTTTTAATTCTCTCTTACCCAAAACACTCTAAGGAGGTCTTCCCTAATACCCCATTAAGATTTTTTTTTTGTTTTTTAATTTTTTTAATACCATTATACCCTCACCCCTTTGAAACTTAGAGAGAGAGAGAGAGAGAGAGAGAGAGAGAGAGAGAGAAAATGGAAGAAAGAGAAACCATAGGAGACTTCACCGGAGTCAGCTCACCGGCCGCCAAAATCCTGTCACCGGCCGCCGCCCATGGGAATTTGCTGAAAATCTCACCGGAAGGGTTTTTTTTGCCCCCAATAGACATCTATTGCCCCCCAATAGACCTCTATTTCCCCATATTGCCCCCCCCCCCCCCAATAGACGTCTATTGCCCCGATAGTCTATTGTCCTCCAATAGACGACTATCAACCATGTATTGCCCCCCAATAGATGACTATCAACCATGTATTGCCAACCAATAGACGCCTATTGCCCCCCAATAGACGTTTCGATTACCGAAATGAGAACTAATTTTTCTAAAATTACACAAACAAAACTTTGATTAAAGAAAAAATGAGGAGATTACATCAATTTAAAAACGTCTATTGCCCCCTAAAAAAAATCTCCTTAAATTTAGACAAATAAAACTTTGATTACAAAAAAAAAAAAAAACAAGGAGATTACATCAATTCAAAACATCTATTGCCTCCCAATAAATCTTTAACAGATATCTATTGGTCCAATAGAACCTTTTTTTCTTTTTTCATTTTTTCTTTCCTTTTAGGCCTGGTTGTGAGTAGTGTGATTCTTTGACTTTGCCATTTCTGCGATTCAAAAATTAAAGAGAAAAAAGAAAAAATTAGAAGAGGAAACGTAACAGAGAGTAAGAATAAGCAGAGATAGAGATCAGATTAGAGCTAGAGAGAGAGGGAGGCAGAATGAACCGAAAAGAGAGTACGATGCTCCAGCTCTCTCACTCGCCGTCGACGCCAAACTCACCTCCACCTCGTCCTCGGCAGCGATCGTCTCTGGCAGCAACTAGAATGCATCGACGACAACATTACGGCAAGGCGACGTACAGCGCCATGTAGATCTCTGCGTCAACCCGATCCAGAATCCTTCCACATCGTCATCATCAACAGTTGCCGCGGCGTCGTCGGATCTCCGTCCTTGAGCACACTCACTTGATCTTCTAGTTAATAGCAGCCTCACTCCAATCAAAGAAGAAGACGACAAGGGAGAAGAGGAAAACAGAGGAGCCAAGCTCTCTCTCCGCGATTGGGCAACTGAGACGCTCGAGGCTGGAGAAGCTTTGAAAAGCATGATGACGATTAGCAAATTAGGGTTTGATGAGGGATTCAAGGTCCGGAGTCGCCATGGCAGGCAGAGAGAGAGAGAGAGAGATCGGTGTACTGGGGAGGATGAGAGATAGTGGCATGATGTAATATATTAATTAATTAAATTGAGGGCAAATTTTTCATTTCAATATAAATTGGGTTAGTGGGAATAAAAATCTTTTGCTGGGGTAAGTGAGATCATTTTGGCTCATTTTGGTGCTTTTGGTTAAGGACCCAAATATAAAAGGGGGTTATTTGCTCTACTCAAATAGCACAGTTAGTAATGTGTATCCAAAGGAGGGTGGCTATTAGCCAATTTTCTAGTAGTGATTAAACCTATATAACATGTATCAGAAACGAAGAAATATGCTAGCAGCGCTGCCTTATCACCAATACTTCCTTCTTATTCTACTTGGCTCCATTTTATCTACATATATTCATGCATGTAGCTCAAGTGAAAGTACCTCTCTCTTGTCTTTTGCGCTCACTCTGTCTTCTCCTTCCTTAAATTGGACACGCATGGATTGTTGCCAATGGGAAGGCATTAATTGTGATGTGGCTGGTCGAGTAACCCATTTGCACTTATCCTCCAAAGGCCTCAGACTCAAAGGAGGTAATTTTCCCTCATCATCACTAGGAAATCTCGCACATCTGACCCACCTCAATCTATCCCACAATTCACTTTATAGTTCTTTAGATCAAGCTAGATTCTTCTTCTCCTTGGGTCGTCTTGAGGTACTTGATTTGAGTTTTAACCTTCTTTCTGGAGAGCTACCAGGCTCTCTATCATCATCCAATAATATTCGGATAGTGGATTTGTCTAGCAATCGCTTCCATGGTGCAATTCCATCCTCCTTCTTCCAACAAGCAAAGAACTTGACTCGTTTCAATGTCACCAACAACAATTTCTCAGGTTAATTATATCCCGTCCCCTATTTGTGTCCAGTCTTCTTCATTGATTAGGCTGTTGGATTTTTCCTACAATAAATTTGGAGGCAATCTCTCTCGCGGACTAGGAAACTGTTCCAAGCTGGAAGTTTTTCGTGCGGGTTACAATAACCTCTCAGGATCACTTCCAGAAGATACCTATGATGCTACCCCACTGGAAGAAATTGCAATCCCTGCTAATTCTTTTTATGGAGGCATTAGAATCAGAATTGTTAACCTCACTAACCTCAAAATCCTTGACCTCCACTTCAATAATTTTAGTGGCATGCTTCCAATAGATATTGGGAAACTCTCCAAATTGAAAGTCTTGCTCCTTCATTTTAATAATCTGGAAGGTTCCTAGCCACCATCTTTGCTGAATTGCACAAACCTTATGGAACTGAATCTAGGATTCAACCTTTTGAAAAGGAGATATCTCGGCTTTTAATTTCTCCAGACTTGGTCAACTTCGTAAACTTGACTTTGTGAGTAATCTTTTTACTGGTATCTTGCCAATAAGCCTTTACTCATGCAAGTCCCTTAGAGCAATTCGACTAAGCTTGAACAACCTAGAGGGACAAATACAACCCGATATTGTCAGCCTGAAATACTTATATATCCTTCCTCTCACTTTCTGGGAACAGACTGACCAATCTCACAGGCGCTATGAATATATTGAAGGGTTGTAGAAATCTCACTGTACTCATCCTTTCATATAATTTCATAGGTGAAGAAATGCCAGATGGTGATCACATGGCTGACTTTGATGGATTCCAAAATCTTAGGATTTTGGCTTTGCGTGGTTGTGGACTCGCGGGTCAAATACCTATATGGTTTTCTAAGCTTAAGAAGCTAGAGGTCTTGGATATGGGTCATAATAGAATCACAGGCTCAATTCCTACTTGGTTGGGGACTTTGCCTATGCTCTTTTGGATAAACTTGCAGTCCAACCTAATGTCAGGTGAAATTCCAAAAGAACTTTGCACACTACCAATGTTGGTATCTGAACAAACTGCAGCTCAAGTAGATCATGATTATCTTGAATTGCCATTCTTCGTTTCCCCAAGCACTTTAGAGTTCAATTCTTTGTCTTTTTTTCCACCGTCGATATTCTTAAACAACAACAGCATCAGTGGCAATATACCTACTGAGATCGGATATTTGCAACTTCTCCATACATTGGATATTTGGATCTCAGCGCCAACCAGGTGTCGGGCAACATTCCAGACCAAATATCTAATCTCAGAAACTTGGAGACATTGGATCTTTCGGTGAATCATTTGTCTGGAGAAATTCCACCTTCAATGACGAGTCTTAATTTCTTGTCATCTTTTAATGTCTCATATAATAATTTGGAAGGAGAAATACCAAAAGACACTCAGCTCCAAGGCTTGAATGTCTCAGCATTTGAGGGGAATCCGAAGCTTTGTGGTTCCCCACTTCTAAATCTGTGTCAATCATTCAATGGTACTGATTCAGATTCAGATGAAGATGCTGATGATAAGAATGACGGGAATCAAATTCTTGGGTTGCATATTTCCGTTGTGCTTGGCTTCACTATAGGGTTAGTGGGAGTTTGTGGTTCATTATTGCTTATCAAGACTTGGAGAGATGCATATTTCAAATTCCTGAATAATGTACAAGATAGGCTCAAATGCTGAATGAGATTGGACAGTTCGCATGAGACTGTCGGAAAGAATTCTTCGGAGGAGAAGATTGTACTTTACTTTACTTATTTCAGTGTATTTCTATTTTTGCTTAATTATGTAAGGCATAGTGTTCGTTCTCATAATATTCTGTTCTTAGATAGTTGTACTGGCCGGTTTTGTCCAAAAAAAAAAAAGACGTTGGTGTATGTAGGGGTCATCATGGGCCGGGTTAGGGCCGGCCCTACCCTAAATTTTAGAGCTTAGGGTCGGGTCGGGCCGGGCCTAGTCAAAGTCAACAAAATTTAGGGCCGGGTATGGTCGGGCCAAGGCTTAAATATGCTAACCTTTACCCGCCCGAAAAGCCCGATCAGTTAGGGCCGAAAGGGCCGGGTCGGGCCGGCCCTCAAATAGGGCCAAATAGGGCCGAAATGGGCCAAAAAGGGCCTTATTTTGTTTAACAAAAAAAAAAAAACATTATTTTTTTCTTCTCAAAATATGGCTTAATGGTATATATTGGTAATAAAAGACTCATTGTTTTTTATTGAACATATTTAATACACACACACACTTGTAACTTATAACATTTATTAATATTAGTTAAGGTGGTTATATTCAATTAACTATCTATATAAATCTCTCAATATTAATTGTTGTGTAACAAAGAAAATAGAAATTAAAGAAAACAAAACTTATGAAATCAATTACAAAGAAATAGATAAATTGCATACTATAGAAAAAAGAGAAACATAATTAAAAAATAGAAAAAATAAAAAAAATTTAGGGCTTATTCGGGCGGGCCAAAAATTTCGAAATGGAAATTGATCAATCTGACAATGGTCATATGCATATACAACAGTAGTAGGTATTGTGTAAAAAAATTATGTCGATCTGCATTAAATAAGGCACCAAACGGAGCGGTCAACACTTTGTATAAGCAAACTTCCGTAAGGGGAGCGGCACCATTTGAGGACAAACATCCCCGTATTTTGACAGCAGGTGATAGACCCCCTCCCCATGAGAGTGTGGGAGCTGATAGATCAAAAAAAAAAATTTGCAAATTCTTAGTTATGAGCATATTTGTGTTAGGTTTTATTTAGGGTATGGAGTTGACCGGGTCGATAGAGACCCAACCGAAGGTGGAAGTCACTGAAATTTTTACCACTACCATATATTCATATACAGACGACATCCAACGGTGCATTTTAAAAAATTCCATTTCGTCCCCCATTTTGCTCATGGAGGATAACAAGCCTAATAAACGAGTTATACTACATTAATAGGCATATAAGGATTATATGTGATCCAAAAATTCTGAAATGGAAATCGACCAATCTGAAAATTCTCATATGTTTATACAACATTGATAGGTATTGTGTAAAAAAATTAGGCCGATCTGCCATGAATAAGGCACCCAGTGTAGCGGTCAACGCTTTGCACAAGCAAACTTCCCTAAGGGGAGCGGCACCATGCGCGGACAAACGTTGTGAAATTTTGACATCCGTAAGTAGACCCCCTACCCATGAGAGTGTGGGAGCTGAAAGATCGAAAAAAGTGAATTGCCAAGGACCGGTTAAGAGCATATTTGTTTTATGTTCTATTTAGGGTATTCAGTTGACCGGGTAGATCGAGGTCCAACCGAATGCGGAAATTGTTGAAATTTCTACCACTAACATATATTCATATGCAAACAACATCCAGCGGTTCATTTAAAAAAATTCCATTTCGTCCCCTATTTTGCTCATGGAGGGTAACAAGCCTAATAAACTAGTTATATTACATTACAAGACATATAAAGATTATGTGCGATCCAAAAATTTTGAAATGAAAATCGATCAATCAGAAAATTCTTATATGTTTATACAATAGTGATAGGTATTGTGTAAAGAAATTAGGCTGATCCGCCGTGAATAAGGCACCTAACGGAGCGGTCAACGCTTTGCACAAGCAAACTTCCCTAAGGGGAGCGGCACCATGCGCGGACAAACGTTGCGGAATTTTAACATCCATAAGTAGACCCCCTACCCATGAGAGTGTGGGAGCTGAAAGATCGAAAAAAGTGAATTGCCAAGGACCGGTTAAGAGCATATTTGTTTTATGTTCTATTTAGGGTATTGAGTTGACCGGGTAGATCGAGGTCCAAACGAAGGCGGAAATTATTGAAATTTCTACCACTAACATATATTCATATGCAAATAACATCCAGCGGTGCATTTTAAAAAATTCCATTTCGTCCCCCATTTTGCTCATTAAGAAGTTAACATTACATTGGTAAAATGGTTTCAACTCGACCAATTGATTATTTTTAGTTATGTTGATTACTTGATTTATTTCAAAATTGGTATTACATGAATATATTGTCCAATTTGAAATAATAGCTTTGTAATTATTACAGTTAATTAGTTAACAGTAATTATTGGTAAATATTAAAATACCCATAAGATTATATTAAAACAGCGGCGTTTTTGCCGAATTAACGGTTAATTCTTAAAAAAAAATTATTTTTTTCTTCTCAAAATATGGCTCAATTTAAAAGACTCATTTCCTAATATGGCAGATTGAAATAATTTTCTACACTTCCATAGTTTTATACATATAACACATGTAATAGAAAATAACAAAAATAAAATATAAATTTTAGGGCCGGGCCTAGCCCTTACGGGCTCAATCGGGCCGGGCCGTAGGGTAGGGCCGGGCTTTATTTGTGTGACCCATACCCTACCCTAAATAAAAAAGGGTCGAACCGGCCCGCCCTAATGGGATGGGCCTGGCGGGCTTAGGGCCCAAGGGCCATATGATGAGGCCTAGGTGTATGGTAAGTTATAATTTTGACATTGTAAAGGTCATTAATTCGATTCTCACTGCATATGTAAGGGTGGAGTGAGCTAAGAGTTTAAAAAAAATAATAATAAATTCTTGTTTTACTTTTTTTTTTTCTTTGGGAATGCATGTTCATATATTATTAGGTCATCTTACTATTGTTCTTCTTCTTCTCTGACCGGCATCTCAATCTATTTAATTAAGTAGTTGCCGTGAATTTTATGTGACTTTTTTTTTTTGAAATAGTGTCAGTAGGCGAAAATATATTCATCAAAAGCCAGAATAGGTCGTTACATACCCTTCCGTTGCCATCTAGACAGACAAGACAGTGGTGGTACCTACAGTGATACATAGAAAATAGACCTACTCATTGTACAATCAATTACGTAGACAAAGCGGGATCCCCCTTTGGTACTACGCTGGAGCCGCTAGAAGGCCCGATCCTCCCAACCTAACTCATAAAATAGTAAATCTAGTCGCCTAGAGACCTCAATTAGTGTACAACTAGAGACACTGAGAATTCAATCGATAAAGACCAAACCAAATGCTAAAAACCAGGTAGGAAAAACCACTAGATGCCTAAAAAAAGGCCTAAAAGAACTAGAAAATAATAAAAGCTAACTAACGGCTCATTTGGCCCAAAGAAGAGCAGAACCCTAAGCCCAACTAGCTGTCCCAGCCCTGTTGAGCTTCTGCCTTTATGTGTTGAGGACGCCGCACACCGCAAGCCAGCCGCTGCCACGCCTGCACCATGACGTCGTCGCCCACTTCAATGACCACCGTCCACACCACACCGCCACCACCGCGAGGGCAATACAACCCGAACGACACCAGACCCTATCCAAAAAGAAAGGATCCCTGTGCCCCTTGAGCACCGACTGCATCCCGGCGAGACCGCTGCACTGCCACCGTTGCCTGAAGACAAACACCAGCCCGCGCCATCCCTTGAAGCAGGTCCACGACTCCCCCAGCCACAGAGTGGTTTCGACCCAACCAAGACCAGATCATACACAAACCTCGAGCCACTGCAGATCTATGAACCAGAGAACCCTGGACCATCAACACCAGTCCGGCAGCCTCCCAGCGACGACGAGGCAAGCTCCACCGACCTAGAGTGCACCGGACGAGAGGATCTCAGTTGAAGACTTGACCAAGGTTGGTGCGCGTGCGGCGCCTTCAGTTATGAAGTGAATGTGCTTTTTGCTGTGAATTTTACGTGATAATTACATGTGGATAGTTATAAATTCATTCTATCACTTACAATGGTCCATCTAAATTAAGAAGGCTTAGTTCATTATTTTTTTGATTAATGACAGAGGACAAATCCATCCCCCCAAATTTATTAAAAAGAACAAATAAAAAATGATTATCTAGAAGGTTTAGTTCATTTTTATTTGTAAACCTAATTGATTGAGAAGATCGACTAGCTAGCTTTGAAGTTTTTGCAGGCATCTAAAAACATATGAATCATCTAAAAATTTCTACGGTCAACAGATCTAGCTAGCTAGACATTGGAATGTGTGATTACTCCATTTATGCTAAATATATACTTTAGCTGCTAATTTAGAAGATCTTGGCATTATTAATTAGGGAAATTTTTAACAATGGTATACGACAAATAGGTGACTCTGAACTTCGGTACATTAAGTTTCAAAACAATCATTTCGGTACATGAACTTGAAATCTCGACCCAAAATATATACATGCCGTTACATTCTCCGTTAGTCTTATGTAATTATTCATTTTTCAAAGGGTAATTCTATATTTGCCCCCTCTCTGTCTCTCTCTCTGTCTCTCTCTGTCTCTCTCTCTCTCTGTCTCTCTCTCTGTCTCTCTCTCGCTGAAACAAACTAGCTAGCAGGCTAGCACTTTTCATCTTCCCAACCTAGCATCGACCCATTGGCCGGCAGCACCAAGCAGCACCGCCCTGCCTGGGTCCCTATCCATAGTGCACTTCATCCCAAACGCCTCCCTTCTCCCACACCACCGGTCTCAACACTCCACCCACAAATCCACCATGGTCAACACCAGACCTCAAGCCATACACCAAATCGTCGCCAACCACCAACTAATCGATCCATTAATCTTGTCCCCTCTCCCCCTAACGGCGACATGTTCCTGCCTAGACCCGAGGATGATCCGGTCCCTCTCCAATCTAAAACCCATTCTCTTAAAAAAAAAAAAAAAAAAAAAAAATCCTACGGTCCCTCTGAGAAAGTGTTAAACTCCTCATCAAGTTCATCCTGGTCGACTGTATCCACCTAGGAGAGCCAGAGGTTCATTCCAGCCGGTAACTTGGGCCTGAACCGGTAGTACCAAACTCCAATCAGAAACAGATACAGAAACCCAGTTGGGATTATCAAATCCGGGAACCAAACTAGAACCAAATACAACATGTGCTCCAAAACCGTCGTCACTGAGTTCCTCCACCTCCGTATATCATCCAACCACTTCGCTAACCCAACCAACCACGCCAGCATCGCCACTATCAGAAACCAATTCGATTTGCTCTTCCTCATGCTCCACGTGTGCGAGTCAGCATCCAACATGTACCGAACCACCTCATGCCCTAGCAGCTCTCGGAGCGTGCAAGCCATGTGGCCACCAAGGCCGGGTTTGCTATGCTTGAATAGGGGGAGGAGGGGGGGGGGGGGGAAGAGAGAGAGAGAGAGAGAGTTTGCTGTGTTTGAACGGGACGAAAGAGAGAGAACAATACTCTTTTTTTATATTTAAATTTCTCTCTCTTCATTAATTATTAATATTAATAATCAACTAATACTAAATTAAGAAGTGACTGATTTGCCCCTTAAAGTTTGACGGAAATCACATTGACTAACGGAGAATGTAACGGCGTGTATATATTTTGGATCGAGATTTCAAGTTCATGTACCGAAATGATTGTTTTGAAACTTAATGTTCCGAAGTTCGGAGTCACCCATTTGTCGTGTATTGTTGTTAAAAATTTCCCTATTAATTAAGACTTTGTGTCGGCATCTTCTGGAAATAGATCAACACCTTTTTCTACTGTGTTTTTCTACCGTGTTACCTGTGGCATATCAACTGCATATCTGATTTTATCATATGTAATTGAGAGGGGTTCAAAAGGAAGAATCATTCCTCGCTCCCCGGTAAGATTGACACATGTTTTCTAGTCTTTCAATTACTGCACCTACATTGATACACCATAGCAGTTACATACACTTTCAACTCCACAATGTAGAATGGAAGAATAATTTTGAAGCATTCGGAACCACCAATGTAGCTCTTTTCTGTTTACAATATTTCAATGGCCTCTCCAGTTTTGACGGCTTGTTTCTTTGCCAAAGCCTCTTTGGAAAGTACTGCATGAGGCTTATCAAGAGCTGCAAAAAGTTATTTGGGTTGTTAGAACGTCTTTTCCATGCAAAGATAGAAAATAGTCTAGGTTGGTATTCAAGTTCAAGATACTGAAGTACTTACGTTAAGTGCTAAAATAAAAAGGAAGTTGAATAGAAGAATTAAATCCAAAGAAAGCTACTACTCCAATCCAGTACCAACGTGTTTCTGGGAACACTCCTCGAGACTTCAAGACCATTACTCCTAGAGGTTTTGTTGAGTTGGTAGGAATCTGTAAAAAGATACATATTAGCCAGATGACATATTTCAATTAATTCTCACCTGTTCATCTGCTTATCTTCTATACGAGTCATATAGTGATGATTACATGTCTCCAACTTCTTCCAAGAAATTGATTGCACTAGCTGTCATTCAGTCCATACGACATCGGTGTTAATATCCCCACACCACCAGTTTTTCATATCCTCTGGATCACAAAAAAGAAATTCTTTTATGATCAAAATATATCAGTTAACCAAAGATAAAATTAATAATAAGACATTAATTGCAAGTAAGATTCACCTCGTGAGAAGATGAACCCATGCCAGAAGACACTTGCCTAATTCATTAACATACACCAAAATCCAGAAGACGGGATTCCAACTTAACATGGTGCATTCCCCCTCCTTCAAATAGTTGGTAGTGGGGGTGGGCAATATCAATAACATGCTCAGCAAAGCCTCCATCACCCAAACCCTAATTCAGTGACATATCAAATTTCACAGCGATTTTTAAAGAATTTGTTGGAAAAATTCAACAAATACCTCTAACAAAAACGAAAAAGATGGGCTCATCACATCCAAAAAGGCTGCAATCCGCCTTGCTCCGACGAAGACTAGCTGGCCGAGAAGCGGATACCAAGGTCGTTTCGTTTCGCTCTCCCCGAAGGTCGTTTCGGTCTCTTTTTGCAAAGCAAAGAAGAACAGAGGGAGCGTCAGGCAACAATGTAAAAGTACAGAAAATGGAGGGGCAAAATAGTCAGCACACTGTTACTCATACAAGTCTTCACTTCTTATGAGTTTTATTGTCTCATACAATAATCTCCAAGGGCCAATACCATCAAGCACTCAACTCCAAAGTTTTGATGCCTCTGCATTTGAATGGAATTCAAAACTTTGTGGTGCCCCACTTACACATGAGTGTCGGAAAACTAAGGCATTGATGCAAATGATAAGAATAACCGAGTTGTAGATATGATCAAGGAGCATAACATACCATGGTTTTATGTTTCTGCTGCACTTGGCTTTATCGTACGTAGGATTTTGGGGAGTCTGTGGTTCTCTAGTGCTTATGAAGAAGTGGAGGTATGTATACTACCAATTCCTGGGTAATGTACAAGACAAGTTCCACATGATGATAGAAAAGCCTATAGACATAATGAAGAGATGACCATTTTAGAAGTTAGATTGTACTCATATATTGTACTTTTCAGTTTGAGTCTTCTTAATACTCTTGATTTTGTGAGAAATTCTAGTAGGTACTCTTGCTGGGAAGGTTTTGGTTTGGTCCTCTTCCCCTTTTTGACTTTTTGTATTTATTTTTTCATTTTATTAATAAATTTAAATGGAGAGACGGGTGGTGCATTCCTGTTGTGATGACCCTCTTTCCTTCAGAATTGTGGGTGGGTGCTTGAGGCCTAAATCGACTGTCGTGGAGAAACTAATATCGACTAATTCTTTATTTATTAAAAAGAAAGGTACACACTACTGATTTAACATATGTATATGGTATATTCATGGAATAATCTTCTAAGGCATCCCAGAAGTGTAACACTTATAAACTGTCACAACCATGCTCAAAACTAACAGCATGCATGAATCAGAAGCAAAGAATAAAACCAGTATTGCTTACCTGAGGGAAAGTTTTCATGATAATGTCTTCACGTAATTCATCTCTATCTTGCTGAAAATTTGATGGAATAGCATTGCCTGAAGAGAAGCCGAACTCTGCAAAATGAGTTGACTTTATTAAGGTACTATAGTAACTGATGAAGGCATGATCAGTTATTTTTATGCCAACAATTTTCTTACTACCGATTTAAATGTCAATTGTAGAATATGGAAGTAGGGTCTCCCGCAAAGGACTTATGGAACTAATCGCGGATCTTTCTGAGTTTAATAGTTGATTTTGGATTGAGAACAAATAAAAATAAATGAACAATACTAAAATGCTTAATAGAGAATCAATAGAGAAACAGAAGTCAGGCCGGGAATGTATCCACCTCCAATCAATGATGTATGCAAACCATGTTTAACTTCGTTTTAATTATCCATGGATGAAGATGCTCAAGCTAATTCACTGTTTGAATTAACCTATTGTTTTTCCTTCTATGTATGCTAAGTGAGAGAAAGACTCTACAATTAACCTATTTTCTAAAATGCAACCTAGGTTAAAACAACTCTAGATTTAACACAAAGAAATCATTATGCATTAGAAAAATGAGACATCACAAGGAATCTCAAGTACAAAGCGTCTCAATTAATCTAGGAACCTAATCACTTGTCTTATAGACAATTTACCACTTAGAACTCTCAAAGGAACCTTACTTAACAAGGAGAAGACAATGATTATTCATAGCAATAGAATCCTAAACATGGAATCTAAGTTGCCCACCAAAGAAAGCACATAGAGAAATCATCAATGTAAAAATTGTAATTAAATTCTCATATATTGAATAAAGAAAAACTTATTAAATGTCATAGCATGACATATAATTATGATTGGGGCTTCAATAGCCCCCAACTACTAAGAAACTAGTTGCACATGGTTTGAATTGAAGGCACAAAAGAATTCATAAGCAAAGAAAAACAGAAGAACCCGAAAAACCAAATTGGGATCGTCAGAACAACCGGTTGACGGACTTCGCCGACTGGTCGGTGAATGGTTGATCTGCTTTCTTATGCTCAGGTTTCTTGTTTGATTCTCGTACGTAAGAGTCTGTTCGGAGGATTCTCTAGCCTTTTTATATTGCTCTTGAGTCCTCTTTCATTCATTTTTGGTTTGAGACTCCTTAAAGTGTAAAGAAAGCCAATTTCTTAATTCTTTGATTGAATTAGAATTTCTCCACATCACTTGTCCAATGGAAATTTTACGTGTCATCATCATTATCTATGCAAACATCTCCTTGATTTTCTGCGATAACTCCATGGATTGGGCTTCTTGATCCATCAAATGTAATGCCGCGATTTGCACCACATCAAATCGAGCACATTAGAGTGCTGCGTATTCTTAGAACCTAAGCTAAGATTTTCTCAACTCAAATCCTAAGAACCCACAAGCTAGGCAAAAGAAAAGAAATCAAAATACATTAGAAATCAATTAAGAAATTAAAATACATTAGAAATCAATTACGAAATTTGAGCGCGGAAGCATTTGTTTTAAATGAGGTGAAAACCATTTAATTCGTGAAATATCACTTTAAAACAATTTCAAACTCTTCAAACTTGGGAAAGAGCCTCCCATGAAGAATAGTTCAGTTCAAAGCCAAAAGTTTGATATTTTACAAAGGAAAGACTTCAAGAACAAATCGAAAATAAACTCATCTAGTAAACTGTGAGAGACTAAAATAAATAAAGAACTTGTCAAATGGAACAAGCTCCATTAGTGCACAATTTGAAGTACAAGACAACTAAGCCACGTTTAGCATCATCCGGCTGTCCCGTCTTCGTACACAGTACTTGCATTCACAAACTGTTGTAGGATTGTAATACCCCGAAAATCCAAATTAATTTCCGTGGATTTTTAGAAAGGATTTCGCTGTAGTAGGAGCGAGTACGAAGCTTGGAGAAGTTGTGGAATTAGTTCGAACGATTTTTTTTTTCGAAAACGAACGTTATTTAGGGGCTCGTGGAAATTGACTTTTTATACATAAGGAATTTGGGAAAACTTCCTTCATGAAAGTTGTAGAGATCGTCGATACGATCTCGTACATATGTGGAACGTAATATTCGGAGTTCGTATGAATAAGTTATGAATTTTTGAAAATTGGGAATTTTCTATAAATAGGAAAATTTTCCGAATTCTTTCATTAAGGACGAAAAAATTGGAATTTTGCGTTTTGCCCCCCAGTTCTCTCCGTTCTCTCTCTTCCGCGCCTCCTCAGACCCGACGGGTCTTCTCCGACCTGACCCGGTCAGAAAAACCATTTCCCGGCCACCACCTCCCCGGACCCGGCACCTCCTGAAGTCACCTTGGCGATCCCAGTCGGTCCTTGCTGCCGCTTTGCTCCGCCGCTGCCTCCAGCCGGAGATCGAAGCCACCCAGCCTCCGATCGGTGACCCGGTCGGAAAACCACTTTTCCGGCATCACCTCGGCTGATCCTTCCATTTTCGTGATCTCCTATTCTTGATGATCATCCCCATATAAGCCTTGCATAACGATTTTGAGTGTGGAGCAAAAGATCAAGGTTTGAAAATCGGCGGTTCTGGTTGGATCTGGAATCAGATCAGATGCACCAGATTAATCCAACTTCCAAGCTTGATCTAGGACGATCTAGACCGAACCTCGCTTAGCTCCAGGTATGAAAGTTCATCAACCCTTCATTTTGAAGAAGTTTGTAGTTGACAACTTTTGCATCGGAGGTGGTTGACCGTCGTTGACCGGCGCTTTGACCGCCCACTGACCACCGCTTGTGGCGGCGCGTCGGACGATATTTTGAGTTTATATTATCTGGACGATCATTTATGCATCCATACGAGCGCTTTGATATATCACAAGGTTATTTTAGAAAAAGTTGATAAATAGTGGATTTACGTTTTGACGTTACTATTGAACATTTTTACGTTTTATCTTCGGTTTACGATTTACGAAGATCAGACCGTCAGATTTACTTCAAATTCTAATATGTTGATCGTATGACTGTCCCGATGACTTTGTGAGGTCACGGGCGAAGATCCGACCGTTGGATCTTCGTATAATTGTGAAATAGTGATTCGGAAGGCGATTCGTGAGAATCTGACTGTCGGATTTTCGTATAATTTTGAGGAGATGTTTGTTAGAGTGATTCAAGAAGATCTGACCGTTGGATCTTTATGATAATTTTGGAGGATGATCCTAAGGGCGATCCGTGAGGATCCGACCGTTGGATCATCATATAATTTCGATCTGACTGTTGGATCATCATTAAATTAGAATCCAACCGTTGGATCATCATTGTCACGCCCCGAATTTTGAAATAAGGATTCAAATCCGGAACATGACTAATAACAATACAAATAACGTTCTGAATTTTTCTCTCAGAAACAACCACACCTTACACCTCTTAATATTACATAAACCAAATCCTCAAGTTACTTATTACAGCACACTCTCACCAAATCAAATTATAAAGCTAAAATGAGTATAATTCTCTTCACAAAACAAATGCTGTAAATCCAATACTAATACTCTAAACCGCACGATCACTGCCTTGATTCTCCTGACCTGTGAGATTACCCGCTACACAATTGAATAGTGTACCGGGAATTGCAACAACACAAAACCCGGTAAGCTTTTGACAGCCCGCATGAGTAAACAAGAAAGAACTATTGATTTATTAGATTACAATTCTTATAACTCAAGTAAACAATCAACAAATATTGCAGTATTAATATGTGAAATAACATTAAAGCAATACATGCTTTATTTTCTTTTTACTAACACCTTCACATATTAAAAATACTGATCACAACCAACAAATATTGTAACATTAATATGTGAAATAACATTAAAGCAACACATGCTTGATTTTCTTTTTACTAACACCTTCACATATTCAAAATATATCATAGATAGATATTTGATCAAAATAATATAAGTACACTTCTCTTTTTAGTGAATTTTCGGATTAACTGGTAACAAATCATAAATCCACGTGTTATGGTCCATAATACCAAAACACGGGAAAGCCAGGTTGACTGGTAACAATTCAAAAATCCGCGTGGTAGGGTCCATAATACCAAAGCACGGGAATCCACATGCTAGGGTCCATAATACCAAAACATGGGTAAGCCGCAGCATACCAAGGACACTACCAAAGTATGTATACTCAAAGTAAGCACCCTTCCTAAGAGTATAATAGTGCACTATCTGAAGGGACTAGGGCCCACAGCTTAACGTCATCATAACATCAAAACACATTTACCAGTAATTCACTTAAGCACGGGGTTGTTGTAATCACCCGGCTTCACAATTGTACTTTTCAGACATAATCAAATTCACAAAATACAATCTTTATGAGTTATAGATCGTAATATATGTATATGTACACCAACATAAAGAGACATATTATTTCAAGACAAATCTTTACTTCTTAAAATAATTTCCACATATTCACAATTGGACATATAAAATAGCTTTCACACCACATAATCAACATTTCATTATTCAACAATTAAATGGGAGATTAATAGCTTGAATAATATCCAATCCATTCTCAATCATTTCATCATACCAATCACACGTCAACCAAAATATATATTCCACGTAAATATATATATACGTAATCATCCGCTCAGGAATGACCACTAATACAAACTATAGTTCAAGCATAAAAACCGTGAAAATTCATGTGTATAATAAAATCATTTTACTTACCTATGGACCGTAGTTGATCAAGTCCATATGATTTAAAACAAATATTTATTCCACAAATATTTTCACACAATTACAACAAAAATAAAGTAATTAAATTTATTCGGTTCGTAATATGAACTACGTGAGGTTTACTCACCTCTAATCCAGTTGCGTCTTCTAAACAGTCAAATATAACAATATTCCAAACGCTCGTCAACTCAAACCGTCAAGTACCTAATCAAGTACGGTCTTTGCTTAGTAAACGAAACACGAAATAAACTTAAACGACGATCCAAGGGTCAGATTCTAAAATAAAGACGATCCAACGGTCAGATTCTAAAATAAAGACGATCCAACGGTCGGATTCTAAAATAAAGATGTTCCAACGGTCGGATTCTAATTATATGATGATCCAACGGTCGGATCCTCACGGATCGCCCTTAGGACCATCCTCCAAAATTATCACGAATATCCAACGGTCAGATCTTCTTGAATCACTCTAACAAACATCTCCTCAAAATTATACGAAAATCCGACAGTCAGATTCTCACAAATCGCCTTCCGAATCACTATTTCACAATTATACGAAGATCCAACGGTCGGATCTTCGCCCGTGACCTCACAAAGTCATCGGGACAGTCATACGATCAACATATTAGAATTTGAAGTAAATCTGACGGTCTGATCTTCGCAGATTGTAAACCGAAGATAAAACGTAAAAACGTTAAATAGTAACGTCAAAACGTAAATCCACTATTTATCCACTTTTTCTAAAATAACCTTGTAATATATCAAAACACTCGTATGGATGCGTAGATCATCGTCCAGATAATATAAACTCAAAATATGGTCCGACGCGCCGCCACAAGAGGAGGTCAGATGGCGGTCAACACGGCGGTCAACCACCTCCGATGCAAAAGTTGTCAACTACGAACTTCTTCAAAATGAAGGGTTGATGAACTTTCATACCTGGAGCTAAGTCTGGTTCGACCTAAATCGTCCTAGATCAAGCTTTGAAAGTTGGATTAATCTGGTGCGTCTGATCTGATTCCAGATCGAATCAGGGACGTCGAAATCTTCAACTCGTGATCTTTCACTCCACACTCAAAATCGTCGTGCAAGGAGGATATGAGGATGATCAGGGGGAGGAGGAGATCACGAAAATGGGAAGGATCAGCCGAGGGGAAGCCGGAAAAGTGGTTTTCTGGCCGGGTCGAAACTTAGGTTCGGAGGGGCTTCGATCCAGCTAGGGAGGCAACGGCTGTGCAAGGCAACGGGAAGCGAGGTTTCCGGCCGGGTCGGGTCGGTGGTTCGGCGAAGGTGGAGAGGAGAGAGAACGGAGAGTTTCGGGGACTATTCTGCAAAAAAAATGTAATTTTCGTCCTTAAATGAAAAAAAATCAGAAATCTCCTATTTATAGAAAATTCCCAATTTTCAAATATCGATAACTTATTCATACAAACTCCGAATATTGCGTTCCACATATGCACGCGATCGTATCGACGAGCTCTACAACTTTCATGAAGGAAATTTTCCCAAATTCCATACGTATAAAAAGTCACTTTTTGATGCCCCCTAAATAACGTTCGATTTCGAAAATAAAATCGTTCGAACTGCTTCCACAACTTCTCCAAGCTTCGTACTCGCTCCTATTACCGCGAAATCAATTCTAAAAATCCACGGAATTTAATTTGGATTTTTCGGGGTATTACAATCATTAATTTAGAATCCGACCGTTTGATTTCCGTATATGTGTGGTTTATGAATGATTCCTAAGTTAAGATCGTGTTTGACTAGGTGATTGATGGATTGATTGGTGAATGATTTCGGATCATTATTTTTGGGATATTAAGAAGACGCAGCTGGATTAGAGGTGAGTAAACCTTACATGGTTCATATTACGAAACGTATATAATTAATTGATTTTTTTGTCGTAATTGTGTGGAAATATTTATGCTTGAACTATAGTTGGTATTAATAGACATTCCTGTGCGAATGTCTATGTATATATATTATTTATGTGAAATAATATGTATTGTTGGAGTTGTGAAATATTATGTATTGTTGGAGTTGTGAATTAATATGTATCGTTAGAGTTGTGTTGAGTTTATTGTTGAAAAGCAACATATTGTGAGTGGTGTTGAGTTTATTGTTGAGAAACAATATATTGAGAGAACTGTTGAGTTTTATTGTTGAGGAACAATAAATTGTTGGGTCACGAGGTGACCATGGCATACTATCAGTGAACCACGCTCTCGCGCCGGGTAGGTGGAACTGATAGTATTAAATTATGAACCACGCTCTCGCGCCGGGTAGGTGGAAACGATCAGTTAGAGCTCTAGTCTGTCTGCCAATTGTTGAGTGGTGTTGTGAGGGAAATGTTTAGGATACTTGAGTCTCTTAAGTATGAGTTTTTAAAGAGAGTCTCGAGAGTATTCTTTGTATCCTTGTTATGTGTATTTTGGAGTTACCTTGTGAGTTGTGGTTGTTTACTTGAGTTATATGATTTGTAATTTAATAAATCAACAGTTCATTCTTGTTTACTCATACGAGCTATCAAAAGCTTACCGGGTTTGGTGTTGTTGCAATCCCGGTACACTATTCAAACTGTGTAGCAGGTACTACTATAGGTCAGGAGAATCAGGAAGGTGATCGAGCTGCGTAGAGTAGCTGCAAGTGTGTTATTCTGATTTTCCTTTGTGAGGTGTGTTATGCTTATTTAGAGCTTTACAATTTTACCTGTGAGAGAGAATTTGTATTAATAAACTCGAGATCTTCGAGATTTTATATTGGAGTGGCGAGTGGTGTGTTTGTTCTGAGAAAAAAAATTCAGAACGTTTATTTGTTTAATTCGTTTAATTCATGTTTCGGATTTGAATTTATTATTCAAAATTCGGGGCGTGACAGTTGTAGGGGTGAGCTTTCGTCCTTGCTGCTCAATAAGACTCTACCCCAGCTAGGTGTGAGAACAACTTAATGTGGGTGCCGGCAAGGAAGTGAAAAACGATGCATATCAATAAAAATGTTTGCAACACATTTGTTAAAATGTAAGCAGGGCCCAGATGGAGAAAAACAGACCTGATGACCAATCATAAAGCTAACTACAACCTTACCACGATTTATATCATTCTTACCGGCAAGGTGTAGCGAGAGTGTCCACTTACGCCATATCACCTAGGATCAGTACCACACCACAAAGGGTGTAACGTCCCGAACCTAAATTTACCAGTTTACGAGTCTTTCGATGGGTAAACGACATTTACATTACTTTTTGGCTCCGTCTCGACATTTTAGGGGGCCCTAAAAGTTGACTTTTTGTTCGGGTCAAAATTTGAGAAAATGTTCTTCATGAAAGTTGTAGAGGACATTAAACCAAGCGCTTGCACATATGGTAAGTAAAAATCGGAGTTCGTATGCGAAAGTTATAAGCGAAAATGTAAAGTTACTGTTCATGATAAATTAGTATATATATTCGAAAATTTACTGTAGTAGATCAGTTCTACCACACACTCTCTCTCTCTCTCTCCCCTCTCTTTTTCTCTCTCCCTCTCCTCTGCACCTCCGGCCACCTTTCTATTCCTGCCACCTTGGCTTCCTCTCCTCCTCCTGGACACGCTTGCGGTGGTAGCTCGTCGAGTCTTGGCCGGAAAACCGTGAACCAAGGCTGAGAAGTTTACTGTAGCATGTGACCGTTGACCTCAATTCCGGCCACCTCCGGCGACAAAGCCAGGCTTTTTAGAAGCGCATTGAGGCGTACTTGAAGCTCCCTAAATATCTTGAAACGATTTGCAGCGTGGAGGAAGAAAACATAATTAGAAAATTTTACTCTACTTCGGTTTGCTTAATTGTTCGGCCACTTAGAGGTATTTTCTGACTTGTCCACAGTTATGAAAGATGCTTAGAATGTTGAGTTGATGATGTTGGTAAAATTTGGTAACCAGATGTGGTGGTTGACCGGCGGCGCGTGAGGGCGCGTCCGGCCGTTCCTGGTGAGTTGTTTTGGTCTATTGAGTATTATATATTGTTACGAATTTATGGATATGTGTTTGGTGGAAGTTGGAGGAGGTTTGGATATTAATCAGAATTTTCAAAGTTAAATAGTTTGGTTATTGATTTATGAGAATTTCACTATCGGATTTCTCTCAGGTTTGCCCTAGAAACCTTTAATTAAAGAATTGATGAAAATGATAAAGTTTTGGTTTAATCAAAGAAGAAATAGAAATGTTAATTTATGAGGATTTGATGTGGGAATTGTATTTAATTTCTAGATTTGTTATTCAAGAATTATAATTGTATACAAGGCGATATACCGAACTATTGCTCGATGAAGGAACTCATATGCGTGATCGCCTAAATAGTACTGTGAGTGGACATTTATTTTAAATTAAATGTGCATGCACTATATGACAAGACCCGCCCCAGATTTCACCCTGAAATCCGAGGTGGTCCTGCGGGGCCCACCGTAGAGATAACTTAACCAAGAATTGGCCGAGTCACCCCTAAAGTGGACTACCCAAAACATTAACTCACAATATATTAGAGGCAAACGAAGAAGTGTGGAAGCTATTCATCAACTATGCCTTGAACCACGTATGCCCGACCTCAACTAATAACTCCTGCACACTGGGCATTAGAAACCGAAAGGCCTAGGGGAAAGTAGACAAAAAACGTAAGCGTGAGTGGACAAAAATAAACAATTTAAAATAAGAAGGATTTCATACTTTCCCACATTTATTCCTTTAAAAACTCGATGCATGGACAAATGGTAAAACACATTTAGCTTTAAATCCAAGGATTTCAAAACGATAAACCGACTAGCCTCGCTAGTCACAACATTCGAAAAATATATCATAAAACCGAAATCTCGTTTCTCAAGAAGATAAGACCAACCCCGCCCGCTACAGTGAAAATCGGACTAGCTCCACTAGTCAAGCAACGATAAGATATGGGGAAGAAGTTTCACCATACGAAAGAAAGGAGCCTCCCAGGCTCGGGTCGGAGTGTCCCACACTTTAGAGCATCCCATGCTCTGCTCTTACTCACCCACGAACACATAGTAAGCAGGGAGGAGTACTAATAGGCTAGCTAGCAATAAATATGACGACCCAGGTATGGTGGGTAAAAACCATTCAAATCCAGAAAATCTATAAGGCTTCCCCATAAGTCCCGCGAATAAAGAAAACACGGGTACAATTCCCAACCGTACCCGGAAATTCTCGTAGTAAGTCACAAAAATCAACAGCGTGTCCCACATGCTAAAAGAGTAATTAAATCAATCGTTTCCTCGACAAAAATTCTATTTAAAATTCGAAAACAATTCATTCCCGAAATCACTTTATAATATTTCATAAATCTCAAAACCAATCAAATCCGAAATCACTTTATAATCCGAAAACCAAAATCCCTGTCGATAGCATATCATACTTATTTCGAAATTCGCAATATCCTTTTAAAACTTAGAGCCAAAATCATTATGAAATTATAACCGAGATAAATCAATTTATATTCTCAAATAATAAACGTAATAATTAATTACGAAATAATATTGCATGCATCACTTCAAATCAAAAGTCCACTCACAGTACTATTGGGCGACCACGCAAACGAGTTCCTTCATCTAGCCGTAGCTCGCAACATTGCCCTGTACACAATTATATTTCCGTAAACGGCAATCCGATAAAATAAATACGAATCTAAACGAAACCCGAAAATTCCTATCTCCATTACTTCTCAAATTCCACTCAAATCTCTTCCACAACACCAATTCCTCAATTTACATATTCCACAATGAAAACGAGGGAAATCCGACGGCTGGATTTCCCACAATTCAATCACAAAACTTCAAACTTCGGAAATTCACAAACAATTCTGAACTCCTCCGAAATTCACCAAACTTCACATATATGCTCTATGATAATTATAGAATTTAACTAACCAGAAATCGAAATTAAAAAGCTACCCTAGCCGCCGGTACAGCAGCCCACAGTGGCGGCGCCGCCGCCACTACCACCAACTCCAATGGACACCAAAATTTGACAGCAACACCTACTCAACACACTGATCATTTTTCTCAACTACAACACATCCCAATTTTACCTTTAAACAGTCGAAACTGGCCGGTGTAAAAATTTCCAGAAATTCCAAGAACCCTAGAAATTGAAATTGTTAATTCGACATCTACACTGCAAATTGAAATGAAAGACCTTAGGGGAAATGATCTATGTCAAAAACTGAACCTTCGACGCCGATTTGGTGGCCGGAGACTGCCGGAATCGCCGGAAATCGACAAAACTCCCAAACTGCTACAGTGAACTTCACAGCTCAAATCCGAGCTCTACCGGTCGAGCCACTGCAAAATACAACCACAAGCGTGACAAGAAGGAGGAGACGAGCTTGCTGGTGCCCGGATTCCATCGTGGGGTGGCCGGAGGAGGATGAAATCGGAAGGAGAAGAAATCGGGCCGAAGAGGAGAAAGAATTGGGGGAGAAGAGAGAGAAAAGCTGGGTAAGTTTCCAAAAATGGAAACTTACCACAGTAAGTTGGCTATTTATAGAAATTTACCACATGAATAGTAACTTTAGTATTTCGCTTATAACTTTTGCATACGAGCTCCGATTTTTACATACCAATATGCACTTGCTCGGTTTAACGTCCCATACAACTTTCATGAAAAACATTTTCTCAAATTTTGACCCGAATAAAAAATCAACTTTTAGGGACACTAAAAGTACTAAACTGAAAGTAAAAGTAAAAGTAAAGGTCGTTTACCGTCTAAATGACTAGTAAACTGGTGGATTCAGGTTCGGGACGTTACAGTATAATATTATTTTCCGATTGAGGTTTAATTTATTATTTGAATTATTGAGTATTATGATTTTATGAGCTTGATTTCTTGAGATTTATTATGCTCTATGAGTTACGGGATTTTTAGTGGATTTCCTTCGCGAGGGCTTTCAATAGATTTTCAAGCTAATTATTTATGAGTTATTGAGTTGGGAAGTGATTTTCGGGAAGTGACTGATTCAGAAAATATTATGAGAATTATTGATTTCGAATATCAGTTTTTATGATGATATACGAGTACGAAGGATTTAGCAAATATTTGAGCATGATTGAATTATCGAGATTTATTGAGTTTCGAGCTCCGCACTTATCAGCCTTGAGTTAGATTGAGATTTCTTTCCGAAAGCATTTATTAATTTACAGAGTATTTGATTTATGCTTTCGATGATTTATTGAGATATTGAGTTTTGAGTTATCGAGATATTCTTAAGTTATGCTTTCGGTGAATTATTAATGACTTATTGGATTAATAACGGGTTTCCTTCCGAAAGCAATTATTTTGAGGAGGTTGATTCCAGTTTATTGAGGAGACAACTAAGTCAGCGCATGCATGTATTACCTAGTCGGCAGTCCCTTCTAGGTAATAGTCTGGTCGACAGTCCCTTCCAGATTACATCTCGGTTGGCAGTCCCTTCCGATGCGTCACCTGGTTGGCAGTCCCTTCCAGATGACATGAGGTAGTTAGTTGGCAGTCCCTTCTAACTACCTGTGGCTAGTTGGCAGTCCCTTCTACCCACCACCTCCTAAATCCGGTTGGCAGTCCCTTCCGATGCGTCACTTGGTTGGCAGTCCCTTCCAGATGACATGAGGTAGTCAGTTGGCAGTCCCTTCTAACTACCTGTGGCTAGTTGGTAGTCCCTTCTACCCACCTCCTCCTATTCCGGTTGGCAATCCCTTTCGATGGGTCATCTGGGTGGCAGTCCCTCCTAGATGGCATGAGATGACTAGACAGCAGTCCTTTCTAGTCATCAAACGAGCCTCTTGAAAAAGATGTTTTATAAGGATTGAGGATGAGATTTTAAGAGATTGCAAGATGTTCTAATTTTATGTCATTAAGATTGCAGTATTTCCAAGATTGATACTGCATGCGAGTTTTTAGAGAATAACTTGGGAAAGCATTAAGTTTTACTTATACGTTCGAAATTACTTATTTTTCGTCCACTCACTCTAACGGTTTTTAAATGTTTTCCCCTGAGCCCTTCAGTTTTAAATGCCTAGTTTGCAGGCCAGTTTAGCTTGAGGTCGAGCGGACATGGGGTTGAGGCATAGTTGTCATAGCTTCCGCATTATAAAAGTATCGGTTCTTTATCTTGTATTCTCTTCTCTTGTACGCCTGTACATTAGATTGCTCTGATAACCAATGAGATTAATATTTTTAAGTTCAGAATTCTTTTGTGATATGGAGATGTTGTATTTTAGGGAGCATGGTGGCTCCAAAAGATTAAGGGTGGATTATTTTTGAAGTGTAAGTGTCTTTCTTTAGGTTTTGGGTAGTCCACTTTTAGAGGAAGTTCTGCCAAATTTTTGGTAGAATTTCTTCTAAGGTGGGTCCCGCAGGGCCACTTTGGATTTCAAGGTGAAATCCGGGGCGGGTCGTGTCAAAAGGTGTCAAAAATTATTCAGTCCATACAACCCTTCCAGAGTTTAGGGGATCGAAGACCAAGGAAGGAAGTCGCTATGCTCCTCTCACTCTCGGGTCATCAAACAGTAACTCATAGACCACCAAATATAGATTTTTCATGCATAAAATATTTACGATAAAAACATTGTAGTCTTTGTTCGAAATTGTCCTTATATATATGCATACATAGAAACACATCATTCCATAAGTTTTGATTAACTGAACAGTGTACTAACCTTATCTGGATGCCATTGCTTCGGTTGATATCATTGTAGAATATAAGATCTTCTAGTCTCTCCAGTCTCCTTATGCTATATCTTAATGGGGCAGAATGTTTAGCGTATTGACTGTGAGCCTCGGGACCCTGTATTTATATTGTCATATGTCTTAAAGTCCTAACTCATCGAGAATAGAATAAGACATGACTTTACGATCAAGTAACCTTAATAGCATATCTTTAGGATTATATTAATCCTTTATTTGTTAGGTGTCCAAACAATATATTATATCACACAAACAATATATCATAACCAGATAATCATTATTATATTCTCAACTATTTAATCATTGACTAATTGGTTTCCTTAATATCGTTACAATACATGATATGTCCAATAAAGATATCTTACATTCTCCCACTTGGACTTTCATGTATTATAACAACAATACCTCTCTTCAACTGATTAAATAATTCCTTAGTGCTCACGAGAATACATATATGATAATAACCCAACTCATGATCAGTCAAACATGTGACAAGTAAAGAGCTACACCACAACTTACATAATCTGTTAATGTAAGAGTCCCATAACCACATTACAAGCACAATGTTCACATGATCATAAGATAATGCTTAAATGAAAATTATATGAAACTTTCTTTTAATGTGATACCTTATTATTTCATACGCTAGTCCACTTTATGATTTGAGCATCCTCAAATCTCCTGATGCTTCCAAGAAGCATGTATGCCATAACAAGCACACACTCCACTTGGCAATAAACCTTCAAGAAAAGTTAATCCTTCAATAGCTATCAATTAAAACATAAGCTGCAGCAATCATATAATCCTGTAAAAATGGACCGAATAAGTGCACAAATAACTTTAAATATGGGTTCAATACATCCAAATAAATCTCCATGACATGTCATAAAATAAATAAAAGCATAAAAGAATAGTAAGACCAAATTTTTTAATATGGCCTCAGTTCTCCTAGAGCTTGGTTACTAGCTCCCACTATTCAATTAGATTGAAACTAGCAACTAATCCCATATTGAAAGTGTGCCTAATAAAATCTTTATTTGCCAGAGCTATAGTAAGAGGATCTGTAAGCATGTTTGCAGTCTCTATGTAAGATACTACTATCTCTTCACTCCTTATCTTCTGTCTAACAAATAGCTGCTTCAAAGGTATCTGCTTAGAACTAGAAGAACGCTTGTTGTTCTTGGCAAAGAACACAGCTGAGGTATTATCACAATAAATGGTGATGGGGCGTTCTATAGTCCACTAGATGAGTCTGAGAAATAAAGTTCTTCAGCCATATCCCATGAACTGTAGCTTCATGTAAAGCTGCGAATTCAGCTTGCATAGTAGAAGTGCAAATCGCCTTTTGCTTGATTGATCTCCAAGAAATAGCACCTCCAGCTAACATGAAAATAAAACCTGATGTAGACTTTCCTTCATCTTTATCACGTCCTAAATCTGAATTTGAATAACCAACGAGTTCTAGATTGTCTACCCTTCTATAAGTGAGCATGTAATCTCTAGTTTTCTTCAAGTATCGTAACAGTCGCTTACCTGCGTTCCGATGAATGATTCCAGGATTGGACTGATATCTACTGAGCATCCCAATTGCAAAAGCTAAATCTGGACGTATGCAAACTTGTGCATACAAGACACTCCCTATCAACAATGCATAAGGCTTTCCCTCACTCGATTCTTTCTCTAAGTTATTTTGTGGACATTGACCTTTATTAAATCTGTCTCCTTTCACCATAGGAACATCAATGCTTGCACAACCTTCCATGTTGAACCTCTTTAAGACTCTATCAATGTAATTTAACTGAGAAAGTCCCAAAAGCTTCCGTGCTTTATCTCTCTTAATTTCTATGCCCAATATAAAAGAAGCTTCTCCCAAATTCTTCATCTCAAAACTACTTTCCAGAAAATTCTTTGTTTCAAGAATCAGATCCAGATTATTACTTGCTAGAAGAATGTCATCCACGTAGAGAACTAAGAAGATGAAATTCCTCCCATTGACTTTGAGGTATATGCATTCATCTACTTCATTCTCCACAAAACCATCTTTCACCACAACTGAATCAAATTTTAAATACCATTGCTTAGAAGCTTTCTTTAATCCATAAATAGATTTCTTGAGTCTACATACCATGTTTTCAGCACTTTCAATTTCAAAACCTTCTGGCTGCTTCATATAGATGTCTTCTTGTAAATCTCCATTAAGAAAAGCTGTCTTTACATCCTTCTGGTGTAATTCCAAATCATAATGAGCCACCAAAGCCATATTATATCTAAAAGCATCCTTCGTTGACACCGGTGAAAAAGTATCATGGTAGTCAATACCTTCTTTTTGAGTAAACTCCTTAGCTACAAGTCTTGCCTTATATCGTTCCATTGAACCATAAGAATTTTTCTTAGTTTTATAAACCCACTTACAACCAATAGCCATTTTTCCTTCAAGCAACGCTACTAACTCCCACACTTCATTATTTCTCATCGATTCTAATTATGATTCTATAGCTTCTTTCCATTTATTTGAATTAGCACTACAAATCGCTTGTTTGAAGTAGTATGGTTACTCTCTTCTCTGAAATCAAAATCAATTTCTTGCATATAGACATAATATGATAATAATCATCGTTGTTGATAGCTGGCCTTCAGACTCTTTGTGATTGTCTAACAGTAGGTGGTTGAGGTGGTGGGGAAAGATCTTGAACAAGTGGTGCAGCTGCCATTTGCGGATCAATGTGCATGGGTTCATTAGGGAGAACATCACCAACGTGCATGGCTTGGGGTCCATTAGGACCATAATCACCAACATGCATGTCTTGCATGATTTGGGGTTCCTGTTGAGTAGGTGTGGCAGCAAAGGGTATGGTAATAATATTCTGTGTATTAACATCACTTGTTTGTATTTCTTCTCCCTCTTTCTCCAACACAAATTCTGGTATTCTCTGTGCAAGATGAGGATCTTCAATAAAAGTAGCTCTCATAGATTCTACAATCCGAGGAGAATGAGTAGGATATTAAAATCTAAACCCTTTGCTATGCGGAGGATATCCTAAAAAAAACCCACTAGTGGTTTTAAAATCAAGTTTCTTGATCTCGGGATTGTAGATGTTAACTTCAGCTTGACACCCCTAAATGCAGAAAAAATGTAACACAGGCTTCTTGGATTCCCACAACTTGTAAGGAGTCAAATCTACTGCTTTGCTGGGAACATAGTTGGAGATAAAGTTGGCAGTTTCCCTGGCTTCTCCCCACAAAAAGGTAGGAAGAGTCGTAGTATTCATCATGCTCCTCACTATATTTAGTAAAGTTCTATTTCTCCTTTCAGCAACTCCATTCTGCTCCGGTGTCCGAGGTATAGTATATTGAGGAACAATACCGTGCTCCTGCAAGAAAAGGGCGAATGGCCCTTTATGTTGCCCTACTTCATCATATTTGCCATAATATTCTCCTCCTCTATCGGATCTCACCACCTTAATTTTCTAGCCCAACTTATTTTCTACTTCAAACTTGAATTGTTTAAACACATCAAGGGCTTGCGATTTTTCTGAAATTAAATAAAGGTAACAAAATCTTGAAAAATCATCAATAAAAGTAATAAAATATCGGCTTCCACAAATTGTTTTGACAGAAAAAGGACCACAAATATCTGTATGAATAATTTCTAAAAATAATTTGTAAAAGATGAGAACTCCGAGTGGATCCTTTCTTTCTTAATTTGGTAAAATTTCCTTTGATGCAACCAAGACAAATATTTAAATCCGAAAATTTAAATCTTTAAGAAGGTCTTGTTTTTGAAGTTGCTGAATTCTTTCTTTTGAAATATGACCAAGTCTTTTGTGCCAAAGAAATGAAGATTTTGGTTGTTGAAAATGCCCCTTTTTTGAAATAGATGGAGATTTAAAACCTGAATTTTCAACAAACATGGTTTCGGTAGAAAAAGTACAATTTAAACACCAATGATCATATAAAAAATAAGCATTCCCAATAAATGATGTCTTTATAAAATTTTATTTCATCATCAATGACAAAAGTAAAACCAAAATCTCTACGAAGTTTAACAACTGAAATTAAATTTCTTCTCATAGAGGGAATAAATGAATTCCAAGGCTCTATTTATCAATCATAATCATTAAAACCACAAATCGACCATATTCTTTATAGTCCCAAGCATACTTAAACTTTTGACCAAGGTCAATTGTTTAATTTCTTTTCTTGATATGGACTCTTGGTCTAACAAAACTCAACCAGTACTCTGTAAGAAAATTTAAACCGGTTCTTTAT
This sequence comes from Rosa lucieae, assembly GCA_024704745.1. NCBI lineage: Eukaryota > Viridiplantae > Streptophyta > Magnoliopsida > Rosales > Rosaceae > Rosa > Rosa lucieae. The sequence goes on from CM045496.1 coordinate 47,157,912, forward strand.
ACGGTTTATGAGTTTTGTTTTTGTTATGTACCTGCGTGGTTAGTGTTCTTTAGTTCCTATAGACATAAAGATCTTCACAACAATTGTACAATCACAGCAGGTAATAGTTCATCACTTCCAGAATAAACAAATTAAAAAAAAAAAATTTCTTTAATCTTCACAAAATCCTCAATTCTTTACCATCAAACATGCAATAAGCATCTAGAAACAATATAAACAACTACCCATAAGCAAACGATGAATCAAGGTTATCCGAATTTGAAAAACTCATCAACTCTAGAAACTCCAAATTTTGGGAATTCTCAAAAGATTAAACCATAAGATTCTAAACATACCTCAATGGAATCGTGATGCAAAGAGTAGTAAAAACCCAGAAGGATTAGAGCATCAATTTTGTTTATAATTCCATGAAAAGAGGCTTGAAAATTGCAAAAATAGAAGAAAAATAAAAGTTTTCTCCACTTGTTGTCGTTTGCGCAGGGAAGAGAGAGAAAATTTCTCTTACAAATAAAACGAAAACGACGTTGTTTTGTTTTGTTGGGTTCTGACCCTTTTTTTTTTTTTTTTTTTAAATCAAGATCAAGAAAAATTAAAAAAAAAAAATTGTTCAATTTTAAAAACGATAAATCAAAACAACCTTCACGATTTCTAGATGCATATGACCCACTCTGATACCACATGTAGTCTTTATTCTAAATTGTCGTTATACATATGCATACATAGAAACACATCATTCCATAAGTTTTGATTAACTGAATAGTGTACTAACCTTGTCCGGATGCCATTGCTTCGGTTGATATCTTTGTAGAATACAAGATCTTCTAGCCTCTCCAGTCTCCTTATGATATATCTTAATGGGGCAGAATGTTTAGCGTATTGACTGTGAGCCTAGGGACCCTGTATTTATATGGTCATATGTCTTAAAGTCCTAACCCATCGAGGATACAATAAGACACGACTTTACGACCAAGTAACCTTAATAGCATATCTTTAGGATTGTTTAAGGAAAACTTAAATTGGGAGAGAATTGAGTGGTGCTTTCGTTGATAATAGGGGCCTCTTTATATAGAGGATTACAAACATAGAGATAGAGTTGTACATGGAAACATAATCGTACAATGATTGGATATCTACAAATATCTCCGAGAATATCTCTAACATAAACCGTATTACAACTAGAGCAAGTAACCTAGAGTTTGGGCCGGACACATATTCTGGATTTACTTGAACGCTCCCCCTTGTGTCGCCCAAATGTGGTGCTCCTCTCGTTGCCTCATTAAAAACCTTGCTGAGTAACAAAAACCTAGTGGGACAAAAATAACCTCGGTCGAAGGGGAAAAAGAGCACAACACACCCTTCAAGTTTCGAGACCATACATGTCGACATCTCCCCCTGATGTCTGCATCTCCCCCTGATGACTATGGTCATGGGAGTTTGGATAACTTCCGCAAACGATGCTACCAACATGTTTCTCGAAAGTGGAATTTAGGCAACGACTTAGTGAGCAAGTCTGCCACACTGTCCTCAAATCAAACCTAGTTCACTTTGATCTTAAGGAGAGTCTGTTGTTGCTGATGATGCTTGGTGTTGTCGCATTTGATGTAGCCTTGCTTGATTTGTTCAAAGCAAGCAGCACTATCCTCAAAAATGCTCGTAAGCTCATCTGTGGTAGACTTCAAACCACAATTTCTTCGAACATGCGTAATTATGGATCCAATCCATATACATTCACGAACTGCTTCGTGCAGAGCAATAATCTCTGCATGGTTCGAAGATATGGCGACTAGGGTCTATTCTTGTAGACCTCCAGTCTTATCCATGGTGAATACATAACCTGTTTGGGAATGACCTTTGTGTGGGTCAGAGAGGTACCCAATATCAGGAAAACCTTCCAAAACACTAATGTCGTTTTGGGATGGGGATAGAGAATGCAAGCCAGTGTTGGTGGTGTTTCTGGTGTCTGATGAGTCCGAATCCATCTCTGTAGAGATAGAACAAGCCCATATCAATAGTACATCTCAAGTATCGAAAGATATCTTTTACACCAGTCCAATGGTGTCCTGTTGGCGCAAAGCTATATCTAGCTAACAAGTTCACTACAAATGAGATGTCCGGTCTTGTGCATTGAGCTAAGTACAATAATGCGCCTATTGTACTTAAGTAGGACATTTCTGCCCCTAGCACATCTTCGTCATCATCCTTCGGACGAAGAGGATCCTTTTCAGGATCAAGACTACGGACGATCATGGGGGTGCTTGAAGGCTTGACCTTGTCAAAATACCTAAGCATCTATCAACACGATGCTCAAGTTCCAAACTGAGACATAATCGTGTTCTCCCAAGATCCTTCATCTCAAACCCAGATTTCAAGTGTTCAACGATCTCCTTTAACTCTTTAAGGGCTTCTAATGAAGATCATGTCCAACATGAACCGCGATAGAATCCGAAACTTGTTATGGAAACGCGTGGGCATATCCCTTCCCAATCAAGTAGTCACCTTAGTGAGAGTTTCAACCTCTTTGCAAAAGCGCCCCATGGTCTAGAGCCATTTGACTTGGGTAAATGAATTTCACCATGAACCTTCATGTATATTCCATATCTAGGTCCCCATAAAGATACGTAGTGACCACATTCATAAGCTGCATTTTCAGTTATTCGAAAACTACCAAACTGACAAGGTAGTGGAGTACAATGACATCCATTACGAGAGAATATGTCTCATCGTAGTCGATTCCAGGGCGTATTGTGAGAAGCCTTGTGCCATAAGGAGAGATTACCATCACCCTTTCTAACGAAGACCCATTAGTCAATAGGTTTTATGTTAGGAGGTGTTGGCATTACTAGCTCGAAAAAACCTTCCTCTTTATTAGAGAATCTAACTTAACCTGGATCGCATCTTTCCATTTAGGCTAAATTTCTCTACGTTGGCATTCATTCATCAATGGAGCGTGGTTCGATACCATCATACTCAACAAACTCACGCGCAACGAAATGCGTGACTACATCATCAATTATGATGGAGTTTCTATCCCACGTCTCATGTACACTATTGTAACTTTCAAAGAGCTCTATATTCTCAAGAATAGGTTCTGACGTTGAGGCGTCCCCCAACGATCACCATAATCCAGAAGATTCTCATGAGACAGATTCTGAGTGTTGATGATCCAAGGATTGGGTTGTGCCAAAGTATCCTTCGAACCCACGGGCCTCCTACACATCCTAGCTGGGGCCATGGCCTGTAACTCCAGAGTGCCACTCTCTATGGCGTCGACGCCATGCTGATAGGAGCATTTGAATGAGATGTTTTAATAGTTATTTCCTCATATTTAAGTTTCTATTTTTAGGTACCTTGGAGCAAATGGAGAAGAAATGAGCTTAAAAGCACATGAGAAGGATGTGAGACATTGGAGATGACAAAGGCGAGGCACAAGGATGCAGAAATGAGCTGAAATGAAGTTTTCCTGGTCTAGCCAGGAAATCCTGGTCCAACTAAGAAACCCAGTCAAAGTAGGAATCTTGGGTTAACTAGGAAACATGTTTGGAGAAATGAAGAAAAATAGCGAAAAATGCAAGGTCCTAGTTGGACTAGGAAACCTACTCCTGTCCGGAAAAGGAATCCTAATGATTCAAGGAGTCCCAGTTGAACTAGGAAAGCAAAAGAAGATTCTAGAATGTTCAAGAATATGAAGAGTCCTTGTTTGACTATGAGTCCTGAAGACATGAGGAGTCCTAATGAGGCTAGGAAACTTGAGAGCATTAGGAGACCATGTGGCTTCAAGATAGCTCAAGAAAGCTCAAGAATATTCTAGAAAATGAAGTATATACTAGGGATATTGCGGCAAATAAAGAGACCTAAGTATACTAGGATTTCTTGGATGTAAAAGGAAGGAATTCTAAGTGAAATAAGTATTTTTGCCGTGAGATATTCAAGGGATTCTGGAAAGTGACGTTTTTGAAATTTGAAGTTATCATGGAGAGTTTTAAGGGATTTACAATATTCAAGAAGGTTGAAAACAGGTCCAGATACATTCCTTGAGCTCTACACTCCATCCTTGGCCAAAATTGAGGAGATAAATCAGAAAATAATCATATAATTAATTCAAAAATAATCTCTCTAGAATCAAGGTGATAATTTCGAGGCTTCTCACTGGTTGGATGACATAGCAAAGCTGACGTGGAATTAATTGATTGGTTGGAGTTATGTGGCACAAGTAGATAAATCCTAGGAAAATAAAAAGAAGAATTTTGAAGACATGGAGACTAAGTTGCCATCCTCCTATAAATAGGATCATTATTGGGACTTGGGACGTTTCATACACCACTACTTCACCCATCAATTCTTTCATTCTTTTCTCAACGTCAAAAATTCTCTCCATCCTCTAGTCTTTAGAAGTTCTGCGTCTCAACCAAGGAGGAGAAGAAGTCATGCAATACATCAAGATCCTAGCCTCCATCCACCCTTGTGTCGTCCCTAGAAAATTACTTGCTTTCAAGGATCTTCAAGTTCTTCATCTCAAGGCTTTGTCATTCATCTTTCACCGTGTATTTTATACTTTCTTTTGTTTTCCTTTGTTTGATTTCGTAGAACTATGAATTTTAGTTAACATGACGTTAAGGGTAAAATTTAAAGCCCGTTTATATGTTTTGATAATAAATTTGTGATTTCTATATGTTAATTTCTATGTTGCTTATGTGAGATTGCTTGATTGATTTTGCTTTACAAAAAACTTTTATATGTATGTGTTCTTTGGTGGCCAAATTAGCATATATGCATGTAATTGGTGCTAGATTTAGGTAAACAATTCACCTAATAGTTTTGTGAACCTAAATCATAAGTAGTAAAGGCTTTGGACAAAAGTCGAAATCAATTAAGGAGGATTGCAAATAGATGAGCTTTCTCATACTAGGTTGTGCACTTTGGTTGACATCCTTTCTTTGTTCTTCATGCATTGAATGTGTTCTTAATTAGCTAGCTTTCTAGACTATGATTGCATGTTCAATAGGATTGATTTAGGTACTTTCACTTAGATCAATTATTCAAGGAAAGTAAAATATGAGAAATCGTTTGCTTATTAACGTTTCACATGGTCAACTTCTTTCTCATGACATGGATAATCTGCTATAGGAATTGTAATTGGATTTCTTGCATATGGATGTGGTTTTTTGATCTTTGTTCCTTGCGTTTCCACCCTTGTATATATGTTTTTACATTTTCTTTATTTTATTTATTTAATTTTTGATTTTATAATCCTAAATCCTCCATTTAATTTCATGTGTATATTTTCGTTCTTTGTTTATTTTTGTAAATAAAACTTTATACTTATATTAATTCTTTATTTGTTTATGCAATTACATGTGTACCCTCAATCCCCGGCTTGAACGATCCCTATTTATTCTATACTGACAACTACATTTTGCAGGGTTAAATTGTCCGCTCGTTTTTAGCTTATCACATGCCCACCTCCGTGTAGGGTGGCGCTACGTCCTCTCGTAGGGACGTCCATCCTTGCAGGCATGTTTGCAGCAGATATGTGTGATCTTGTCATTTTAGAGGGGATCGAGATGAGACATCGTGGGGACAGACCACGACAATTCCTGTCGACGGGAAGACTGTCTCATCAAAGTGACAATCCACAAATCTAGCGGTAAGGAGATCGCCTAGCAAGGGCATTAAGTGGCGGACGATTGTTGGAGTCTCAAATCCAACTTAGTTGCCCATTCGTCCGGACCCATCATAGTGCGCTGTGGCGGTGTAATTGGCACATAAATGGCACACTCAAATATGCGTAAGTACGAGATACTAGTACCCAGTCACTAGATGTAACGCAAAGGTAGATTGAGTGGCGGTGGTTCATAAACAAATTAGCATAGCTACATGTGATATTGCATCACCCCAGGTGGATATAAAGAGATTGGTGGGCATTACCAATTTTCGGGCTACCATCGTAGTCGTTTCCGAGAGATCATTTAGGTGTGTACATGGGAATATGATGTCATATATTAAATCTCAACCGGAACATAATAAAATAGATCCAATACTGCATGCACAATTATTTAAAATCAAATGTCCACTCACAGTACTATTTAGGCGATCACACATACGAGTTCCTTCAGAGAGTAATAGATCGGTATATCGCCCTGTACACAATTATAATTCGTGAATATCGATTCGGCAATTAAATACGATTCTAATATCTTATGCTCCTAAATCAAACTTCCAATTTCTTTTCCAATTTAATCCAACTTCACCCTTAATACCAACTCATTGGTTTAGAGGTTCTAGGGCAGAGCCGAGAGAAATCCAACGGCCGGATTCTCGTAATTCAATGATTGACAACCTAAACTTCAGAATTACACAATCGATACAAAACTCCTTCAATTTCCACCAAACTTCACATATAAGCTCCACAATATTTATAGGATTTAATTGGGCTAAAACAGGAATTAAAAACCAGCCCTACGCACCTCTACTCTCCATCCACAGTGGTGGCGCGTGGGCCCCATGCGCCGGTAGCCACCACCTCCGATGGTCACCAAATTTTGGCAGCACCACCTACTCAACAGTCCAAGCATTTTTCACAACTACAACAAGTTCCAATTTTACCTGTAAGTGATCGAAATTGGCAGGTGAAAATTTTCCAGAAAAACCCAACAACCCTAGGATTTGAAATCGTCGATTCGACCTCCACACTGCAAATCGTGGCTCAAGGCTAGGGGCAAAATGATCCTTGGCAAAAACCGAACCTTCGACGCCGGTTTGGTGGCCAGAGAACGCCGGAAATGGCTGAATCGCCGGAAAAGCTCAAACTGCCCCCGTGAGGTTCCTTGCCTCGATTCGGGGTTTTCCGAAAAAATCGCCGAAAATCAAGGGCACTAGCGTCAAGAGGAGGAAGAGGCGATCATGTGGTGGCCGGTTGCCCACCGGTTAATGGCCGGACGGCGGCGAATCGAATGGGAGAAGGAATAGCCCGAAAAGGAAAGGGGAGAGATCGGGGGAGAGGAGAGAGAAAGGTGGGTTTCCGGATTTGGAAACCTAGCATAGTAAATTTTCATTATTTATGCAAATTTCTACCATGAACAGTAACTTTACCTTTTCGCTTATAACTTTCGCATATGAACTCCAATTTTTATGTACCACATGTCCACGGACTCGGTTTAACGTCCTCTACAACTTTCATGAAGAACATTTTCTCAAATTTTAAGGACTTCCAGAAATTTCACCCTATGGCTACGAAGAAGCAGAGAAGGCTTCAAACTAAGTGGGAGCTCCCCCCACAGGGCAGACTGAAGATAAATATTGATGGGGCCTTCAGGGCTGATTGTGAAAAGGAGGAATTGGTGTTGTAGTCAGAGATGATTTGGGTATGGGTATTACAACTATGGTGAGACCTTTTCTACATGCACACTCGGTGTTCAATATGGAAGCTGAGGCGTGTAGAGCTGGTCTTCTTCTTGGTATCCACCAAGGTTGGTCGGAAATTGACATTGAGAGCGACTCTGCCCTCCTGATTGCTGAACTTAATAGTAACAAGGAGAATTATTCTGAGGTAAGTCGTATTATAAATGATTGTAAAGATTATGTTTCTACCTTTCAATCATGTATTTTTCGGCATATCTTCCGTAAAGAAAATGGTGTTGCACATCAGCTGGCACACCTTACTAGTACTGCTGAGCTAGATGATGTTTGGTTAGAAGAGACTCCTGCTATTATTCAGGATGTTTTCTACGAGGATTATTGTAAGTGACTTTCTGTAGCATGAGGTTCAGGTTTTATGTCCCCCCCGTTGCAAAATATTAATATAATAAATGGAACCGGGCGTGGGGCTAAGCCTCCCAGCTAGGCTGGGTTCCAAACCCCTTTCAAAAAAAAAAAAAACACTAAAACGATAGTAAAAGTGAAAGTAAAGATCGTTCACCATCCAAGTGACTAGTAAACCAGTGAATTCGGGTTCGCAATGTCACACGGGATATGGTGATTATACTTATTTTCTTAATGTATTCCAAGCCAACCGGTTTCATTAAATACTAGCAAATTAATAGTAATTACCATTCCCGAATGATCACATTCTTACGATAACTTTGGGATATGGTGATACTAGAATACTCGGATTTTTAACCTTATTTCATGAACGTTTATCCAATATCCTAATTTAGCTCAAACAAATAAAATCCACCATTTTCATTACCCATTTCCACTCAACATTGATAGTTACTCATGCTCAACATTTTCTTTCACAACGACGATTTAACTTGCAATTTACAACTTCTTTAAAGAGCTCACTGATTTAGTCATTCACCTTATAACAATGACATTTCCAAAGCCAAATACATCTTCTTAATTGAGAAAACCAACTCTGTCCATATATTCAACCAATTTCATCTTAAGTAATCCACAAAGCCATAACTCCATCAAACACAAAAATCATATGGCAGAATCGATGGCCAGACCCTTACCGTTCTCCTTTTCCAACAAGGATGAATCCATTTTGGGCTGCTTTGAATCAGCTACTCTATCACCACTAGCCTTTCAAATTCCTAGCAGCATAACATAATTAAAATCAACCCTCAACCAATTTTCATAACCAAAACAGAGTCTGGGATTCTCACCTTATTCGATTTCAATCGAAACTGACCCAGTAGCTCATTTCTTCTCCAAAGCATCAACTTTGTAGATTCCACAAACCTCATATTCCAAATCAGAGAGCAGTGAATTAGGGTTTTCGATTCACAGTGACTCAAGGCATTATCCAAAGGGAGAGGACGAAATTACCTAGTTGAGAAGGTCTGGGAGCTCGGCGGCGATGCACAGCTGCGACGCGTACTGCGGGCTCTTGCCGGAATTTGAGGTCGGAGTTAGAGGGTTAATCTCTTGGAGGTGCTGACTTCATCCATGGTGGTCGTGTAACTCAGACATGGATAGAAAGTGGAAAACGACGACATGCAGAGTCTCGGATTCAGGTGATAGGTGTTTAGAGTTTTCTGGCGTCGGAGTTTGAGGCTATGGTTCGGGTTTTTGCTCTCTAGTACCTAGAGCTTCGATTCATGGTGGCCAGAGATGGTGTTCTCCGGTAGTTGCAGAGGGAAGACGAGAAAGAGAGGTCAACGAGAGAGAGAGAGAGGACGCGGCCAAGAGGGAGAGGAAGAGAGTTTAGGGTTTTCTAGTTGCCAACACTACTAGAAAAATGCCCTTAGACATCATCACTATTAAATCAGTCGGAATTGCACGCGATGTAAAAAAAGGATCTAACATCGGTTCATCAAATAATCGATTTCTATTGTCATTATAAACATCGGTCATCAAATTAGCCGATGTGTAAAGTTTCGTTCGAAAATTTTGAAAAAACGCGGAGGGACTAAGTTAAAAAAATTTAGAGACGCGGGGACCAAATTTTCGTTCCCTCCAACACTTGGTTCTCTTCGGACAAAAAACTCTCCAACCCTAGCTAATTATAGCGACTCCCAATTTGACTTCGCCCAACTCTTTCACTCTCCTCGACCTCGTTCTACGACTTGAGCCCGTTCTCGGACCAGACCTCGAGCTCCTTCAACGACCAGAGCCGCCTCAAGCTCCTTCACCGACCCAAAGTAGCCTCGACTTCCTTCTTCGACCTGACCACTAATTCATTCTCCGATCTGAACTCGTCATTGTCCGACCTGAGCCTGCTCGAGGTAGTTCTCCGACCGCCACCATCGTAGGTCCGCTCTCTCTCTTCTCTTCCCCACCAATGTTGATTTTGTGGTTGGTTTTGATCTAAAGTTTCAGTCTTTTTTGTTTAATTCTTGTGTATTTGAGTTTTTGGGTTTGCTTCTGAATGGCTTAAAGCTCTGATCTTTTGAGCTGGTACATGTCGATTCTATTTGATTTTTGAAAATTTTAGTTCTTGGTTTCGTCTCACGAATTTGGGTTTTCTATTGAAATTGTGGTGCTTAGATTGCTTGGTTTGGTCTCATGAATTTGGGTTTCTGTTGAAACTATGAACTATGGTGCTTAGATTGCTTGGTTTGGTCTCATGAATTTGGGTTTTCTGTTGAAACTATGGTGCTTAGATTCGTTAATTTGGTCTCATGAATTTGGGTTATGTTGGAACTATGGTGCTTAGATTAATCTCAGTTAATCAGTTTTTGATTCTTTGCTTTTTCCAGATCGACATCAAAAAATGTCTTTGATTGTTCAATTTTTGCGGTTTTCTTTGTACTTGTTTCATTATCCGAGCTACTGTCCTTATCTATGTTATGTATTCTGCTAGCTGACTTGAGATGTAAATGTGTTAAAAGGTTTGGTTAACTTTGTTTTTGTTGTTAGTGGGGAGTTTGAAGGCTAGGACCTATTACTTTGGAATCCAAGAAATAAAATAAAAATGCTATGAAACAGGAACTGTGTTTGTTTGGTGGTGTTCCTCCACGCCATATTGTAATTGTATTCACTTGGTGAGACTACACTCAGGGAGAACATTCCTGCAATGTTACATGGGCTCTGAGTTCTTTTAATTTACCCTATAGTCTCTCTCTCTCTCTCTCTCTCTGTGTGATATTTTTCTTTGATTTGTCATAACTTTGTTTCGTCTTCTCTTTTCTCAGGATTGGAAGATATCTTCTCTTGAAGAAAAGCAGGTAAACTGCTTGTTTTTGTAATAAATAGAGAAGCCATAACTAATTAATAAGAAGCTGTAGGATTTATATTTTATGATGATTTTGTTTAAAATTTAGTTTTGTCCACTCTGCAAGTTTAAAATTGACTGTTATGTAAGTAAAATTCATCTATGCTTTGTAAGTAACATTAAAAAAAAAAAATTTTGCTTTTGCAAAACTTTGAGCAGCAGCTACTATGTTCATCTTTTGTCTGCTTAAGGTTGTTCTGACATATATATGCTATTCAGGATTTCGCAAATATGGGTGTTGCTTACCTTTGCAACTTTATTGGTGGGAAAAAGTTGAAATGCCTGGAGCTTTGCAGGTCTGTGCTTGCTCTTTGGATTTATAATTTATTATTGATGTTGCTGGAACTTCCATATTCTTTTTCTTATTGAAGTTGAAAACAAAAATGTTGATTGTATCAGTGATAGATGATATCATAATCAAAGATATATATGCCCTGCAATCAAGTTCATTATTTCATTGTAAGCTACTTAATCTGTTGTTGGTCTCCAAGTGGCAAAGGGTACCTTCAGCATTATTAGTCTAGTTAATTCTAAGGAAATGCATTACTAAATGATTATAGACTAATTCTCCAAAGCAGCAATCAATCTTTTAAATGCTTTATACACTCTTATTTACCTTCTACTGAAGCAATTAGTACTGTCTCTTAATAAGCATGTTTCTTGCATGGATGCTCATATTTACTATTTCTACTTGCAGAAGCAACTTAAAAACTCTGATAATGCACGGGGTGGCCGATTACTCTCATATTCAGAACCAAGCATAATGGTATTCTAAGAATCCTTTTACTGATGTTTGTTGACATTATCATGGTTGGAAGCATTGAACAGAGGACATGGAGTTGTATGCTCTAGATTACATTGTAATATGATCGATGCTATTTTGTTAGCTGATGAATCTAATTATTAAACCATTAAGATCTGCTGCTAGATTGTACTTGATGTTACTTTCTTATGGGGACTTAAAGAAATTGCAGATACTGTGTCTGCCCGTTTGAATAGTGAAGGTAGAGGGATGTTACTTTCTTATGGGGACTTAAAGAGATTGCAGATACTGTGTCTGCCCGTTTGAATAGTTAAGGTAGAGGATAAGGATAAATAATGCTGATGATATAAGGATAAATTTATCACTTAATCTTTATGCAAATAGCTTTTAAAAGAACATGGCTTTTGTTATAGTTGTTTTTGCTTTATAGTGATTATAGATAGTCTTAGGTTGGAATAATGCTGATGATATTATTGCACTTTCTCAATATGCAGAAAAAAAAAAGTGTACATAGTTTTGGGATTCCATCTTAACACAAAGTGGGTCACATAAATTGCTTATGTCCTGTTTTTAACTTTCAAGAAAGAGGAAGAATAGTCCATATATGGTTGTCCATTCCTCCATATATAGCACACAATGTATGTATAATATATGCTGCATATCCTACAATAACATTGATATACTGAAAGCATGGCAGGTTATTGTAATAACTTGATGCGGTGAAGGTTTCTTATGCTTTTGTGTTTGATTATATTTGAGGTCAATGAAGCATCCAACTATACTCAAAGACCCAAAGTTCCATATCCCCCAACATAAGTAGATCAAGTGCTGCTTGTCATGGAATTGTGATAACCTGTAGTCATGGCTTGAGAGAGTGTTGCATTAGATTCTCTGTTTTCTTCTGGATAATACTCATGCATTAAGATCGGGAGAGTATTATTTTTCCCTCTCTTGGGAAGTTCGTTTAAGCTTTGAGCGGTTTGTAAAACTATGGTTCTTGAACATGCATACAAATATTAATATATGATTATCAATGTAGGCTTTGTGCTCAACTTGGAAGGATGATGGGGCGACTGTCTTCTCTTGAGGCTGTGACCAGCAAGCTAAGATGTGGTCCTTGGCTACTAACCAAATAATGACTGTTGCTCTGCATGATGCCCCCAAGCCATTAAAGACATGTCTGGGATTCCCGAGTTGAACCGTAGTCACTAGAAGCTTGGACAAGACTGTAAAGTAAGTAATACATATAAATGTTTTGAAAATGTAATGAGCTTGAACCTGTATAGCTGTCTTTCTAAAATGTTATGAGCTTGAACATTTTGGGCATTTAAAGCAGATATATGGAGCTATTTTTTGTTTGCTAATGCTTGATTTTTTTATTAATTTTTATTTGCAGGGGCTTTCACAGCATTATTTGCAGATGCAGTTGTATTCACGGTTGTATTGGCCATCGTGTCTGCGCGTTCTGGTTTTCTTTGGCCTCATTGTAGTTGGAGGTGCCAACATGATTGAGAAGGCATGGCATGGTGATCTGGTCTTTCACAAGCATGTCTTGATCCCTTTAAGTCTCTGTGTTTTCACTTTTATCTGCTAGCCTAGCTTGTAGTAGGTAAATTGGGGTTTTAATTTGCCCATTTTGTGAATTGTCAAAGATAATGATTTTGGACATCATACCCCAATATTCAAATTACTCTTTGTCAAATGTGGATTGCATTTTATAGCAGCATATTTTGTTGACATCATCCTCATCTAAAGAACATGATATATGTACATAAAGTTTAAATCAGTTATAACCATAAAAACTGATGTCCATTAAGAGAAATACATCAGTTTCAAAATGAAAGTCGATGTCTCTTTAATCACAGGAGATCAAATGACTATGTTGGAACCGATGTGCCACAAACAAGTACACATCGTGTTTTAGATGGAGATCGATGTCTGGTATAAGTATTGTCATTGATGATATTAGAAAACCGATGTATGAGACAATATTAGTCATCGTTTCTTAAATGATAACGATGTTAAAATGCATAATTGTGCTGTAGAATCTATATTTCTTTAAGCATTAAAGGCAATAAAATGAGGGTTTAACAATATTTAAACATACAAGTTTGTTATTATTTAAACGTATTTACATCGATTTATAATGAGGAACCGATGTGTATAATGATACTAGACATTGGCTAAAAACCAATGTCTGGATTTTCCGGACCTTTCTCATCACCCACTAAGACATCGGTCGGGATTCTTTTTCTCATCGGTTTTTGGCCGATGTCTGAGGGCATTTTTCTAGTAGTGCAATTTTCTATTTATACTTATGAGTGGGGAATGACAATTTCACCCTTACGAAAAATTACGGAATTCTCCAAGTTGAACACTTCTGGGTTTTGGGCTCGTAACTTTCCTTTTTCTTGTCCTTAGTAATTTCTCGACTTCGCCTGGTGTCCAAACTTGATTTCGTAAAAATCCAAAAACTTTGTTACAACTCAATTTATCGTCTTCGAAACTTCAACAAACGGTCGCCTCACTAAACTTCCATAACCTTCTAGGCCCAAATGAAAGAATCTCGACCCAAACTTACTTCGAATAGCCCAATTGGTAGTCTTGACACCAAATTAATCTCCGAAGTAACTTCCTTCACTTAAATCACCTTGCGGGAAAAATCTTATTGGCGAAAAATTACCTTCTAAAAATTAAATAAAATTTTCGGGGGCTCACACAATCACAGCAAGCTTAACAGTTAAAACTTAAAAGTAATAACTTTGTGGTAATATGAGAAAAGGAAAGAAGATACACCAGTTATTATATCCTACGCTACAAAATACGATCAAAGGTGGGTAAAAAAATCAAATGGAGCACTAGGCAAATGAACAATATTGGCGCCCAAGCAGAAAAGCCAGCCATTTTAAACTCACACAACGTAAAGGTAGCAACCATTTCATTTCCATCTAGTTAGCATATGCCTCCAAAATTGTAGACACTCAACACAATGCTTAAGCTAATAGTGAAACAGAACAACAATCATTTCAAATACACACACAAAGTGACCTGAACCACTAAGCTATTAGACCAATTTGTGAAGTACAAAACTCATGAGAGCTAGAATGGACCAAATTAGCTTCCATTTTTGTTACCTTGAGACCAAGTAATTTGACGGGTGTGACTTGACCAGGAACAATGCAATCGGGTCCTGCTGCTTCCACAATGGTGTCCCTGGCCAAGCCATTTCCTACCAAATTGGGGTGCTGCAACAGAAGCCATTTTTATGAAGACCGAGATGCTAAAAACTCAATAATTACATGTGTACATGAAAGAGAAGGACCTTCATGAATTGGTGACTGTGTGTGTGTCTGAATTGATAAGAGAAGGTGAAGAGAATTAGAGAGACGAAATACCAGGGACAATAAGACGAGAGAGAGAGAGACGTGAGAGAGAGATGACGAGATAGACTGATGGACTTCGAGAGACCAAAAGAAGAGTCACTGAGTGGAGTGTGCCGCCAGACCGCTGTGTTGCCGCCGTTGATGGTCGAGGAGATTGAGAGTCTGAGAGAGAGGCCTGGGTTTTCGTTGAAGTGAAAGAATTGATAACAGCGTTGAGAGATTGAGCCATTTTAACATAATTTTTTCATCACCTAGCGCCTAATGCGGGCGCCTAGACCACCAAATCAACATCCAACAAAACCCTAAAACATAAATTTCTAAACCATTAGCTAAACCCCCAAAATCGATATCCAACAAAACCCTAAAACCCAAAACAAACCAAAGTCGAAATCCTAAGATTGACGAAGAAAGAGGCTTACCAATGAACAATAGTGAATGAATTCTTCAGACTCATTCATTCTTCAAATCGAAGAACTCCACCAATAGTGATAAGAGCCACAAGCTCAGAGAGAGGTTGAGAAGACTCATCTCTATCCAAAACTAAGCCCGTGGAGTGCGTTTGTAGCTTCTATCTCTTCCTCTCCTGGTTTTGAGAAAGGAATGAATTTATCTGAGTTTGTGTGGAGAAAATTTCTAGGTCGAGAGGCACGATGGAAAGAAAGATAGGTTTTTCAAAATTTTGGCCAAGTGTGGGAAAAACACGGGGTCTTAGGGCAAAAAGAGTGAATAGATTTAGGCCCGGTTTGGTATTGTTGTGCTGTGAGAAGAAGCGTTTCTGATATTGCTCTGAGAAGAAGCAGCTGAGTGTTTGGTAAACTGTTTTTAAAAGTGCTGTGAGGACGAAAAGCAATTTATGAGTGTTTGGTAAGTTGTAAGTAAAAAGTGTTGTGGATGGCGACCCGAATGGGTATACCATAGGGTCGTAATATTAAGCCAATAAGAGCTCGATGATTGAGAACCTACCAACTTAATACTACAAGGCCTTTTAAAATACGTGTTTTAGAAGATGAGAAATAATTAAAACGTTTAAGAAAGGACTTTCGATCAACAACCCAATATTCAAATTAACAAGTATGAAAATACTTCAAAATAAAGTAGGCAAGTGCACTGTGACGCCTTAGGGCTTACATTGTAACAAAAATAAAAGGAACAGCAACAATAAAACATAGAGTGAGGCGCGCTCCCAAGTAGGCGGACCTCACAGAATTCAACTGAGTTTAGCATTGAAAGGAAAGTGAGGAAATCGATAGAGTACCAAAAGGGAAGGACTTCAAGCAACAGAGATAGAAACACACGAACTCGGCCAACGACCCACTTCTAGTCCAGATCGTCCAGAGTAACCTCGTTGTAACCTGAAATGTAAGGGTGAGCATTTCATCCTCGCTAGCCCAATAGGGGCCGACCCAACCTTAGTTAGGTTTGAAAACTAATAAGTAAAACATAGCTACTAGAATATAGATTGTGCGCATTTGTAAAATCGAGTAAAACAAATGCAAACAAAAACAATTGTCGTGATCTTTTTCAAAAAATCATATGCAGCATGCTTCACACAACATGGAGCTTCGAGATACTTACCTGCCGCTAATCTAAAACAATCGGTGACCGACCGTTTCATCATCCTTCGAGAACCGGCCAACTACTTTGTAGTCCTTGTGACTACGAGTATCGGAAGTGTCTATTTCTTGGCCCTGAGTGTCCTATGACTGGTTCACCGTCGGTACTTACCTTTCCTCAACGCATATAGGAGCACAGCCCCCTTCAGAGGTTCACGGTTATCGACACCATGGGATGACTAGGAATCAAAGTGTCTAGGTCCCATTCACTTTTAGGTCCCAAGTACAAACATATAGTGGGGTACAGTATCTCAACATACAAGTCTAGCCTCGGTTTTCGCAATCAGCAATTATCAGTTATGCAAACACAGATATCATGAGGCATCTACTAATGAACAACTAAAAATGTACTTACAGGCAACATACTTATATACTAGAGCATTCCACATATAGAAAAGCCTCTAACAAGGAAGGGACAACTCACCCTACCTGGAAATGCCAGCGTATTCCACACTCTGGTGTTTTCAGTTTAAGCTTCCTTAACGATCGTGTTTCCTAAACCATTACTTAATTTGTAAGTAATTATCCGGGTAAACATCGTGACTAACTCTAAGTAATCGCGCATTCTAAATCTTTTTTAGTTTAATGAGGTCATTTATTATTTCTTTCAACTTTTACCAATTTGGGAAACTATCTTCTTTCTTAGAAAGGAAAACATCCCCATCGCTCCATTAAAGTATCGCCAATCCGAGCGATCAAAGTCGAGCCGATCCTTGCGTTTTACGAGGTCGGTCAACCTTGGGCAACCCTCAAAGTTGACTTTTGACATTTGACTTTGACTTCTGACTTTTGACTAAGTACCTCTTTATTTACCCTTTTACTCCTCATTTTTCACATTTTTACTTTTACCGTGATTTTTACTATTTCACTTTTACCTTTTACCTGCTTTCACCGATTTTACCTTTACTTTCACCCTTTTCACTTTTTACCACTTTACCAAGGTAAAACTCATTTAATTCAACTTTTACTCATTTCTTTATTTTTTTGCTTCCAAAAATAAAGACTTTTCTTTTCTTCTTCCTTTCCTTTTTCTTTTGGGTCTAAATTACACAACATAAACCACCAAAATCTTCAACACAAAAATTCCCAAAACTTAAAAACTAGACTAATAAATCCTACTTGTAAAAGTAAATGAGAATTGGTCTACTCATTTCATTTCATAGTCCCTTTATATAAGGATAGAATTACAACAGAAATATCAATTACAATAATGATACTAAATGCTGATTGAGTTGTAATTGCAATTCCTTGATTCTCTCTTTGTCAGTCACTTTGACGAAGGCACATAATGCGTTTTTCCTTTAACACTCCCCTTGTGCCAAGTCAAAGACGAAATGGTGCATGAATTGTTGCCTCACTAAAAACCTTGCCAAGTAACAATAAAAAGCCTGTGGGACAAAAAAATACACCTTGGTAGAAGGAAAAGAGCACAACACACCTATTACATTTGATGATCATGACATGTGTGTATTAGACTCCCCCTAAAGTCTACACCTCCCCCTGATCCTTACATTAGTCAAGGGAGCTTGGAAAGTCTTCGCATTCCTATGTTTTTCACATGTCTCTCAAATATGGCCTTAGGCAATGATTTGGTAAACAAATCTGCCACATGCTCCTCACACCTTACTTGATTCACTTGAATCTTGAGGAGAGCTTATTGTTGCTGATTGTAGAAAAACTTTGGCGATATGTGTTTTGTATAATCACCCTTGATATAACCTAGCTTCATCTGTTCGATGCAAGCTGCATTATCTTCATAAATGCAAGTAGGCTCTTCAGTGGTAGAACTCAAACCACTTGTCCGTCGAATATGTGTAATGATAGCTCTTAACCATATACACTCACGAACCGCCTCATGTAGAGCAATGATCTCTGAGTGATTCGAGGAGGTAGCCACAAGAGTCTGCTTGGTTGATCTCCAAGATATCGTCGTGTTCCCAATGGTAAATACATAACCAATTTGGGAATGACCTTTATATGGGTCAGAGAGGTACCCAACATCAGTAAAACCAACCAAAACATCATTCGGGGTTTAGGTGTAATGAGTGGCGCTTTCGCCATCAACATTTCCTTTAAGGATTGCAGTTCCATCTGCGGTCCCTCTTGTCTCTCTGTAGGGAAAGAACAGTCTCAAGTCAATGGTTCCTTTTAGGTATCGAAAAATGTTCTTGATACCATTCCAGTGACGCTACGTTGGCGCTGAGCTAAATCTAGCTAACAAGTTCACTGAGAATGCAATGTCTGGTCTAGTACATTGGGCTGAGTACAATAATGCGCCTATTGCACTTAGATAGGGAATTTCAGCTCCCAACACCTCTTCGTCATCTTCCTTTGGACCAAATGGATCTTTCTTTGCATCCAAACTTCTACCGATCATGGGAGTGCTAGCAGGATGCACTTTGTCATTGTTAAATCGCATGTGCATCTTTTGGACATACGCAGACTAGTGGATTAGTATTCCACTAACTAGGTGTTCTAGTTCAAGGCCTAGACAGAATCGAGTTTTCCCAAGATCCTTCATCTCAAATTTGGATTTCAAGTACCTCGCGGTTTCTCTTATTTCATCAAGAGTACCTATTATGTTCATATCATCGACATATACAGCTATAATTGCAAATCCGAAACTTGTTTTCTTTATGAATACGTAGGGGCATAGTTCATCGTTCGTATATCCCTTCCTAATCAAGTAGTCACTTAGACGGGTATACCACATCCGCCCGGATTGTTTCAATTCGTAAAGTGAACGTTTCAACCTAATTGCAAATGCGCTCCATGGTTTAGAGTCACTTGACTTGGGTAATGTAAGGCCATCAGGCACTTTCATACATATATATATATTATATATAAATATATATATATGTATATATATATATGAATCAAGATCCTCATAGAGATATGCAGTAACCACATCCATGAGCTGCATTTCCAGTCCTTCGGAAACTACTAAGCTAACTAAGTAGTGGAAAGTTATAACGTCCATTATGGGAGAGTATGTCTCCTAGTAGTCAATTCCAAGGCGCTGTGAGAAACCTTACGCCACAAGGCAAGCCTTGTACCTCAGGACTTCATTCTTCTCATTACGCTTTCTGACAAAAACCCATTTATGTTCTACAGGCTTTACACATAGTAGGGTAAGCACTACCGAACCAAATACATGTCTTTTTGCCAGATAATCTAGTTCTGCCTGGATTACTTCTTTCCATTTAGGCCAATCTGCTATTTGTTAACATTTTGCAACAGGGCGTGGTTCGATATCATTGTGCTCTATGATTTCCTGAGCAACAATGTATGCAAATACATCATCAATGTGTATGGAAGATCTTTCCATCAACTCATACGCACTCTCATAATCCATTGAGATTTCTTTGTTCTCTGAAATCATATCAAAATCGGATCGTCCTCTAGTATTGATTCATGGACATAACTATAATCAGAGACAATCTCATGAGAGGGATTCTCTGGATTGATGATTAATGTATCGGTTTGTGCCTTACTCGCCCTCTTCTTCCTTAGGTGAGTGTTAGTCTCACCAAGTGGCCTCCCCCTCTTCCTTTGGGGAGGCCACGGCCTTAACCACACCTCCACTAAGTGTGGTTGCAGCGCCTCTATCTGTGGCGCTGCCCCTTGTTGGGGACTTCTAACCTTGCATGCACATTTGCAGCTGGTATATGTGATCTCCTCACTTTTGCGATATCAGTAAATGCATCAGGCATCGAATCTGTTACGTTCTGAAGATCGATTATTCTTTTCACTTCACTTTCACGTTGTGAAGTGCGGGGATCAAAATGAGACAGAGTGGGAACAAACCACGACAATTCTTGTCGTTCCCCTTGGAAAATCCTTTTTCCTATCTCCCCCTAATGACGGGAAGACTGTCTCATTAAAGTGAAAATCCGCAAATCTAGCGGTAAAGATATCGCCTGTCAAGAGTTCCAAATAGTGAATAATTGTTGGAGATTCATATCCAACATAAATACCTAATCGTCTCTGAGGACCCAGTTTGGGGCGCTGTGGGGGCGCAATAGGCACATATACTGCGCAACCAAATATGCGTAAGTGTGAAATGTTTGGCTCATATCCAGTCACTAACTAGTACGCTGAAAATGGTTGGCTAGCAGTGGGTCCGAAATGAATAAGTAAAGTTGTGTGCAATATTGCATAACCCCAGGCAGATATAGGTAGATTGGTGAGCATAACCAGTGCCCTAGCCACCATTTGTAGCCTTTTGATGGTGGCTTCGCGAGACCATTTTGTGTATGCACATGGGGTACAGGATGCTCTACATCGATCCCAATAGACATGCAATAATCATCAAATGATTTTGATGTAAACTCTCCAGCGTTACCAAGCCTTATAGACTTGATAGGGTGATCAGGGTGGTGAGCCCTTAAGCGTATAATCTGTGCTAGGAGTTTTCCAAATGCAGCATTTCTTGTGGACAATAATGCGACATGTGACCAGCGTGTCAAAGCATCCACCTGAACCATAAAGTACTTGAATGGTCCGCATTCTGGATGGATATGTCCACAGATATCTCCTTGTATCCTTTGTAAGAATGGAATGTTTTGTTTTGTATCTTTAGCATAGGAAGGTCCCGATCCTGTTTTTGCTAAAGAGTAGGCTTTGCAAAACGAGTGATGTGCCTTTGAAATAGTCAATGAGGCATAATGGGAGGGAGGAAGTGCTTATGGTACTTCAGAAGGCAATGGCTGTATTTGAGCAGTACTAGGACCGACAACTTGCAGTGTGGTGGATTTTTATCCTATTTTATTTTTCACTCGAAAGAAGGGATGTCCGTGTGAGTTCTTTAAAATACGGATCATCATGTCACGACCAGGGTGCCCTAGGCGATCATGCCAAAGCCTGTATGAGTCAGTGTCCCATATTTCATTGTTGGTGACAGCATAGGATTCAATGATCCAAATAGTAGTGAGATACAGTCCACTAGATTGACCCATTTGTTTCTCTAAAATGTGTTTCCTTCCACAGTCATTAGAGGTAATATATAGGTATTCAGTTCCATTCTCACAATGGATTTCTACATGATAACCGTTGGCACGAATATCTTTGAAAGTTAACAAGCTTCGATTAGCTCTTGGTGCATACAGAGCATCTGTGACTTTAAACATTGTGCCTTTAGGCAGTAAAAATTTGGCAGTTCCTCGCCCTTTTTATTACTTGTGATGATCCAATCATCGTAGTCACAGAGGAATTATAGGCTATTAATTCAATGAATAATTGCCTATTCCTTAATATGGTGTGGGTAGTCCCACTATCAACTAAGCGCTCAAATTCTCCTCAATTCATTCCTACAAGTAAATGGAGGTTTATAATTCGAAAAAATATATCTCATATTCTTTAGAGTATTTCGATTTAGGTAGAATGATAATCTTTTCATTCTAATAATTTTTCTTGATTTTTCTAGATGTATTGCTTTACATCTTTATAGTGCTATTTCGAACCATGTATATATGTGTAGTAAATAAAATCGAATAAATTCAATGCTTCAGAATAAAATCCGAAATTTATTAATAAGCCAACAATAATCAAATCAATGTCTTGTTCAGAAATCTAATTCATCAAACCATTATTTCAATAAACTTTAAGACCGAACAATAGTCTAATTAAAAAAAAAAACATATAGTGAGCCTCTTGATCTTTAGACTCCCTATACCTCTTGTAAGTGGCTGCTACTATGTTGCTTGCTTGGCAGTTCTTGTACCAATGCCCAATAATTCCACACCTATAGCATGGTTCATTGCCAACTCTTTCCTTTTTGACTGAATGGTTCTTAGGTGCCTTTTGCACCTTGTTTCCATGATCACTAGGGTCAGCACCATCATCTATGCACCATATATTTGGGAGGGCTTCTACGGCCCATACCACGACCTCCATGTCCCTTTCCATGTGGTGCATTGTTTCCACGTGGGTAGAGATCAGCACGTCCAAGCCCCTTTGCATTGGGGTTCTTTCCACCTTTCACTTTGCTATAATTAGCCTCGGGAATTTTCTTTGTCCTAACGGGCCTAGCATTGTTGTTTCAAAGAACCTCATTAAGCCTCTCAGCCACTTGCAGTAGGTTGATCAGCTTATTGAAGGTTGTGATGCTTTTGTTGTCATACTCCAACCTACACTAGTTCGCTAGTATAACTGCTAAAGTAGGAAAAGTGGAAAGAGTCTTCTGGATCATATCATCTTCTGTGAGTTCCTTTCCACAGAAATTGAGACGTGCCTTTAGGCGCAACATATTCTTGTTGAAGTCATTGACGCTTTTGTAGTCAAGCAAGCGGATTTCATTCCACTTAACGGTCAGTTCTGGGAGCAAAGTGTCATGAATGTTCCCAAAAACGTCCCTTAACACTAGTACAAAATCGAAAATAGACAACGGAACCTAGATAACGGTTTAATAAAAAACGTTGTGGTTTTTTTTTTTACAACGGTGTAGTCGAAATCGTTATGTATAGATACTAACAAAGTGTTGGTCCCTTGGTTAGAAGTTTTCTCATTTAACTTCTACAACGGTGCCATCGTAACCGTTATCTATAGATGCTAACAGAGTGTTGGTCCCTTGGTTAGACGTTTTCTCATTTAACTTCTACAACGGTGCCATCGTAACCGTTATCTATAGATGCTAACAGAGTGTTGGTCCCTTGGTTAGAAGTTTTCTCATTTAACTTTTACAATGGTGCCATCAAAACCTTTATCTATAGATAGTAACAAAGTGTTGGTCTCTTGGTTAAAAACACTAATAGAAGACTAAGTTAAAAATTTTCGAAAACGCGGGGAAGAAATTTTTTTATTCCCGCGCACTTGGTTCTTTTTCCTACTTTACCAAATTTGATAACTGCACGACCCATTCGCTCTCACTCACTCCCGCTACTATCTCTCTCTCATTAACCGCCTCCGCCCCCTCGCTTCCACCAGCAAGCTCTCTCTTCTCTCTCTCTGCGCAAATAAGACACATTTTTAGCAAAGCAAACTCAACACAAGTGTCCTTCTCTTCAAGATTTAGGGTTTCAAAACCCCAAATCCAATCCCCATCCTTTCCGTCACCGTTAGGATTATGGTGATTCGAATTCCAGATTGATTCGCCAGAATGGCCTCCTTATCTCCCTCATCAACGGCTCTAAACCGGGATGGCTCCTCGCTTGAGGACGACGCCGTTTTGTCCTCCACCAGGACTTTTGCGCAGGACGCCTTGCTGCAATTCCAGTCAGGGAAGTTCGATCAGTGCCTCACTGCCTTGCAGGAGTGCCTCAAAAGGAAGGCCGGCGATCCCAAAGTAATTCTCTTTGAAATCTGTGAATTAAAAAGCTGAGGCTCAAAAGGTGAAAATCAGGATTGAAATTGAGTGGGTTTCGATGGGTAGGCGATGAGGCTGCTGAGGCGTCAAACAAGGCGTTGAAGGCGATGCCCAAGGCGGCGAAGGCGCAGCAACAAAAGAGAAAAGACGTCTAGATCCCTAACCTAGAGTTCGAGTTAGGAGTTCGATTTCAATTCACAGCAGTCAATTTGAAGGTATTGGAGTCCCAATCTGAAGGTATCGATTTCAACTCTCTCTCTCTCTAAATCTCAATCTCAATCTCCCGAATGGTTAGTGTTGAATATTGTTTTAATCTTGATATTTTTCATATTTCAGTCTTTTGTGAATAAATTAGCTGATTAAGATGTTGGATTCTTTGGTCGATTGCATTGACACGTTGGCTCTTCATTTTACGGACGTTCCTGTTGCAATCCAAGTCGAAAGTTTTCACTGTTTTTCCTATCTATGTCTTCAATCAGAACTTAGATTGCCACTTCAATTTCTCGCCGAATTTCCATCTCTTCTTGTTCCATTGGCTAGTTGTAACCAGGTACTTGGTCTTTTGCCTTTTCTTTGGTTAACTAGTTGAAGTTGTATGTACTTGCTGCGGACCTTTTCTTCTATCAAGTGTTTTGATTATCATTTGTGTTTTGTTTATGATATAAGTGGATGCAATTTCTTATTGGTAGGGATTTATTCTTGAATTGCTAGTTGAAATTTGAGTTCTTTTATACTAGCCTCTTGGGAGTGCTTGTCATTTGGCCTTTTCTATTTTGTTAAGATCAGCTCAGCGTTGCAGAATTTCTGGCCCAATTCTTGAAAAATTATAACAAGGCATGCATCAATATAAAAACAGAGTAAGTTCATACTTGAGCAATAGGTAAAGCCAAATCTTTGGAACTGGCAAAGCCATGAATGATGATGATCTTGTGTTTTGCCTCTTCTTTAGGCACTCTATACTCCCTGTGGCCAAATATCTACCGTTACTGAGTTTCACTCTAGGTGAAGTGATAGGAGGACCACCAGGTGAACCGCATATTTTAGGAGGGGGAGGCTTTAGTGCCTGATATGCCCACCCAAGAAAACTCACTGTCAAAGTTAGTACTACTGGGGCAATCATTGCTGGAAAAAGAAAATAATAATTAATACCACAAGATCTACCATTAGTGACACAACCATAGAAACTATAAGGTATAAACAGATTTTCTCCAACCATAGGTCCATAGGAGATTTTATTTTCTAGGAAACCAGAAACTTTCACTTAACCGAAACCATTGATTACAGCAGAGTTAATGAAAATGAACATTCATACGTTGATTTATGTTGAGTCTAGCCAATATGAATGAATCGGGAGATTTAGATAGAGTGAAGAAAATGTTAAGGTAAGCCAAAATAATGGATAGTGGATCTTCTTATTACTTTTCCCATGGTGAGTATCTGACATTATTCTGCTACAGATGGATGTTTCAGTTCTTTCACTGAGCTCTTGCAGCAAACTGAAAATGTCAAAAAGAGCCAGTTTGACATTAATGAATAGATAACAGGCGAGTCATTTATGTAAACCTGTTTGTCTTGCCAAAATGTATTAATTATGACACTCCTGGAAGGGTTAAGATTAATGCCTTTTAGTAAAACCTTATATTTGGTGTATAGTATGTACGTATATGTATTGTGATTCTATTACTAATGGAATTTTGGCAACATTCTTGAAGAGTATGCATAGCCAATTTTGATACCTTTTTTTTTTTTTTTTCAAAATGGTCACAATACTAATTTGGTATTATTGATAATGTCTGCATTTGGTATTTTGTAGAGCCTGGAGACCTGGTGGAAGTTGATGAAGCAATTGCTCAAATTGAAACAGATAAGGTGATATTACAAAGCTCTATTTAAAACTATTACAGAAGCTTAGTTGCAAATGGTACCGGTACACTTTCTGTCAGGAATCAGGAGTATTAATTTAATTTTGTATTACTCTCTCATCAGGTCATGATCGATGTTGCTAGTCCTGAATCCGGTGTAATTGTGAAGGTAACAGGTTTTGCAGTTGCCCTTCTTCTCCTTCTCATTCTCCTTTTTCAAAGATTAATGAATGGGCCCTTAATGAATCTAGCTCAGTTATGTTGATGCCCTTTTCTGGAAATGGACAAGTTTCTGAATTCTATATGTTACGTTAATTTTTGGCAGTTTGTAGTCAATAAAGGGGATACTATGGAACCAAGCACCAAGATTGTTGTCATACTAAAGTCCAATGAAAGTGTATCCCATGTGGGTCCATCTGAGAAAACATTGGAGAAAGCTGTTCCACAACCAGCTTCCCCTGTAGAAACAATTGGAAGAATCAAACATCTAAAGTTGTAATAACTCCAGTTACCGAGAAGCCTAAAGCACCCTCTCCACCATCTCCTAAACCCTCATCTCAAGACCCTCAGCTCCCCCCTAAGGAAAGAGAAAGAAGAGCAAGTCTTTTAAGGTTTCTTATATTCATTTTCCTACAAAAGCTTGCTATGATTTAGTGTTTTATGGTCTTGCTTCAATCATATGAAACATCATACTTGTAGATGCCTATGACAGTGCTTCTGAAATGGATTGCTAAAAGATTGAAAGATTCACAGAATACATATGCAATGCTTACAACATTCAATGAAGTTGATATGTACGTTCAAACTAACTATCTATCAGCCTATGCACTTTCTTTTGTTTTCATATTTGCTTACTGATTTCCAGAATTTTTGGTTGTGCCTGGTCTTGAATTAAATTGACAGTTGTGACACTTTAGTGAATCTATTGCTTCAGTATGCCTGTTATAGGGACTGGCTGCGTAAACTCTGGCTCTGAGTTGTACCAACTGTCATATCTTCGTGCTCTTTTCTTACCTCAATGATCTTTTGCTTGTGATAGGAAAAATTTGATGAAGCTTCGTTGTGACTTCAAGGATGCATCTGTTGAGAAGCATGAGGTCAAGTTGGGGCTTATGTCGAGATTCATCAAGGTAAATGGGGCTAAATAATACATGTACAATTGCTATGAAGCGTAATGCAGTGTACAGTGTACTTATATATCTTTGTTTTTTTTGTTAACAAGCTGCTGTCAGTGGGCTCCAAAATCAGCCTACTATTGATGCAGTCATTGGTGGGGATGATATCATATATAGAGATTACATAGATATAAGTGTAGTTGTGGGTACTCCAAAGGTATGCAGAATTCTTTCGAGTATTATCAAATGTTCTTCTAGAAAGCTCGCAAAATTGAATGTCACAGTAACTACTTTAGTGTAGAAGGATTTTTCAAATTTTTTAGATCTTTTATCTAGCATTTCCATTTGGAACTTTTGGTTTAACAATATTCCGTTTATAATGTCCAAATTTTTTTGCTATGTATCTATTTGTCATTGCTAATGAGTTTTCTTTAGAGTACTTGTGAATTGAGATGCATCTTCAATTTATTTCCTTGCAGGGCCTTGTTGTGCCAGTTATCTGCAATGCTGATAAGATGAATTGTGGTGAGATAGAGAAGGAAATCAATTCGCTTGCAAAGAAGGCAAATGAGGGACGTCTTTCAATTGATGATATGGTTGGAGATTCATTTACAATATCAATGGTGGATTTTATGGAAGCCTTATAAGTACCCCCATCATCAACCCTCCTCAGGTCTGATTCTTTATCTGACCCAATTGACTGGACTTTGATCGTCTTACTGCAACAAATGGAACTCACATAAGTTCTATGCTTAACTATGTACCTAGTGAAGCTTCTTTAATTTATAGCAAAAGTACTACCTTTTCCATTATATGACAGCTAAGTATCTTTATACGACAGCCAGTATATATTTGTTTCTTTTACTTTTGCAAAGTTCACTCAAGAAATTTCAGCTGCAAAAGCATTGTAAATGTGATTACTTGAAGTAGTTCTCTATTAATATATTGCGATTTCATTTTAATTTCCTGAATTGATGCCCTAGACCATGGTTGAAAAAAATCGTTGTCTGTCTGGCTAGTAGACAATGGATTTATCCTATAAATCGTTGTAATTTACCATCTTCACCGTCACCTACAACGTTGTCAATTTAGAAACCAATGCAATAGTTCCTCAAAACCAACGTTTTTGATGAGAAACTGTTGTCTAATGTAGTTGGAAAACATTTTTTTAACTAAAAACCGATGTATAGAATCCTTCAAGCCAACATTTTTTGGGTTAAGAACCGTTGTGTTTTAAAGTTGTTGAAGGCCAAAAGTAATGTGTAAATTGTATTACCACATCAATTTCTAAGTAAAAACCGTTATTGAATAATTACATACACAACGGTATATTTAGTGCTAACGGTATGTGCTGTGTATAGCTACAACGATTTCTAACTAAAAGCTATTGTGCTTTATTATGTTAGACATCGGTCAGGTACCGTTGTGGAGTGAAACTTAAAAAGACAACACTCACCTAGACAACGAAAAAATATTTTTGCAGACAACGGTGCGGAACCGTTATCTATTTTCGATTTTTTACTAGTGTAAAGGCATCCCACGGTTTTTTTTATTTGTGTCTTCAACTGAAGGTATTCCCAGCGTAGGTTAGGATCGATATGTCACCTTAGAAACATTTAAGGCACTTGCTTTCACCTTATTAGATGGTACATCGTCTTTGGGGTCGGTGATGGTGGCAGTGTAGTCTTTTGCCACAAAGGCGGTTTCCACATCAGGAACCCAACGATAGTACTCAAGTCCTTCTGAGTCCAAAATGTCAAATTCAGGTCGAGTTGGATCAGCCATCTACATAAACAAGAGGAAAGATATAAATTACGCAGTCATAAAGACATCCACGTGAATTATTTTCTAAAAATATGAATTAGATTTCAAGACCAAGATTCGTAATGGTCACATTTTTTTTTATGCTATGTGAAAATTCTTTATCACTGTAAGTATGTATTTATAATGCGCATGAATTTTCATTATCATGGCAAAACGCAATTTATATGTAGCATTTTAAATAAGGAATAACCATAGCACATTTAATAATGAATTAAAACATAGCATATAAAGGCATGCATAGGAAAAAATTATATAAGCTTAAATGAAATAAAACATGCTCAAAAATTCATAAATAAAAACATAAACAATAAAATATAAGGAATAAATAATAAAACATGCGCATGAATTTTCATTATCATGGCAAAACGCAATTTATATGTAGCATTTTAACTAAGGAATAACCATAGCACGTTTAATAATGAATTAAAACATAGCATATAAAGGCATGCATAGGAAAAAATTACATAAGCATAAATGAAATAAAACATACTCAAAATTTCATAAATAAAAAAAATTAACAATAAAATATAAGGCATGCGTAAAATAGTAAACATAAATAAAAATCACATGCTTTAGATTCCACGAATATATATAACACATATAATAAGATATATGAAGAGTAGAATAT
Organism: Rosa lucieae; assembly: GCA_024704745.1. NCBI lineage: Eukaryota > Viridiplantae > Streptophyta > Magnoliopsida > Rosales > Rosaceae > Rosa > Rosa lucieae. The sequence continues at coordinate 47,187,060 of CM045496.1, forward strand.
AAACAAGGCAGCCAAAAATAAAAAAAAATAAAAAAAACTTACTTGGTTTCAAGAAAACAAAACAATCAAGCGTAGGGCCTCTCTCTCTCTCTCTCTCTCTGAGGGCGGCTAGGTTTCCTTCGGAAATCTTGGAGGCTCTCGTCCGGCGGCTCCCATGCCGCACCAGGCTATTAGCCTTGTCGGTAATTGGTGAGTGCGGCCGGGCGGGGATGTTTTGATGGTCGTTCTCAGACTGTGCTGGGGCGGCGTGGCTTGGACCTTGACAAGCTTGCAAGCCTGTGGTGGGTCTGCGACTTTTGATCGTTGGGAGGCTCTAGCGGTGGCAGACTGGTGGTTTCGACGTTCTCTTCCCTTGATCGACGTCGGCGACTGGCAGGACGGCGTGAGGTGGGGATTCGACGGGCTCGTTTTGGATAAGAGTTTTCCGATCTGGTATGGGTGCTTCGGAACCATGCGGGGAGGAGGTGTTTTGGGGGAGGTGGGGTGTCTTGTCGGCGTGCTGGCGATGCAGGCGGGGTGGATGGTCGTCCGACCTCTACTCGTGGCGGTGGCTAGGGTCTCATCAACGTGGTGGAGGCGTGGTGGCTGCTGCAACTTGGAGTTGGGCTAGGGTTTGAGTGCTTGGGTCTGGGCTTTGCTTTGGGCCCAATTTTATTTTTTTGTCTATTATCTTATTTTGTGTAATAAAGTTCCATCTTTACTGATGGGTGCAGTGGGCCTTGGCCCTGTATACCTTGTTTCTTTGGGTTGTTACAATGTGTCTAGGGGTCAGTACTGATGTACACCAAGAAGGTCTTAGGCGGATGTACTGGTTCTTTGGTGTTGTAGCTTCTTATTGAACAAGGCGGAGTAGTTTAGGCTAGTAGTCATTTTATTGTGTAGTCGGTGCACTACTTGAGCAACAAATGTAATGGGTGATTTTCGGATCTCCTAGCTTGACCTTGTACGGTCGTATGATCTTTTCGATCACAGGAATATATCTTCCTTTCCCCTCAAAAGAAAAAAAAAAAAAAACAAAACAATCCTAGCGCACACTCTTGTTGAAGCAGGCGTGTGTAGCGATGTTTTTGGGCTTGAGAAAAACTGGGTCGCTTCCTCTCTCTTTTCAGTAGTGGGCCACGGGGCCTGATTTTTTTTTTCTTGTTGGGCCATAGGTTTTTTTTTTTGCTTTCTTTCTTGCTGGGCCGGGTCACCCTCTTTTCTAGGCCGGGTCAACCCCCCTTTTTTTCTCTTTCCCTCCTTTTTTTTTCCTTCTTTTCTCTCTTTTTCTTCGCGTCTTCTCCTTCTGGTTTTCTGCTGCGTTCTCCCCGGTGATGTGCAAGTAAGGCAGGGCGCGCGAGAAACTGGGTGTTGGGCAAGCGGAGCCGGAGGTGGGCTGCGCAGGCGCGGGGGCTAGACGGGAAGAAGAATTTGGCAGGGGCCGTGTGTCGATGTTGGCCGGTCTGGCCGGTTGTGGGGCTTCACCGTAGGTCTAAGAGGCTGACGAATCCGATCTGGGAATGGATGAAGGGCTGACGCCGGGAATTGGTAGGCCGACGCTGGGGACTAAAGAAGGCTGGGCTGCAAGGTTGAAGGTGGTCCGCGCGGGGGGGACTGGGCCTGTGTGGGCTGGCGACAAGGCTGAGGCCGGAATTTTTTATTTTTTATTTTTATTTTGTTTAGGTTGGCGGCAGAAAAGAAGAAAGAAAACAAGTTTTTTTTTTCTTCTAGGGTTTTGGTTTTTTTTTTTCAAAGCTATGGCTTTTTCTTGGCTATTGGCTCCGAGCGTGCTGATAACGTGTAAAAGTAAATGAGAATTGGTCTACTCATTTCATTTCATAGTCCCTTTATATATGGAATTATGGATAGAATTACAACGGAAATATCAATTACAATAATGATACTAAATGTTGATTGAGCTGTAATTGCAATTCCTTGATTTCCTCTTCGTCAGTCACTTTGACGAAAGCACATAATCTGTTTTTCCTTTAACACTACTAATTAAATCCTCCTCAAAATCCCATTTTCATAATTTTCCACCAACAAAATCACTCAAGAAAATTCGAAATCAACAAAACAAACTCCAAAAATTCCAGGGTTTGTCCAAAACCCAATCCTTATCCTTTCTTCTCCAAAAACTCACGGCCTCTCCTCCTCCTTAGCCTTCTTCACCGAAAAATCCGTCCAAAATTTAACACCACAACCAAAAACTCGAAACAAGGTTGAATGGGATAGATCCTTACCACAAATCCTTGCCAAACCCGTAGCCTAGCCTCATGGTTTAAGGGAAAATCGGGTTCATGCACCAAAATCACAAATGGAAATCAAAAACTCGAGTTTGATAAGAAATAAGCATAGATCGGATGAATAGATGTTAGATTAGGAGGGAAATTACCTTGATTTGGACTTAGAATGAAGAAATCACAAGACCCCCCAAATTGGTTTCGGGTTCTAGGGTTTTTGGATGATTGAATGGCTAAATCTCATGATTTTGGTTTGAGAAATGGATAGAGGGAATAAAGAGGAGAAAATCTGGAAATTTTGGTGTTGATTAGGGTGCCGACAGCGGCGGCTTGCGATGCAAAGAGGCAGAGAGGGTCGGATGAGAGAGAGGGAGAGCTGAAGAGAGAGAGAGAAAGAGTGAAGTGAGGAGAATGGGGTTTGGAGGCTAGGGTTTGGTGATGGGAGGCTAGGGTTTGGTGATGGGAGGCCTTAAATACTTAAGTGTGAAAAGTCTAATTTGCCCTTCCTTTTGGGCCAAGTGGGCTTGGTTGCTCCCATTTTCTTTTTCTCTTAATTTCCCTCAAACCCAAGCCCACTTCGAAAATACCACTCCAACCATCCTTATTCCTCCAACACTTCACCGAATCTTTTTGGGAAAATTTTCCAGGCTTTTCCTAAGCCTCGGTACTTCAAGAAAAGTTTCCTAGACCCAAATTGGATTTTCTCTAAATTCTTAATCCTTTAAAATAGCCTCATAGTCTTACCTAAGCGGGAATACTTTTGTACCTCACGAATACGTAGTCCCATACGTTGTACATCAAAATAAAATAAACAAGAAAAAGTACAGGGGTCTACACTGTGGCTGGATATAATTATCAAAATGATCATAAATTCTAAAATTGCTACAAAAATACATAATTTTGTTATCTAAATATACAACCTACCAAATTAAAATTTCTCTCATGTGCTATCCTCGTACACTAGTTGAAATTATCAATGCATCACTCTTATCTCATTGTCTATATTAATTATACAAAAATATATAAGCAAATTTTTATATTTTTTTCTAGATGTGTGGTTTCCAGAAAGAGTGTTAGAAAATTTCGCAAGATCAGTCATAGATTAAATCATACCTAGTTACAGTTGCACCAAAATAAGATAATTGAGTACTTGTTACTATATTTCATAAACAAAACAAGATAATGTACACTTTTTGTAAACAAGTACCAACTTCTCAGTAAATACAATTGGAGTTTAGCATCACCTCCTAACCCTCCATACCAACTTTTAGTTACATTTCAGATGGTACTTAACAATGGACTATAAATAATTGAATGACGATTACAAAGAAATATACAACAAGGTCCATAACTATGATTTGGTACCATTTGTGCATTCTGCTAATTGGAGTCTGGGAGGCATGTATCATTTTAATGTATTCATCAATTTTGTCAGCCATCCAATCATCAGTTCTATTGGAGAGAGGTGTTGGTCTAACGAGTAAGCTGCCCTTCGTTCATGCTCGAATGGGTACCTATAAGGACAATGGGAACTACTGGGAGGCCTGTCTGTAATGCCAGATTCAATGGCATCATCTAGAATGTGAAGATGCTAATTATGTCTCCAAGAACCAATATAGCACCATCTTCTTGCTCCATTTTCCATCATACAAGACCTGGTAAGAAATCATAAGTTAGAAGACAATACACACCAAAGTTAATGTCTTTGTTTCTGACTGCATGTCAATGTGCCCAAAAATCTTATCGATCAGTTATTCAGTTAGATCTACTTGCATTGCCCATATCTCCTAGCCTTGCAGTACCCACAAATATGAGCTATTCACAAATCACGACACTCAAACTTGTTTTGGCATTTCATTGAACATCTTGCATGCACAACCCATTATCCCAAGCTTCACATACAAAATCTTTATCAACCAAAGAGTCTACATACACAAGCACAACCCAGGGATGAGAATAACATGACACAAGCCATCCCCTTTTATAAAAATGAGTACCTGGACTGTTTCCCTTCTTATTTTATCTTCAATTCTCTTTCTGTAGATCTAACAATTGCTACATCACCCACCCAACACGAACATTGTGCAAAACACAAAGCCAATGAACAATCCAAACTATATACGGATCATTCTGCACTTTATGTCATATTCTTACAAGAAACCAACTCAAAAACAAAACCTTTATGCTTCATATCCCAAATTAAGTAAGCAGAAACTTCAATAATGCTTAAAAGCCCAAACCCAACTCACAAAACAATACCAATTACATGAGAATGAATATGAAATCTAAAAATCTAGGGAAAAAAAAACACCTGTGATTGGGGCAAGTCTCTCCAATGGAAGCAAGGACTTGATACCACATCAAGGAGCAGCACAACAAGTTCAGTTCTTGGAGATGCTTGCCCAAAAAAACCGGAAACAACGAGTCGTTTAGGCGCAGGCAATTGAGGGTGAGGCTAATAACGCCTTTGCACCTACCAACAATGCTACTCAAAATCTGGGCATTCGCAGAAAATGCGTGAGAATTTTGGGTTTTCGATTAAAGCTTCAGAAATCTGGGCATCACAAAGAGACTCTTTCTCCCTATTTGTTTCGATGTAATTTTGACGACAAAGATGGAAGGAGTCAAGGAGGAGAACGAATTTGTATAAACCAAACCTGGTTTTTTTCAATGTAATTTTTAGAAAAGGAGGAGGACAGAATTGGTAGTTTGGCATATTTCATTTATTCTCTACTGTTGCTCTGTGTTTTTCCCCCAAAGCAGCTCCAAAAGCTACGAATTGGCAGCTTCTCAAAACCAGCTTTTGGGAGAAGCTATTTGGACCAAAAGCAGCTTTAAATTTTTGGGCTAAATACTAGTTACTACCCTGTGGTTTAGGTCTAAAATCAATTCAGTCCCTGAATTTTTAATTTCATCAAAAACACCCCTGCACTTTCAATTTTGATCTAATAGGTCAAATTCATTAATATTCTATTATGAGTTCAAGTTATAGTTGGATTATTTGTTAAAAAAACTATTTATTTTATAGTAGGACTCACTCCTAAATTGACTATGCAAGCCACCTCAACACCACATCATAAAACATAGGCCATATATGAGCCACGTTAACAAGTTAAACAACTTCAATTATTGGAAAACTAACAAATTGGACCTATTATATCAAAATTGAAAGTGCAGGGGTGTTTTTGATGAAATTAGAAGTTCAGGGACTGAATTGATTTTGGACCCAAACTATAGGGTAGTAATCAGAATTTAGCCCTAAATTTTTTTACCAAACACCCTTATCTAGACCCAAAAGCAGAAGCAGCCCCAAAAGCAACTCAGGAATCAATCCCAAACTGAGCCTTAGTTGTGTCAAAAACATATTTTTGGTCAAACTAGGAGATACTTTTTCTCCTTTTACTCAGACAACATATAAATGTTGTCATAATTTTCAATTTTTAATGAGATTTTTCAGTTTCTTTCAGACGACAGTTATCTATTGTCCTAGTTTTCCAACTTACAAAAAAGATGAAAAAACTAAAATATTATGGATTCTCATGCTATTCAAACAAGAGAATTAATTTATATGTTGTCTGAAGAAGTTTAAAAAATTCAGACAACAGATAACAAGCATTCTGTCGTCTGAATGCATTATTGGCATAGTCTGTAGACTTACCTTCATGACATGGAAGAGCTCGTTGAGCAACCATGGGTTCATTAACGCTCTGGTTCATGGTAGTAACCATCCTCTTCTCATCAATTGGTGGACAATGACCATTAATTGTCATTGCTAGCAATTTAGAATCGCCGGGATCCCATACCTTGACTATTAAGTGATTGTCATTAATTTGAGGCTTCAAAGGTTCATACACCTTGGACGTCACTGTCTCCCCAAAAACCTTCATACTCAAGGTGCCTCTGAACATATCAATGTTTTATAGGGCAAACGAACAGCCTAACCCTCCCAACGTGTTCAATTTGTACACGGAAAGCCACCGTCGTCTTCAAGCCGCTTCGAAACCACAGAGAGAGAGCAAAAATGCCGACAAGAACGAGAAGATGAAGCTGGGAAGAGCCGTGGTGCGGCAGAACAACCAGTTGATTCGGCAGACGAAAGAGAAAGGCATCATGTACAGAAGGATGCAGAAGAAGGTTCTAGAATCCGTCACGGAGGTCAGCGACATCGACGCCGTAATCGAACAGGCCGACCGCCCCTTCTCCCTCAACAACCCTAAACCCAATCTTCTCATCAACCTGTGAGTTCTCCACCCTCTCTTCTCTCATTTTGTATCAAATTGCATGCTCAGATTATTTAATTTTGATTGTTTTGAAGGGACGGGAGTGAGATAACCCCGCCGGAGCAAAGGAGGGAGCAGCAGAGGAAGGAGGAGGCCTTGCAAGCCGGTAGTCTCCAGGTGCCACGTAGGCCGCCGTGGACTCCAGAAATGTCAGTGGAGGAGCTCGACGACAAAGAGAGGTAGGCCTTCTTACTCCTTTTGAGAAGAACTTGGATATCTGGAGGCAGCTGTGGCGTGTCGTTGAGCGTAGCGATTTGGTAACATTCGATACACCCTTGCTTCCTTCTCTCTATCGATTAATTCATTGCTAGGGATAACATTGGTGTTATTGTGTTTTCAGCTGGTGATGGTTGTTGATGCCCGAGATCCTCTATTCCACCGCTGCCCTGATCTTGAGGTAATGCAGTTAATCCTTGTTTGTGTTGAAGGATATCGACATAATGTGTGCCTCTACAAAATAGGGTTTAGAGTTGTAATAGGAATGTGTTCTAGGTATTCAATTGTAATTAGATTCTATTACCTTTTTGGGTACCTTGTAACTCCCTATTTAAAGGGCTCCTATTATCAATGACAACACACAATTCCATTCTCCTACAACACATTATCAGCACGAGTTCTAACCCTAGCTGAAAAAAAAAACCCTAAGCAGCCTCACCAAGAAAACTGTCGCAAGCAGCCTCACTGCCGCAAAACCTGCAGCCTCCTCTGCAAGCCTACTGAAGCCTCTGCCGCCCTAGCCTCCTGCCACGCCTCCTGCAGTCCACTAACGTAGCCTCCTCTAGCTCCTGCCTTCCCCAACCAACGCAGCCACAGCCCAGTCCAGCTCGCCTCCCTGCTGCCCAGCCTCACTCGGCCTCACCTCCACACCAGCCCGCGCTGCACACCGCCTGCAGCCCTGCGCACCAGCCCTGCGCACCAGCCCGCCTGCAGCCCTGCGCTCCAGACATCAGCCCAGTGTCCCTGCCTGCCGCGCCACTGCACCAGCGTCCCCCCCCCGAAGCTGCTGCCTGCCTTGCAGTTTCTGCCCCGCCACCTGCAGATTAGGAGGAGGAAGAACAAAGGAAAGAAAGAAAGAAGAAGAAGACCGGAGGAAAGAAAGAAAGAAGAAAAACAGAGAAGGGACCCGGCCCAAGAAAAAAAAAAAAGGGAGAAAGAAAAGAACAAAAAAAAGAGAGGAAAGCCCAAAGAACAATAGCCCAGAGAAAAAAAAAACACGCTCGCTCCAACACGTTATCAGCACGATGCTCTAACCAGCTGAGCTAATAGACCAAGAATTGAAAAGTAAGAACCAAGAATTGGTTCGAGGAGCTGCACATGAGCCTCATGGCGCCATGATTGTGCAAAGACAGGCCATACATAGCCGGCGCCGCCTACCCCCTGCGGCAAATACATGGCATTGACGCCATAAACTCCTCTCTCTACTTCTCAAGTCTATTGTGACATTATGGCTTAACCAAAACCTTCATTGGTTGATTATAAAGCCTATGTTTCATTCTATAAAGCCTGTTATTTAGGATTGAGACCATCCTATGCAAAGGAGATTGAGGAAATAATTCCATTCTTACAAAGAATCTAAGGGAATTCTATGGATTTGATCAACCAACTTGCGGACCATATAGATGTTTTATGGTGTTGGTTGATACGCAAACACGCTGGTCACGTGTTGTGCCATTATCCACTCGTAATGCTGCTTATACTACACTCCTAGCACATAACATATGGCTACGGGCTCACTACCCAGATCATCCCATTCAGTCAATTTGACTTGATAATGCTAGAGAGTTTACATCGACAATTTTCGATGACTATTGCATATCATTGGGTATTGATATCAAGTATCATATTCTCATGTCCACACCCAATTGGTCTCGCGGAAAAGCCACCATTAAACGACTACGATGGTAGCCTGGACATTGGTAATGCGCACCAATATTTCCACTTGAGTTATGAAATATCGCATTCAGCTATGCTAATTCGTCTATGACTCATAGCAGCCACTTTTATTTGTGTTACAGCTAGTGACTGGGTTCGAGTCTAACATCTCATATTTATACATATTTGAGTGTGCGGTTCATGTGCCAATTGCGCCACCACAGCGCATCAACATGAGTCATTGCAACGAATGCATATATATATTTGTTGGACATGAGTCTCCAACTATAAGTCCGCTATGTAGAACCCTTGACAGGCGATCTCTATTTCGCTGGATTTGCGAATTGTCACTTTGATGAGACAGTCTTCCCGTCGTTAGGGGGAGATTAGAACGTCAATGTTCAACACGAACGACAGGGATTGTCGTGGTCTGTCCCCACTATGTCTCATCTTGATCCCCTATAAGTGACGAGATCACATATACCTGCTGCAAACATGCCTGCAAGGATTGATGTCCCCACAAGAGGACATGGTTCCACCCAGAGAAGATGGGTACTGCACCACTGATAGGAGCATTTTAATGTGACGTTTTACTTGTTTTTCCCTACATTTCTTGCGTTATTTCCTTATTAAAACCCTGTTTAGGAAAGTTTCCATTCTTTGATTGGGAAAGTTCCTATTTGTAGAAAGTTTCTATTTTTGTAGTTTCTATTTATCATTTTTAGTAAGTTTTCATTTTCGGTAGTTTCTATTTTTCATTTTTGGAAAGTTTCCATTTTCAGTTTAGGAAAGTTGCCATTTTTCATTTTAGGAAAGTTTCTATTTTTCTTATTAGTTTCTACTTTCAGGACCTCGGAGCTAAAAAGTGGAAATGAGCTCACAAATGGAAAGAAGAGCTTGCAAACGTTAAGGGGAGCAAAGATGAAGAACAATGAGCCACAGAAATGAGCAGAAATGAAGAAAAGAAGTTCTCCTACTTCAACCAGGAAACCCTGTCCAGGGAGGAAAGCTTGCCAAAACAAGACTCTTGAGCCAACCAAGAGTGGAGATCGAATTAATGAAGTACATGGCATGAGGGAAGCTTCTTGAAGACTCTAGATGATGACATGGCATAAAGGTGACGCATGGAGGCCCAAGAACTCTTAGGACTTGTTGGATTTTCGGCAAAATTGGATAAAAGCCCACAAGAGCCCATGGAACTAGGGTTGTGACGCAAGAGTAAACCCTAGAATGTTGTTGCCATGAAATCCTAAGAGATAAACAAGGAAGTTGGCGTAAAAATCAGAAATACAAGGAAGATTTCGGTGGAGATTTTCTAGGGAGATTTTCTAGGGCTATTTTTATGGAAAGAAAATATACTTGGAGACCTACCTAGAGAGTTTGCCGTCCAAAGCAAGAGAGAAACTAGGGTTTGCCGTGAGAAAAATCATAAAATAAAAAGAGATTTCGGTGGAGATTTCCTAGGGAGCTTTTAAAGGAAAGAGAATATGTGTTGAACACAAAAAGCTCTCAAAGGAGTCTAGATTCGTCCCCTATATTCTCTAAATATATTGTTGCCGAAATTGGTGAAGAAAATCAGAAAATATCTCTATATATTTCGGCAAGATTATTTAGGGAATTAACATTGGAATTTTGTGATTGGTTGGACTACTTCATAGGGCTTATGTGGCAAGCTACCATTGGAGGAAATTATGTGGAGTTACCAAGCAATTGCCGTGAGGATTCTTAGAGGTTTACACGGCTTGGTGACTAAGGATGCCATCCCCTATATATTCTTTCATTTTCTCAACGTCAAGGGTTCCCAATTTTTACAGTTTACACGTTAGAAAAAAATCAGAAAATCTCTCTAGCCTAGCCGTGAGTTTCTCCATCCTCTAGTCATCTCCACGAGTTCAAGCAAGGCCAAAGGAAGAAGAAGAGAAGCCGTGAGCATCCATCATCCATCTCCAACCTTGAAGCTTGCTTTCGAGATTCAAGAGACCACCACATCAATCGTTCATCTCATCTCCATCTCACGGTGTAATCCGATTCTCCTTTGTAACCTTTGCTTTGAATTTCGTTGGTTATGAACTAGTTGACATATATGTATGAACAAAGTATTATTTCTGGAATTTTTATGATTAATTGATAATTTCAGATTCTTATATTGCGATTTATGGTTGCTTTTGTGTGAGTGTTTGATTAAATTTGCATGATAGATTTCTTTTGTATATTAATCTTAAATGGTTCGAAACTTTTAGGGTTTTTATATGATTGGTGCTACGAATTTCAGAACATGAATCAACTTTTTGGTTTTGTGTTCTTAAATCGATAAGTAGTAAAGGTTTTGTGCAAAAATCGGATTTAATCAAAGAGGATTGCAATTAGTTGGACTTTTTCATACTAAGTTGGACACTTGAGTTGATAGCCTTTCTAGGTGTTTATTGCGTTGAACATGTTATGATTGACTAGCTTTCTAGGGCTTGAATGCATGTTTGATAGGATTAGTCTTTGTGCTTTCACTTAGATTAATTAGCGTTGAAAAGTAAAATATGGGAAATTGTTTGCTTTTAACGTTTCACATGATCAACTCCTCTTGCATGACTTTGATGAGCAATGTTAGAAATTGAATCGATTTTAATCAAAGTTTTGGGTTTAATCTTTGTTCTCTCATTCCATTCGTATTTTTATGTTTTTGCATTTTAATTGTTTTGTTAACTTAGTTTATTTTTCGAAAATCAAAACCAAAAATCCCCCCTTTTCGTAAATATGTATATATTTTGTTATATCTTTGTAAATATTATACTTTGTTTTAATTTTAATTGTTTAATTGTTTGACAATGACAGGTGTACCCTCAATCCCCGGAATAGAACGATCCCTATTTATTATATACTACTAACGACATTTCAGGGTTAAATTATGCGCTTGCTAAAAGCGACATCAACCACTACCATGGATGGTGGTATGATGACGCCACAAAGGTGGCATAATGGCGTCATAGGCCATGGGTTCCGTTAGAGAGAGTAGGAGACCCATAGGTTCGATGGATTCTGGCCCTAATAAGAGAGCGAGTTTGGCACAACTTGATCCATTGATCATTGATACTCAAAATCCGTCTTATGAGAATATTTTAGATTGCGGTTATGTCCAAGAGACATCGTTGGGGGACGCCTCAATGTTAGAACTAATTCCTGCGAATATAGAGATCTCTACGAACTACACTAGTGTACATGAGGATGTGGAATTATTGAGACCAATGACATCGAACCTTACTCCGTTGAAGAATGCCAACGTAGAGAAAATTGGCTTAAATGGAAAGATGCGATCCAGGTTGAATGGGATTCACTAACGAAGAGGAAGGATTTCGGGCCTGAGATGCCAACACCTCCTAACATAGAACCTATTGACATTAATAGGTCTTCGTTAGATAGCATGATGAGAAAAAGAGATGGTAATCTCGCCTTACGGCGCAAAGTTTCTCACAACGCCCTGGAATCGACTACGAGAAGACATATTCTCTCGTAATGGATGTCATTGCACTCCACTACCTTATCAGTTTGGTAGTTTCCAAATAACTGAACATGCAGCTTACGAATGTGGTCACTACGTATCTCTATGGGGATCTAGATACGGAATATAATGAGGGTTCTTGTGGACTTTATTTACTCAAGTCAAGTGGCTCTAGACCACGGAGCGCATTTGCAACGAGGTTGAAATGCTCACTAAAATGACTACTTGATTGGAAAGGGCTATGATGAACTATGCCCACGCGTTTCCATGACAAGTTCCTGATTTGCAATTGTCGCGGTTTATATTTGGAACCCTTGAGAGTTAAGGGAAACCGCCGAACACCTGAAATCCGAGTTTGAGAGGAAGGACCTTGGGAGAACACGGTTTTGTCTAGATTTAGAACTTGTATACCATGTCAAGAGACATTTTTGATAAAGTCAAAGATGCACCATGGTCGTCCGTAGTCTTGGCCCTAAAAGGGATCCGTTTCGTCCCAGGGATGATGACGAAGACGTGTTAATAGCAGAAGTGCTTACTTATGTACAATAGGCGCATTATTGTACTTAGCACAATACAAGACCGGACACCTCAATTATTATGAACTTGTTGGCTAAACATAGCCCCGCGCCAACGCAACGCGATTAGATTGGTATAAAGACAATCTTTCGATATTTGAGAGGTACGATTGATATGGGCTTGTTCTATCTCTACAGAGAGAAAAGAGATGACGGAAGTGTGGGATCGGACCCCACAAGGCAAAATGCCACCTTCCGTACTCCTCCCCTCCATCAAAATGACAACAAGCATTTCTAAATATTGAAGTGAACCAAATCCGATCAGAGGATAATGTAGCGGACTTATTTACTAAGTCGTTACAAAAATCCACCTTCGAGAAACATGTGAAGAGCATCGGATTGAGAAAGATCCAAACTCCCATGATTGTAGCAATCAGGGGGAGATATTGACATCAGGGGGAGGAATGATGTCTACATGTTCGATCTCGAAGAGTGAATGACATGTTGTGCTCTTTTTGTCCTTCAACCAGGGTTATTTTTGTCCCACAGGGTTTTTGTTACCTGGCAAGGTTTTTAACGAGGCAACAATCAAAACATCATCACCAAGTTTGAGCGGCACAAGGGGGAGTGTTGAAGGATATCGACATAATGTGTGCCTCTACAAACTAGGGTTTAGAGTTGTAATAGGAATGTGTTCTAGGTATTTGTTAATGTCTAAAGGTTCGGCGGTGGCTGAACCTTTGTTAACGCTGATCCGATGGGCGGATCGATACCTGTGGTGTTCTCAAAGCTTCCGCTACCTGTCAAGTAAAATACAAAGGGCGTCAGAGGGAGACCACGCTGAGCGGTCTTCAACTCTCCGATGCCTAAATTAGTCAATGTATTTATGTTGACAAAGTAACAGTAGATAAGTATTGAATGCGTAATTAATGAGGAGAGAGGAGAGAACCTTTTATAGGTGAGGAGGAGGCTGACCTCTTCCTTGTTTTCGATGTGGGACTGACGTGCTTCAGTTCCCAGCTTCAGGAGCTTCTGATGCTATCTTGGCGCGGCGCGTCGGCGGTGATCTGGGGGTGATCCGCCGCCGAGGTTGTAGCCCACCTAACGGTGTATCTGTATGTCATTCCTTTGGTTGGAATTAGTACCTTTGGCGGTACAATGAGCGTGGCCCATTATAGCTAATTATGCTTGCAAATGTACATGTATGTACAAGTCCCCCAAGTCCCCAGTCAAGGAGGGCAATCTTGGTTGGGGAGTTGCTCGGCGGTTTGAAGCGTTTTCTTCCGCTAGACTTGCAGGAGCATAATTAGCGTCAGTGTGTTGTCAACCATGGATTTTGTGAGCAAACGCTTTATACCCTTTCGGGTGGGCCCCTGCTAGGCCCTCCAGGGAGTCCCCCACTCCCCGGCTAAGATAGACCTCCGGATGGTCGGCAAATTGTTCGGTGAGGGGGGGCTGCACGAAGCCGAGGGTGTTGGGTAGCGAACCCAATCTTAGTACCCGAGTGACGGGGGTCAACGTGCCTGATCAGGGCCGTTGTAGACTGTTGGTAAATCCCCGTGTCCCTTAGGGACGGTCTGACCGTAACGCCGCGTGGCGGTCGTTGTCAGAGTGAGGCGTGGCCTCGGGATCCGCCGCTGGCGGATATCCCCCCACTGACTGCAGCAGGAAGCAGCGTCCAGTAGACGTGCCTGGTGGTACTTTATTGAGCGATATCGCGTTGAACAAAGCACGCAGCTTGCAAGATGACAAGGGGGTTCCACCAGAGGTGTGTAGCGGGAGACACCCCGCTTGCAGGATGGCTAGGGAGAAGTTCGGCTGGCGGGGTTTCGCTCAGCGGAGACATCGTCACATGGAGGATGACAAGGGAGAAGTTCCGCTGGCGGGGTTTCGCTCAGCGGAGACTTCGTCACTTGGAGGATGACAAGGGAGAAGTTCCGCTGGCGGGGTGTCGCTCAACGGAGACCTCGGACGGTTGGTGAAGTCATCCAAGTGGTTACTTCCACCAGACGCTTCGTCTGGTGGTTGCTGATACGTGTCCAACCCATAGAGGGTTAGCGTGCGGAGGCTTGCCTCCTAAGCCTAGCCGTCTTCTCGCCATAAATGATGGTAATTATGGATTTTGTAACCGAGGCGACGCCTCGGTTAATCCGGAGGGTAAGTGGAGACGTGGGACACGTGTACGGCTGGCGTGAGATGTCGTTTTTCAATGGATGGTTTAGAATTCTTTGACGTTGACATAAAAAGGGGGAACCCAGCGAGATTGGACACTTTGCTAAAACTTCAAACTCTGCTCGTCGTCTTCAAGCTCTGCTCGTCCGAGACTCCAGCAAGAGGCTACCGGGATTTCGTGGAGTTCTCGTGCCAAGAAAGACGAAAGTTTCCCTCATCGAAGATTAGTGTTCACCACCACACCGGAGTTTTCGCCTTTGAGGTTGGTATCTTGATTTTCTTCCCTGTTTCATTGGTTCTGTTGATTTCTAGGTTTTGCTGGTTCTGTGTTTGGGGTGTTATCTGTTCTTTTCTGGTGTGCTCTGAGGGTGTAAAGTGAGATTTGGGGGTGGGTTATGGTGTTTGGCAGAGGGTTTGTGTTTAGGGATTTGCTAGATGGTCGAATCTGGGTTGAGTGTGGTTGTTCTTGTTTTGGCTTTTTCTGGGTAACTGTTCTTGATGTTCTTGGCTATAACTGATGTAAGAATAGGCTAGATCTGTGTTTGTGCTAACTGGTGTGGGTTTTAGGGTTTGGGATGGCTAACGTCATAGAGATATCGAGCAGTGAGGATTCCGGGTCTGACATGTCGTTCAGCGTGGCGGATAGAATATTTATTGACTCCTTGCGTCCGTCTGCCCATGCAGGAACCTCACTGCCAGAACCGCTAGAGGTTGAGCCGCTACAGACTATACCTTGGGAAGTAGTCATGGGTCGTGCTTCACGTCCAGAGAGCTCTAGGGCGGGTGAGGCCGCTGCGGCCAAAGTTAGGTGCGATGAGCGGTTGGCAAGCAACAGCGCTGCCAGCGGCTCCGCTGGGGAAGCGGAAACAGCGGGGGAGGACGCTGAGTCAGCGTGGTTCCTCTAGGATGGCACCCCTGTTGACGAGGCAGGAGGGCGGATGAATGTTGCCGCCGTTAGTAGGATGAAGCAGACGTTCCGGCTGCAGGGCTCGGTGAAACTGCGCCCGCCGACGGCGGATGAGAAGGCGTCGATTCTCCCGGAGGGGTTTGCCGCCGTACACGAGGCGATATTCCGCCAAGAAGTGACATTCCCGCTGGTGCCCAACCTTCAGATTCTGGTGTGCGAGTTTGGCCTTGCCTTTGGTCAAGTCTGCCCCAACATGTGGCGGTTGATGCTGGCGCTAAACTCTCTGTGGCGGTTGTCCGGATGCGAAGGGCCTACTGTGGCGGAGGTGCTTTATTTCTATGAGCTTGTCTATGTAAGCCAGGGTTGCAGAGGGCAAGTGAACTTGAGTCGCCGGCAGGGAGCGCCCAAGCTGATCGAGAATCTAAGGGATTCAATGTCCTACTGGCGGGGGACCTTCTGCGTCGCCACAGAGGGTTGGGAGTATCATGCTGGGTCGAACGGGGAAGGGCCGACGTTTAGGATTAAGTCGGAGTTCCAACCCATCCGAGGTTGGTAACCGGTTTCCGCTGAACGTAGTTGGCGGGTGCTTGTATTTGCAGACTTGTATTTTTACTAACGACTATTGTGTTTGTGCAGCGGGACTGTGGTATAACCTAACGCGCGAAGAAGAGTGTCGCGTAGCACGGATCAGAGGTTGCTGGCGGAACCGTAACTTGCTGGACTTCCGACTTCTGACCGGTTGGGAGTTGCTGGTCGATCAGCGGCTAACTCGTTCCGTTGGTAAGAAATCTCCGCCACAGTGCCTTTGTTTTATGATAAGCAACCCAGGTTGATTGGTGTTTTTTTTTTTTTTTTTTTTTTTTTTTAGAACATCCGCCGGGAAACACTCGCAGTCGCGACGCTTTTGAAAAAGCGATGGACCGTGCGGAGGTAGACAACTTCCTGGAGGCCATGTACGCTGAGGGGCTGGCGGCCCAGAAGACACTGGTGAACCCCGAGACACTGGCGCTGAGCCAGTCCGAGGTTCCGGTGGTGTTGCCAATGCCGCACCATTCCCATCTTGGTGACTACCGTGGCGGGGGCTATCATGGCGGGCGGGAAAAAGGGGGCCGCAGCAGCGGCTTCGCAGAAGGAGAGGGTACCGCCACCAGGTGCGGTCCCCATAAAGAAAGACAGGTGCCGCCGGCGGAGACAGTCACCAGGCCAAGGGAGGATGATTACACGCATTTATATGCATGTAATTGTATCTAAAACACTAGAATTAAGCTAATCCTCATGTAAATTAATATGTAATTAATCCATTTTTATTTACTTTGTAGAAAATAAGCGAAATTGCGGAAACAAGAGAAAATGGTGCGAAATTGGAGTTTCCGACAAAAGGACGAAAAAGTCAACACGGGTCAACACCATCATGGGAGCGGAATCAAACCATCTCTGATAATGTGTGGAAGTGCATTGAGGAAGAAGAGAAGAAAGAAAAAAAATGGGGAAAAGAAAGAAAGGAGAAAGAAAAGAAAAGAAGAAAAAACAAAAAAAAAATAAAAAAAAAAAAATTCTGGACTGTGCTGACGTCATGATGACATCAGCAATATCATCCTTTTTCCCACGTTGTGCTGCAGCTTCTTTTGATTCTTATTATTATATATATATATATATATATATTTTCTCTCCAATCATTTGCTGCCACATGTCATTCATTTGTATCATTTTCTCTTCCTCTTGCATCCACACAAACCAATCCTATTCTCTCTGTTCTCCCATCAGACCATGACCTAAATATATATATACACACCTTACCACACGAAGAGGGGGGGAGCCGCACACACCACCAGATCCCATTACTCTCTCTCCTTCTCACCCTTCAGCTGCAGACCACCTATCACTCCTCCCTTCTTCCTCAAAACACCACACCACCATCCATACTCACTTTATATTTTCTTTTAATTTTCACTACTCTACATCAAATCCTAATCAATTTCTCAAGGGATTTCAAGGAGCACCAATATTTGAGATTGGGTAAAAGTGGGAAATCATAAATCAAGGCTTGTCATACTTGCTCCATAGCAATTTGTGACTTGTTCTTGTTGCTTCTCACTCCTCGTCACCTTTTTCTCTTTAATTGATGTATATTTTTGTTGATTTATTGATGGGTTGTGAGTAGTCTATTTAGGAAGCTAGGGTTTGAGCCCTAGCATGGATTTAATGTAATAAATATGTTTTGATTTAATGATTTTCAATTTTGTGTTTGGCATATGTTCTAATCTATATTATTTGGCTTAGATGCATGCTTAGGAGCTTGATTAACTCTTGAATGTGTAGATGAGCATGTTTAGAACAAATTAGGGGACCTAATCACTTCTCTAATTTATGGCTAGGATACTTGTTTAGAACATGGTTAGTTACAATACCAATTTCGATTGCCGTATTGGCTAGCTTGGGAACCTTGATTCTAGGACTCTTCGCCTTTTGGTGCAACTAGAGGCCCTAACAAGGCTCTAGATTGTCCCAATTGAGTTTCTACGACCCTTGATCCGGAGTAGGAATACCCTTTAAGGAATCTAATGACCCATGAGCCTTGAAAAGCCTTAGGTACGGTTCTTAATGCCACTATGAATTGAATAACCATTGTCGGAATATATTTGTGCATTAAATTTGGCTAGGAGGATACCCTAGTGACCTAGTTTCCATTTCTTGATTAGTTTCTATTATCTTTAATTTTATTTTTAATTTTAATTTTAATTTTCAATTGTTAATTTTATTTTCTTCGCAATTAAAAAAAAAAAAATCAAATTTCACAAACCACTTTCATTGTCCATACCATTTGGTTGTGAGTTTCCGCATTTATTTGTGGTTCTCTTGACTAATTTTAGGCTTGGTTGTTCAGAGCCGGGCATGTAAATAGCTTGGTGCTATTTTTTTAGTTTTTTTTTGTTAATTGTTAGTGACTTAGTAATCGGCATAACCAAGGATTGAAGTTAGCTTTTCAATCCCCGTGGTACGATAATTTCGGGTCTAAATATTTCCCACTTCTTTGACGACCGTGCCCTTATTGCGCGTAAGTTGCATTCAAGCACACAAATCAGAGGAGCCGCCAGCGAAGGACACGAGGGTCGCTGCCAGCAATACAAGGGCGCTGGAGAGAAAGCGCCGGCAGACCGACTGCCCTGACGAGGAAGGGGGGGAGGATGTGGAGCCAATCCTGGTCCGCCAACAGAAGAAGGCCCGCCAAACTCCGTTGAAAGCTGCCGTGGTGGAGGGAGAGGCGCCCGCAGCCAGTGACTTGGACTCATTCGCCGAGTATGCGGAGTTCATGACGGATGGTGAGCGGGAGTTCCTCTTCCATCTCTGCGAACGGCTAGGGTTCGGCGGCCTAGCGGGGATCTCGCGCCCAACGGCTATTGACCAGTCGCCCTACAGCTCGGCGTTTGGTCAAATATCCGCAGGGTTACACGACATGTTTGAGGTGGCGAAGAAGCAGCCTCTGGTCGAAGGGGAGCTTAGGGAGGAAATCCAAAGTCTCCAAAAGGAGCTGGCGGAGGCAAGGGAGAAGCTGGCAGAGATGGAGCGGCATCTGGCAAAGGCGGAGTGTGACTTCGCGGACGCCCGAGGAAAGCTGACGGTGGCCATTGAGCGGGACTTGGAGAGGAACGACCGCGTCTCCAAGCTGGAGCAGGACATCGCCCTGTTACAGGAGCGGATAGCCGCCAAGGACAAAAAGCTCATTATCGTGCAGCGGGAGTCCGCCGCCAGACTAACTGAGGTGCAGCGGCTAGAGGGTCAGGTTGCCCGCCTGAGGGCTGAAGGGGATACTGCCGCGGCTGCTGCCGTTGAAGCATTCAAACAGTCGGCGGAGTACAAGAAAACTCTGACCGAGTCGGCGAAGGCTGGGGCCCTAGCGAACATAGACATGCTGAAGCGGAAGGGCGCCATCGACTTCGCGAAAGCATCCCAGCCAGACGTGCCGCCGGCGAAGAGTGCTCCGCCGGAGAAAAGTGTCCTACCTGCCCCGGCGGAAGGTGCCCGGTCAAGTAGCGGAGAAAGTGGCGCATGACCGGCAGAAGGATCCCAGCAGACTCCTCCTACCCAGTCGGAGGTGTCGCGTGCCGGCTTCCTGGCGGCGCACACCCGGGCAGACGGCACCATAGAAACTCCAAGTCCCACAGCCCGGGGGTCAGATCAAACGAGCCGCGCAATTGTGCCTCCGCATGAAGAAGCGAAAGATGTCGAGGGCAACCTCTGAAGTTGGAACCTCACTATTTTTTTTGTTTTTTGTTTTTTTTTTTTTGTGTAGCCGTTGAGGCACAACGGTTTGTAACAACTATTTTGCAATGGAATGAAGTTTTTTGAATGTGTTTGTACCGCTAGTAGTTTGACTTGGAGTTTTCTTTTGTCAAGCAATGAAACATTAAAGGAATTAAGATTGGTCCAAGTGCACCACGTAGCGGATGTGGTCCGCTGACGATTATTGGCATTGCCAGTTGCGCTCGGTGCCGGACTTGGGAACAATGGTTTGAATAATTCCTCGATTCATTGATAGCTGATTGATCAGTGTGTACAAAAGTGGGGTAGTACCCGTTGGGTAGCTTCCCTTAGCTAAATATTGAACAAAAGTTTAGCTAAGTCAAGATGCTCCTGGGTAGCGGATGACTATTTGTAGTAATACCGAAGGTGTTCGGTATTCCAAGGGTGGGTCGACGTGACGCCATCCTTGTCCATTAAGTAGAAGGTGCCTGGGCTAACGACTTCCACAATTTTGTATGGACCTTCCCAAGTTGGGCGGAGTTTTGTTGGCAGTGGAATGACTTCCTTCATTACCCAGTCTCCCAGTTGGAGGTTCCGGGCCTTGACTCTGGCGTTGTAGAAACGCGATACCCGTTGTTTGTTTTGCAAATTGTGCAAATGGGCCTTGTGTCTTTTTTCTTCTAGGAGGTCCCTGTCCAAGTTGACGCCGTCGCTGTTGGTCTCTGGGCAGTAGCCTTCAACCCTAGCGTTAGGCTGAGTTACTTCAATAGGTAGGACAGCCTCTGTGCCGAACATCATACAAAAAGGAGTTTCGCCGGTGGCGGTAGTTGGGGTTGTCCGCATGGCCCAGATGACCTCTGGCAGCTTCTTTGCCCACAAACCCTTGGCGTCGTCGAGCTTCTTTTTTAGCAGCTTCTTGATTATCTTGTTTGCTACTTCGACCTGGCCGTTGGTTTGGGGATGGGCGACAGATGCAAAACTTAACTTGGTGCCCAAGTTGGCGGCAAAGGAGATGAGTTCCTTATTGTTGAACTGCGTGCCGTTGTCTGTAATGATTGTATGTGGGACACCATAGTGGCAGTAGATGTTCTTCCAGAGGAAGTGAATTACCTTGGCAGTAGTTATTGCCGTTAGTGGCTCCGCCTCTATCCACTTGCTGTTGTAATCGATGGCAACAATAATATACTTGAATTGGCCCTTGGCGGTTTGGAATTTTCCCATCAAATCAAGGCCCCACGTGGAGTGAATCCATGGGCCGATGATGATTGACAGCGGCTCTGCCGGTGCATGTGGGAGATCTGCAAACTGTTGGCATTTGTGGCAAGACCTCGAAATCTGCCTGGCGTCATCACCAAGTGTGGGCCAGAAGTAGCCCTGTCGCATTATGCGGTTGGCCAAGGATCTGGCGCCCGAGTGGTTTCCACATTCTCCGGCATGGATTTCCGCTAGGATGGCGTTTCCCTCCTCTGGGGTTAGAAAGCGGAGGTTGGGATGGGTGAATCCTTGGCGGTAAAGCTTGCCATTCTGGATGTTATAGTGGGTTGCTCGCCGTTTGAGCTGTCTCGCCTGGACCTTATCCCCCGGCAATGTGCCGCAGCGCTTGTATGCAATGATCTCGTCCATCCAGCTGGGACTGACCTCAACGCTGAAGATCTCCGCCAGGGTCTTTGTGATACTTGGCCTGTCAAGGCACTCCACTCTTGTGTCCGTTGGACTTTGATGTGGCTGGGCGGTTGCCAGTCTCGCCAGTGAATCAACTTTGGCGTTCTTTTCCCTGGGGATTTGTGTGATGGTGTGAAATTTGAACTTTTTGAGCAACGTTTTGACGTACCCCAAATATGCCGCTAACTGTTGGTCCTTGGCCTAGAAGCTGTCGTTGACCTGGTTAACGACTAATTGAGAGTCGCTGAATATGTTGACGCTGTCAGCCCCTGAGTCAATGGCGAGGAGTAGGCCGGCGATGAGTGCTTCGTACTCCGCCACGTTGTTTGAAGCTTTGAAGTTGAATTTCAACGCGTACTCCGCGTTCAGTCCCCCGGGTCCTGTTAAGATGACTCCGGCGCCGCTGGCCTTGGTGCTGGCGGAGCCGTCCACGTGCAGGTTCCAATCCGAGTGCGGGGGGGCTGCCTCCTCAGTGGTTACCATTTCCGTTCCGAGCCTTGTCTCGGTACCGGGTTCTGGCTGACGCTCGGTGAGTTCAGCGATGAAGTCCGCCACTGCCTGGCCCTTCATGGCGGTTCTTGGCTTGTAGTCTATATCGAACTTGCTGAGCTCAATGGCCCATTTGCTGAGGCGCCCCGAGTGTTCAGGGTTCTGCATCACTTGCCTCAGCGGCTGATTGGTTAACACATGGATCGTGTGAGCCTGGAAGTATTGGCGGAGGCGCCTGGCGGCAACTATGAGTGCGAGGGCTAGTTGTTCCAAGGGAGGATACCTTGTTTCCACTCCGTTCATGCCCCTGCCGGCGTAGAACACAGGGAGCTCGTCTTGGCCTTCCCGCAGGACAATGGCGCAACTCACCGCCGACACCGAGACCGCTAAGTAGATGAACAGTGTCTCTCCTTGCATAGGGACAGAAAGGAGAGGGACTGCTGCCAAGTATTCTTTCAAGCCCTGTAACGCCGCCTGACACTCTGGGTTCCAATTGATGACTTTTTTGTGAATCGTCTTGAGGAGTTTGAAGAATGGGTCACACTTATCAGTGAGTCTGGAGATGAATCGAGAAAGGGTGGTTAACTTGCCCTAGAGGCACTGTACGTCCACCTTGTACTCGGGGTCCGCCAGGTTAAGGATGGCCTATACCTTGTCCGGGTTAGCCTCGATGCCTCGCTCGCTGACGATGTAACCCAGAAATTTGCTGGCGGTGACTCCAAAGAAACATTTTTCTGGGTTGAGGCGCATACCATACGCTAGGAGAATGGTTACTATGATTTTGAGGTTTGCCACATGTCCGCTGGCCTTTATGCTCTTAACTAGCATGTCGTCTACGTAGACCTCAATGATTTTTCCCAGATGCTCAGCTAACATGGCGTTCATCAGCCGCTGATAAGTTGCACCGGCGTTCTTCAGACAGAAAGGCATGACGTTGTAGCAGTAGAGGCCTTTGTCGGTGGTGAAGGTGGTGCATTCCTGGTCGCCGGGGTGCATCTTGATCTGGTTATATCCGGAGAAAGCGTCCATTATGCTGAGGAGTTCATGTCCGGCGGTTGCATCGACTAGCTGATCGATACGAGGTAGCGGGAAACTATCCTTTGGGCATGCCTTGTTGAGATTTTTGAAGTCGACACACATCCGCCACTTGCCGCTGGGCTTCTTGACCATTACCAAATTGGAGATCCATTGGGGATAGACGACCTGGCGGATGAATCCAATGCCCTGTAGCTTGGCAACCTCCTCTCCTATTGCCTGGTACTTTTCCTCATCAAAGGCCCTCCGCTTCTGCTTGATGGGATAAAATGAGGGTTTGATGGTCAGCTTATGAGTGATAATTTCAGGAGAGATACCTGGCATGTCCGCGTAAGACCATGCAAAGACGGCGGCGTTATCACGCAGGAATTTGGTGAGCTCTGTCGCCACCTCTGGGTCTAGCTGGGCTCCTATGCGGACTGTCCGCTCAGGGTGCTCGTCTGAGATGCAGACAACCCTCAACGACGTCTCCGGGCTGACCGGTTCTTTCTTGACGTACTTCTTCTCCTCATCCCTAGGATCCTCAAAGATGTTTGGTGTCTGATTGCCCACCGTCAGAATTTCATGGCGGCGCGCTGAACGCGCTACAGTTGTTGAATAGCACTCCCGAGCCAATTGTTGACTTCCTCTCACACAGCCCGTGCCGTTGGGTGTGGGGAACTTCATGAGAAGCATGTATCCGGCGATAATGCACTTAAGCTTGTTAAGCGCTGGTCGTCCAATGATGGAGTTGTACGAATTGAAACAATCGACAATAATGAATTCCGTATGTACCTCCGCCATGCATGGACTAGTACCAATAACCAGTCGCATGTAATCCGACCCCAGCGGTTGTGTGACGTCGCCGGAGAAGCTGAGCAGCGGCTCATGGTCCTGGAGTAGTTTTTTGTTCCGCTTGAGGTGGTTGTAGCATCCGCTGAAGATGACGTTGACAGCGGACCCGCTGTCCACCAAGATTCTCCCCACCGAGAACCTGCCAAGAATGGCGTCAACCAAGAATGGGTCGTCATGTGGTAGATGCACCCCTCGCTCCTCCTCCTCTGCGAAGGTAATAGGTTCCCAACCTGATTTTGGGAGCTTGGCGGATCTCTCGTAGCGGATGTTGCAGACTTCCTTTGGATGATTAGCGCGTGTATAGCGCTTTCTTGCTCTGTGAGACATGCTGGTGATTGGAGCACCGCCATCAATGGTGTTGATGCGGCCCAGGGGCTCAACGTTGGCAATTACTGGTGGTGGTTGGAGCACCTTGAACTGCTCCAACTTGCCGTCACGGTACAAAGGTCTCAATGGCCGTTTTGAGAGCATTGCAGCTATTGGTATTGTGGCCGCTATCCTCGTGGTATTTGCACCACTTGCCGGTGTTCCTGGGCTTGCCCGTTTTTGGGTACTTTGGGGGGGGGGGGGGGGGGGGGGGGGGGGGGGGGGTGGTGGTGGTATCTGATCCTTGCACTGATTGTAGATGTCTTCATACGAGGCCGTGAGGACTGTGAACACTGCATATCGCTGTGAGGACTCCGCCTGCTTGTTGCGGTTATCCCCATGGGTTGGGCGGTTGCCCTTGTTGTAATGCTGGTCCCTTTGCCACTTATTCTGATGGTGGCCCTGTTGCCATTCCCTCTTCTTGTCAGTTGGTGGTGCCGAAGAGGTCTTATTAGCGGTTTCCTGATGACTGGGGGATGGCTGTGTTGACTTTGCTGGAGTTGCTGGTGGTGGCGGGGTTTCTCCATATGTGAGAAACTCCGCCTGGGCATGGATGACCTCCTCACTCATGACGTGGTCATACGCCGCATTATGATGATTGTAGTTGAGGTGATAGAGGAATGGCCCTTTGAGGAGTCCCTGCTTGAAGGCCGCCAATGCCATTGTTTTGTCTAGGTCACGGCACTGAGACTCTGCCGCCCGCCACCTGGTGACCAAGGCCTTCAGTGATTCGTCCGCCTTTTGCTGGACGCTGAACAGCCGACTTGTATTGTGATGTCCGGCGGACAATAGGATGAACGAGAGAGGAAGGCGTGTGATAGTGCATGGAATGAGTCAATGGACCCTGGCGGACACTCGAAGAACCAGCTCATCGCCTCACCGTCCAGTGTTTCGCTGAACAAGTGGCATAGGGTGGCATTGTCAAATCCCTTGTTGTTGGTGACTTTTTGAAGGCATCTTTGGGGTTTTTGCAGACGCTGGTCTGATAGCCTACAGAATCGCAGCGGTGAAGGGCCCAGGTCTGGAAGCGAAAAGTGGGTTCTGAGTTGGCGCTGGGGCACCCGACTCAGCCCCGAATCAACCTCTGCTCCAGTTGGTGCATCCTTTCCAATATCTGGGCGGTTGCATCGCCGACAGAATCAGCCTGTACATTCCGCTGGACCTGCCTGCTCCTTGTCGCAGGCGGATTGCCTGCAGTGCTTGCTCTAGCCCCCGAGCGGTTGATATGCGGCAGCGATTCCGCCTCCTGCTCCAACATTAGCTGGGGGATGGGCGGTGGTCCCATCCCCAATAACTCAGGTGCGCCCAGCTGTACCTGCATCTGTATGATTGGCTCTGGTACCAATGCGCCGGTACCGTGTTGACTACGCCTGGTGCTACGTGACTGTTCGCTTTGCGCTGGATTGGTGGTAGCCTCTAGCGTCCTCTTCAGTTCATCAAAACATGACACTAGCGTAGCCAACTGTCTTTGAGCCTCAGCCTTCTCCTTGCGCTCCTCCTCACGTTCTCTATTTGCTTTATGAAGATCCGCCAGTGCTAGTTCGTACATAGTGAGGAGATCCTAGCCCGGCGGGCGGCTGCTGCCTGGATTTGCCTCGACGCCGGGGTTGGCCGGGGTTGTGAATAGTGCGCGGTTAACGCCTACAGCTGGGTCGGAGGGTTGGGGGATGGCGGAATGGTCTGCCTGCTCTTCAGCGTTTCCCCCGCTGCCGTTAGTCATGGTGATTGTGATGGGATGACCTTTTGTTCAAGGCTTCCCACAGACGGCGCCAATGTTAATGTCTAAAGGTTCGGCGGTGGCTGAACCTTTGTTAACGCTGATCCGATGGGCGGATCGATACCTGTGGTGTTCTCAAAGCTTCCGCTACCTGTCAAGTAAAATACAAAGGGCGTCAGAGGGAGACCGCGCTGAGCGGTCTTCAACTCTCCGATGCCTAAATTAGTCAATGTATTTATGTTGACAAAGTAACAGTAGATAAGTATTGAATGCGTAATTAATGAGGAGAGAGGAGAGAACCTTTTATAGGTGAGGAGGAGGTTGACCTCTTCCTTGTTTTCGATGTGGGACTGACGTGCTTCAGTTCCCAGCTTCAGGAGCTTCTGATGCTATCTTAGCGCGGCGCGTCGGCGGTGATCTGGGGGTGATCCGCCGCCGAGGTTGTAGCCCGCCTAACGGTGTATCTGTATGTCATTCCTTTGGTTGGAATTAGTACCTTTGGCGGTACAATGAGCGTGGCCCATTATAGCTAATTATGCTTGCAAATGTACATGTATGTACAGTATTCAATTGTAATCAGATTCTATTACCTTTTTGGGTACCTTGTAACTCCCTATTTAAAGGGCTCCTATTATCAATGATAACACACAATTTCATTCTCCTACAACAGTTTGAGCAAATACAACACATTTTTACGACTTCCGAATGCTATGTTTGTGGTGCTTCTTAATATTGATGATCTATTATTATTGCAATCACATAAAGTTTGGAGCAAATTTTTACGGATTGATATATACACCTGAAGATTACCTGAATCTAGTGAAGTGGCACTTCAGTGATGTTATTACATCTTAAGTAACTTCAAAATTATTGAGATGTGTTGCCTCATCAGTTAACCATGAATAACATAATCTGGTTCAAAGCGTTGTATTGTAAGCACTAGTGCAATCTTGATAACTGAATAAAATAACTGTTAGAGGCTTATTATACAGATTTCTCGATGCAGATAATGATACTAGTTCTGTGGTTCATACTAACTATTGGAATTTCTTATGCCGTTGCACTGTATTGTTTCTTGGTTCATTGTATCTTTTTTACAGTTTATTTAAATTTGTTAAATGTCAAGGAGACGAACGAGAGTGTTTCCAGAAACTTTTATCTCTTAAGAATTTTTTTTTTTTTTTTTTTTTTTTTTTTTTGATGTTCAGCTCACCCCATTTTGGTATCTGGTTTGGTCCCTACTCTTTGAGGTCTCTATAGAAAATGACAGTATGAAGTTGGTTTCTTTCTGTTCAAAAAGCAAGATATGTTGGATGTTCTTTTCTCCGTTGATGTTGATGGCACAGTTCGCTCCATGAATTTTCTAGAGATTAATTGTTTATAGTCATGGGAAATTTTAAGATATTTTGAAAATAAGAAATGATGACAATGATCAGGTGTGTTATAACTCTTCAGAAACCTTGGATAAAGAACATACATGATGTTGGTTTTTCTTTAATGCAGGTATATGCACGAGAGGTTGACAAGCACGAGAGGACAATGATTCTTGTTAATAAAGCAGATCTTTACCTGTATCTGTTAGGTTGGTATTTTGATGTTTTAAAACACTGAGGCGTTGGCCGAGGGCCCGAGGCGTTTTCTGGTAAGATTCAGTAAGGCGTTCGCCTTGAGGCGTAAGGCGTAAGCCTTACGTATAAATGACCTATATTGATATAATTATTACTCTTATATGACCTATAAATGACCAAAAATTAAAATATAACAATTTGGGCAACATATAAGTCAAATATACCTATGTTTGACAATTTGGGCAACATACCAACATATCAATGTACATGAAAGTAGCCATCAATTGAAATCAGCACAACAAGCAGCAGCCTATCTATATATATATATATATATATATATATATAAGTAGCTATCAACTGAAACCAGCACAACAATCACCAGCCCATACCTTTTCAGAAGCATAACAATCTGGAAACAAGTCTATGCATTCAATCAATGATACAATCATACAAAACAAGTCTATGCATTCAATGAATGATCTTGGCAAGGAGTCAATTGAAATCTGGGCAGCGAATTTGAAGAACACCAAACAACATATATGCATTCAGTCAATGATACAAAGCAATTCCGAATGAGTTGTAAATCACCTTAATACAACAGTTCAGCCCCGGTCTTTGCAACTCCCTGATTCAAATATGCATCACGTTTGGTCTTACGATGATCACTAATCTTCAGATGAATGGGTTCTAAGATTTAGTATTTCCTACAACAAATTGAGATGGCTCATGTTAACCACTCTAGGCTATCAGTCTATCACTATCCTATCCTTAATTGTAACAATCAACAATCTTATAGTCACAAAGCAAAGCCTAAACATTCAGAGTGTGAAAATCAATTGGAATCATACCTTCAAATCTTCAAACATTCTTGAGAATCGAACTCCAAGTCTCCAACAATCGAACTCCAAGTGTGAAAGTAGTCTCTGTTAAAGCCAAATCATTCAGAAAACTAATGGGTTCGAAGAGATTTGTATGATCTTGCTGCCTTCTGGAAGTTCAGGAACTGAAATGGAGAGCCCAGCTCTTGTCTGCTGCAAGTCGCGACCTAGGAAGGCTTTAAACCTCAAACAACCTAAAACGAAGTCGTTTCAAAAAACAAAAACAAAAGAAAAAACAAAAATTCCTGCGCGCGTGCCTTGGTCACTGCCTCAGAAGCCTGGTCGCCTTATCAACGAAACTCACTCAATTTAAGGGCTGATTTCCACTTTTTAAGCCTCAGGCGCGCCTCAAGGCGCATTTTTTTAAATTCATTACTGTACTTTCATAAACAGGAATTTGTGATTGCCAGAGGTCATGTTGTATTCTTATTGAACTTTCTTTTATATTAATTCCAATAAAAAGTTCTATTTCTAATCAAGAAATATAATCATGAGCAGCCAATCTATTTGCCAATTATTCATCCTCCTAAATTCTTTTACTGCTTGGCTTTTTCTTCAGAGAGAAGTGGGCAAAATATTTCCGTTCCCAAGAGATACTTTTTGTCTTTTGGTCGGCTAAAGCTGCTTCAGCAGCCATAGAAGGGAAACAACTCAGTTCCCCATGGAGTACAGAAAATTGCCAGCAGAATTCGGAGGACCCTGATACAAAAATATATGGGAGAGATGAGCTTTTGGCTCGTTTACAGTCTGAGGCAGAAGAGATAGTCAAACTTAGAAGGAACTCGGGATCCAGTGGCACAGGCTCATCCAACATTCGTTCGCAAATTGGAAGTGTATCACCTTCAACTAGTGTTGTTGGGGGGTTTGTTGGTTATCCAAATGTTGGGAAAAGCTCAACAATAAATGCCTTGGTAGGCCAGAAGAAGACAGGTGTTACCTCCACTCCAGGGAAGACGAAGCATTTCCAGACATTGATTATATCTGATGCGTTGACACTTTGTGACTGCCCTGGATTAGTGTTTCCATCCTTTTCAAGCTCAAGACATGAGATGATTGCCTGTGGTGTATTGCCAATTGATCGAATGACTGAAAAGAGGGAGGCTGTGCAGGTAGTGGCTGATCGAGTTCCAAAACATGTTATTGAAAAAGTGTACAATATTGATCTGCCAAAACCAAAATCCTATGAATTGCAATCGCGGCCACCTCTGGCAGCTGAGCTTATGAGAGCCTACTGTGCCTCTCGTGGGTATGTTGCCTCAAGTGGGCTGCCTGATGAAACTAGAGCTGCCCGTCAATTGTTGAGGGACTACATTGATGGGAAGCTGCCCCATTATGAAATGCCCTTTGGAATGACAGATAAAGAAGATGATGTGGGACACAGACACATCTTGTCCGAACAGCATGAATCAGATTCATCTGATACAGAAGCCCCTCCAGATTCTGATGGTGAAAATGTGCCAGAGATTGATCATGTCCAGGATGACCACAATTCATTTGACATAGCCAATGGGCTTGCTACCAATAAGAAAGCAACTGTGAAGAAGCTCAATGCACCTCATAAACAACACAAGAAGCCTCAGAGGAAAAAAGATCGTACATGGAGGGTAGGGAATGATGGTGGTGATGGAATGCCGGTAGCAAGAGTCTATCAGAAACCAGTGACACGGGTCCTGTTAAGGTCGGATAATTATTTGATATAGCCTTTACCATTTGCTCAGCTTGAGTTGTTCTGCAAAACTAGTATTGCCGGTTGCTTGTAATAGTTTTTCACTATATCTCCTGTGCTTGGGGGCCATAGTCTTTACACCTTTCTTTACCAGCCAAACCACCAGAACCAAAAACTGAAGAAGGAAAGGAAAGGGAAAGGAAAGTGAAATATGTTTATTTTGTTAACGTACGCATTTAGATATTCAGGTTCAGGAAATGCATGGATTTTGTTGCTTATTGTTTTCTATGAGTTCGTATGATCACTGTATTATGATGGATTTAGATGATAAGAATATAAGATGCGACCATGCATAGTTGGGAGTTGTGACTGATGGCAATGCAACTAAAGTACTGGACAATATAGCTCTAATAGAAACATGCAACTAAAGTACTGGACAATATAGCAAACGCTGCTGAGGTTATTTGGTAACATTTTATCCTGAGTAGTCATATTAGTAGCATACTAGCCTTTTTGCATGTGTGAAATGTCATGTTCTTATTTTTGTTCTCATTGTTCTGTCGGATCGATTTAGTGTATCTGATGTGCCGAATTTTGGTTGATAAAAAGTACATGTTCAAAATAAGAGAAGAAATTAAAAAAAATGATAATCAACTAAAAAATGAAATAGAAAATTACATGTAAGTGTCATTTTGAGGCTTATATTAGCCATAAGGCCACTTAACTTATCTTGTACACATAAAGCCACTTATATTCACAAATTATTTTTTTCATGACAATTTTACCCTTTTGCCTAACAAACCTAAGTGCATCGGTCTTTCCGTCTTACATCAATCACATATCGATCACGATCTCTCTCTCTCTCTCTCTCTCTCTCTCTCTCTGTAGCGACCTTCTTGCTCTTCTCCGGCGGTGAAGACGTCGGTGACGCTGTTTGGACGAGGTGGCAGGCTAGGCTTCTCTCTCTCCTCCCAATTTTAACGAGAAAGCTCCCCTTCTGTTTCTCTGCTGCTCTAATTTGAGCACCACCGCCTTCACGTCGTTGTTTCCGCCTTCGATTCCGACGACAGTGCATGACGCTATCAGACCTTGCACCGCCATCTTCACCTTCGATTTTCCAGAAAATAAAGCTGATCAAAAAATTACAAACCGGACGAAAACGTTGGGAAGTCTGCGGCTGCAGTCCGATCGCTATTTGATGATCGTGATCGGAGGGGTGAAAGGAGAATCGCAACGATGATAAAGTTTCACGGCAAGGCGAGGCAGCCCAGGCATCGATGACATCGTCTAGGGCTCAATTGTCGACTCCTTCGCTCATTCTTTCATTCTCCACTAATGCTCGCTAGATTTCATTCTCGGCCGCTTTCGATGGATGGCAACAGTAATAATAATGACTATGAATGGCAGAAGGTGACCTATGCAACGGGCCAGAGGAAGAATAAGGTCACGGATTCCATCAACAATCATAATAGGCTCGTTCCGGCGCTGTGATCTCCGGCGGAGAGCTTTTTCTGAGGTGTGGAGAACGAGGTGGAGGAGCCAGTTCGGAGGCAGTAGGAAGCTGATAAGGCAGAGACGGTATTTTCGATTTTTCCATCATTTTACAATTGGTTAGTAAAAGTTTGATGAATTTTGATTGTTTTATGTTTTAGTTTCTGTTGATTGCTTTCGATTACTTCAATTTCAATTTTTGATTCTGATAAGTAAATAGGTTTATGCTTGTGGACTGTTCTTGTTTTGAAGCTTTGGATATGAAATGAATAGACATTAGTTTTGCTTATTATGACTTGAAGATTGAGACCTACTAATTAAGTTCTAGGTCTTGAAACAGTTACCAAATCTGAGTCCGATAAGCATGTATAATGAAATCATATACTTGATGTTTTATGTTTTACGAAATCACATTGGGGCTCTATTGTTGTGTCATTCTCTTCATTTTGGAGGTTTCTCTATATGTGCTCTGAAGCTAGAATAGTTGGCATTGCCGTACTTCATGAGTTGATTTCCTTACTTATGCATTGGAAATATTTGGCATAGCTTTCCATGATTGTTATAATGGCTTTTCAACACAGAACTAGTAGCTTTTTATGGGCACGTTAGCATAATTTTAAGTTGATGCCAGCAGCTTTTTTATTTTCGTTTTGATTGATTTCGAGTCAATAACTCTCTATAACTGTTATAGTGGTTTTTCAATAGAGTGATAGTAGCTTTCTATTCCTATGTTAGAATATTTTCAATATAATGTCCGTAGCTTTTTTGTTTTCATTTTGATTCATTTCAAGTGGTCTTTTGTCAATGGCTTATCAAATTGGAAATGCATAATTCTGAATGAAATTTAATTTTCTTCTTGTTGTGATTTCGTATCTCTAGCATTTCTTGTTGGAATTTGTGTTACACTATCAACATGTAAAATTAGCTGGTTTTGTGGAATCAGTATCTATGTCAGTAGCTTTTTATTATTGGTCAAGTAGCTTTGTACATGTGTTATAATAGTTTTCTGTATGTATATCAGTAGCATTTTATTACTAGTCCAGTAATCTTGTAAGTGTTATAGTAACTTTATATACCTATTCAGTAGCTTTTTATCACTGGTCCAATACCTTTGTATGTGTGTTATAGTAGATTTCTGTACCTATGTCAGTAGTATTTTAGATTGCTTGTTTTTTATTATCAAGTTGATAAAGAGTGTCACGTTTGTGGCGCAGCGGCACATTACTGTTTTTAGTTTTCATTTCAAATACTAATATTTTGTATCTTTGTTCTTGTAGAATTCTTCCTCTTTGCA
The DNA here is from genome assembly GCA_024704745.1 of Rosa lucieae. Lineage (NCBI taxonomy): Eukaryota > Viridiplantae > Streptophyta > Magnoliopsida > Rosales > Rosaceae > Rosa > Rosa lucieae. The sequence continues at coordinate 47,219,760 of CM045496.1, forward strand.
TTTGTAGAGTAGATTTCGAAAATCATGTGAATTTGGATATTAAAGCCTCCATTGACCAAGATATCATTTAGCTAACCAAGAAATGTTGAAATGAAGTCTCGTGCTGAAGGTGGCAAAATTATGACTATGGGTTTAGAGTGTCGGCACTGAAAAATGACAGTATCATTACAACATTGACAGTAGCTTTATTCAACTATTGTAATAAATTTTCATAACTGTGGTAGTGACTTTTTACAATTATGAAAGTAGCTTTTTACATAATTATATCATTGTTGAACCCTGTATACTTTTTGTATCATCTAATATGTTTTATTTTCTCGATTGCAGTAGCGTTTTTACATTGGTTGTATTCTTTACATTTCCATAGCTTGTTTAGTCTTTGACAATAGTTTTCTTAGTCTCTGGGAGTAGCTTTTATTTTACGCGGTAGTAGTTTTTGTTCTACTTGGTTATAGCTTTTGGTGTTAATGAGAGTAATTTTTGGTGATGGTGAGAGTAGCTTTTGTTATTAGCGAGAGTAGTTTTCTAGTGTTGGTGACAGCAACATCTCTTGCTGGTTAGAATAGCTTTCAGTGTTGGTAACAATAACTTTTGTTGGTGATGACAGTAGCTTTTGGTATCGGTGGGCATAGGTTTTGTCATAACAGCAGCTTTTGTTGCTGGTGACAGTAGCTTTTGTGACCTCGCAGGAGGTTGCCGGAAATCTCACTAGAGTAGCTTTTGTGACCTCGCTAGAGGTTGCCGGAAATCTCACCATAGTAGCTTTTGATGCTAGCCACAGTAGGTTTTGTGGTTGCCGGAGTTGGCCGGAGACCCGCCAGAGTTGACCGGAGACCTCCCCAGAGTGGAGAGAGAGAATGATTGTTGACTTTTTACTCTAGTAGCATTTCTGTAAATATGTTAGTTTTTTATCCAAAATATAACACCTTTTTTGATCTAGTGGCCTTATGAGGAAAAAAACTAGTTGGTGGCCTTATGACTAAAAAAACATTCAAATATGCACTTATATGTAATTAACCCTAAAAAAAAAAAGCATGCAAGTGGGTGTATGGTCTCCATATATTTTACTCATATATTAATTATGTAATTTACTGTTTTATCCAAGCAAGTGGGTGTAATTTACTATTTATGAAAAAAAAGAAATTGTTCAAGTAAATTCTGAATATGTGTCTGGCCCAAACTCTAGGTTACTTGACTTAGTGGTAATACAGTTTGAATTAGAGATAATATCGGAGAATCTTGAAGATATCCAATCAATGTAATATTACGTTTCCTTGTATAACTCTGATTCTATGCATTGTAATCCTCTATCTAAAGAGGTCTCTATTACTAATGAAAGTACAACTCAATTCTCTCCTAATTCAGTTTTCCTTAAACACGTTATCAGCACGAAGCCCTAACCTGAAACCTTAAAATCGTAGCCTTCAAACCCTAGCAACCACCGACCTCCACCTTGAAGCTCTCGATCCTAGAAGCCCAGAACCGCCGGTGGCATCACTAGAACAGGCCGGAAAAGTACCGAACCAGCCCTCCAAAGAGAGAAAAATATCTCTGCCCGGTTCATAATCTTCCACACCGCTTTTCCCCTTCAAACTTGGCCACCATAGCCGCCCTGACCCCAGACACCAGGAACCGGAATCACCTGTCTAGAAACCGGCCACAAAGTGACAGAATTGGTAGCAAATCCGCCAGCGAAAGAAGAAAAAAAAATCAGGAAGAGAAGGAAAAAAAAAAAATAAGGGGACGCAGCCTAAGCCACAACCCAGAAGCCCAGTTGGCAGAGAAAAAAGAAAGAAAGAAAAGGTAGTGTGGCTCACAGACGAGACTTGGCCCACTGATGCGTCAGCTCTGGCGACTTTTCCGACCAAATTTTCCAGCAACCTATTTTGAGGTAATTTTTACTAAAAGTTCCCATTTTTTGAGTTTTTATTCAATTTCTCTTCTTTTTCTCCTGGACTTGCAACCTCTCTTCTTCTATCCCCCTTTCTTCTTCATAGGGGAGACTAAAAGCCGAACTGTGGGGGTTTGTGCTCACTCCAAGCTTAGTGCTTATAGAGTCCTCCAAACTTAGAGTTTGTTGAGAAGTTATGATCGACCACAAACACATCATTGTTTTGATCTAATCCAATACCTCTTGGAACTAGATTTCTTGGAAGCGACTACGCTAAGAAATCCCTAATTTATTAGGAGCAATTACACTAAAAAATTTTATATGTTTTCATGGTAGCCCTTTTTACTCCAAAACTTCTTGTTCTCTTTCAAGATGAGTAACCTTAACAACTGGACTTCGCTTCATTGGGAATAACTGGCTCTGGATATCACAAGTGGGTTCGTGATGTCCGCCAGCATCTCAAAGCTGATGGAATCCTAGATACGATTCTCGAGCCTAGCCAGGACATGTTAACTGTTGAGCAAGCTCAAGCTTTGGAAGCAAATAGAGCAGCCTTGGAGGCAAATAAGGCAAAAGCCATCATCCTAATGAATCGTCATATGGATGATTCGCTCCAGTACGAGTATATGAAAGAAGAAGAACCCAGAAGGCTGTAGGTCTAACTCAAAGAAAAATTTGGCAACGTTCGTGACTTCCTGCTTTTTGAACTAGAAATAGGATGACATAGCCTCCGCTTATGTGATTTCAAGTCAGTTATTGACTACAACTTGGAAGCACTTCACATTAAATCCTTAATGAAATTCTATGTAAAAGATATCACAGATGTGATGTTGATTGAGAGGACTCTTTCTGCCTTCCCTATCTCTGCATTGATGGTTGCTAAGAACTATCGAATCGATATTACAGTAGGATGAATCAGAAGGTTTCATGAGCTCATTGGAGCTATGAATGTCGCTGAAAAGCATGACAACATCCTTGTGAAGAACTATAATTCGAGACCTGTGGGAACATAGCATATTACGGAGTCCAATTATAGTCGCGCCCCTAAGGGAGGGCGCCAAGAGCGAAACCCTAAATCTAGGGACAATTCTAGACGTTCTGGTCCATATTCTTGCTTTAATGAGGAAGGTAACCGCAAAAATAGGTGGATACTGAACCAAAGAGGTCAATGTGGAAAGAGAGAGGGAGGCAACGCCTCTGGCCATATTGGTGGCTCCACCAACACTAAGAGCCATCCTAATGACGCTTTCAAAGCGCCTCAATCAATGGAGTCTGAGCACAGAGATAAATGTTCCCGATGTGGATTATCTGGTCATTGGGCACACATTTATAAAGCTCGTGAATAAAATTGTCACCGCCTACAAAGCATATTGTGAAGCAAGAGAAGCTGACTATGTGGAACAAGAAGATCAAGAAGATGATCTAGAGTGAAGGGTTGAAGACTACGAATCTGGCTAGGATCAATAGATCGCCAATTTTGTTTAAGTCTTTATTTTTCCAAGAGATGTAATAGGCAATTGCCATATACTTTGTAGTAAATGTCATTGGTTTAGTTTTCTTCACATAGGCTTATCCAAAATGAGTATGATGTCTAGGATGGTTTTGAGAGAAGTAGTACTTAAGCGAGTCTTGCTCCACCGACATCTCTCTACTCACATGGTCATATTTATTTTGGAATTACCGAAAGAAGTCAAACAACTAACTTTGTTTTGCATTAGCTAGCATTTGGATTATACTCTCTTAATGGTGGTTAATAGACAATGATGTACTCCGTTGGCTTATGAATAAAATTTCGAGTTCTTTTCATTATGACTCTTTTTTAATTTTGAGCATATTCCTTTGTGATTACGATGGCTCAACCATCAGGATTAGTTTAAGGACACGGAATAGCCTAAATTCCATTTGCCAAATGGCACCTTGATTATTATCACAAAAACTCTCTTCGCTCCAAGGGCGAATCAAACCCTATTGAGCCATTTGAGCCAACAGATTCCATGCTAGAACACATTAGAGAACGGAAATAAGTTCCTTTGCAATACGTCAAATGACTGCAAACAAAGGTGCATCTTAGAGAAGTTTATGTGTCTTTCTAGTGGAGTCTATATCACTATTCGAGCTATTAAATCCAATAAAGTTATGAGAGAAGATTTCTTGGATTTAGACACATATTGGTTTTGTCACTATAGGATAGGTCATCCTAGTCATGATATGATGATCCGTCTACTAAAGACTTCACACGGACATCCATTCTCTCGAGCGAAATGAAGCAAGAATCAAAAGTTGATTCCTGGACTAAGTGTGACCACTGCTAATGCCTCTGGTGTCGCTGCCGTCCAACACCAGCCTAGGGCAAGCACAGTCCATATCCATGATGCCATGGATGGTTTCCATCATGGTGATGGCACCCCAGGTGATGCTGCAATCACCAACTTTGCTTCAAATAGAGTTTCAGACGCTCATGCCCAACCAAAATTCTCATTGGTTGCTTCTAAGCCCTCTCACTCATTTTACAAAGTACATTCCTTAGGGAAATTAGGACTGAGACTGTCCTATGCAAAAGATATGAACATACTCATTCTGTTCTTACATAGAATTCGTGGGGATTCTGTGGACTGGTTCAACCAACTTGTAGAAGTTTAAATATCTCATGATGTTGGTTGACATGCAAACACACTGGTCACGTGTTGTGCCGTTGTCCACTTGTAATGCTACTTATGCTACACTCCTAGCACATATCATATAAGAACGGGCTCACTCCCCGGATTATCTTATTCAGTCAATTGGACTTGACAATGCTAGAGAGTTTATATTGAAGACCTTCGATGGTTATTGCATTGGGACTGATGTTGGACATCATATTCCTATGAACACACCCAAATGGTCTTGTGGAAATCACTATGGTAGTAGCCCGAAAATTGGTAATGCGCACCAATCTCCTTATATCCGCTTGGGGTGATGCAATATCGCATGCAGCTATGCTAATTCGTCTACAACCCACCGCCACTCAATCTACTTCTACTCTATAGCCAGTGACTGGGTACCAGTATCTCGTACTTATGCATATTTGAGTGTGCAATTTATGTTCCAATTTCGCCGCCACAATGCTATATGATGGGTCCTTACATACAAATGGGCAACTAAGTTGGATTTGAGACTCCAACAATCGTCCGCCACTTAATGCCCTTGCTAGACGATCTCTTTACCGCATGTCTTGCGGATTGTCACTTTGATGAGACATTCTTCCCGTAGTTAGGGGGAGATAAGAACATGGATGTTCAATAGGAACGACAGGAATTGTTGTGGTCTGTCCCTACTATGTCTCATCTCGATCCCTATTAAAGTGATGAGATCACACATCTGCTGCAAACATGCCTGCAAGGAAGGACGTCCCTACGAGAGGATGTAATGCCACCCTACAAGGAGGTAGGCATGGCGCCCACACCATAGAGAGTGGAACTCTGGCGTTACAGGCCAGGGCCGCTGCGGAGGCCCGTGGGTTCAAAGGATACTTTGACACAACTGAATCCTTGGATCATCGACACTCAAAATTTGTCTCATGAGAATCTTCTGGATTATGGTTTTCATTGGGGGACGTCTCAACATCAGAACCTATTCATGAGAATATAGAGCTCTATGAAAATTACACTAGTGTACATGAGACATGGGATAGAAACTCCATCATAATTGATGATGTAGTCGCGCATTTTGTTGCACATGAGTTTATTGAGTCTGATGATATGGAACCACGCTCCGTTGATGAATGAATGACAATATAGAGAAAATTGCCCTAAATGGAAAGATGTGATCGAAGTTAAGTTGGATTCTTTAACGAAAAGGAGGGTTTTCGAGCCAATGATGCCAACACCTCCTACCATAAAACCTATTGACTAATGAGTCTACGTTAGAAAGCGTGATGAGAAAAAGAGATAGTAATCTCGCCTTATGGCGCAAGGCTTCTCACAAAATGCCCTGGAATCGACTACGAAGAGACATATTCTCTCGTAATGGATGTCATTGCACTCCACTACCTTGTCAGTTTGGTGTTTCCAAATAACTGAACATGCAGCTTGCAAATGTGGTCACTACGTATCTCTATAGGGATCTAGATACAAAATATACATGAAGGTTCATGGTGAACTTCATTTACCCAAACCAAGTGGCTTTAGATCACCGAGCGCGTTTACAATAACGCTGAAACGCTCATTAAAGTGACTACTTGATTAGGAAGGGATATGCTCGCACGTTTCCATAACAAGTTTTGGATTCTATTGCGGTTCATGTTGGACATGATCTTCATTGGAAACCCTTAAAAAGTTAAGGGAAATCGCTGAACACTTGAAATCCGAGTTTGAGATGAAAGATCTTCGGAGAACATGATTATGCACTACTAGAATAATGCTAATAGACATCACGTCATTTAAATCGGTTAAGATTTCACCCGATGTAAGAAGTTTTTCTAACATCAGTTTCTAAAAAACCGATTTCTATTTATATATTTTACATAAGTTGTTACTGTTCACTGATGTCTATACTTTGAATCATAAATTTTTAAAATGGCGGAGAGACTAAGTTAAAAAAATTCGCGTAGGCGGGGAACAAAATTGAACAGTCAGTTTCCCACTCTACCTCACCCATTTTCTCTGCTCTTCACCCTCTCTCTCTCTCTCTCTCTTCCCCCCTCCCCCTGTCTCCTCTCTTCCCCCGAAACTCTATCTATCTCTCTCTCTCTCTCTCTACCTCACCCACTGACCCATTTTCTTTGTGGCTAATCTCGAAGGTGGACTGAACGGAACTATGTGACCTTGCTTCTAGTCATCGTCGGAGGACGTGCAGTCTGCCGTTGACTCGTTAGAGGAAGGCGAAGAAGATGGTGGCTGCGGTGAGTCCACCTTGGTGGTCGGAGATCGATGACGGAGGAAAGAGTCTTCCAGATCCACTTTCTCTCTCCTCCATCTCTCTCTCTCTCGTTTGTGCTTGTTTCTCTGCTCGAAGCCGCCTTGCTCTCCGCTCGCTCTTTAATCCCTTCCACAGTGAGAGCGTTTCCTTCCAACATCAAGTCAACTCACTCCAACACCCTCGTTTCCAAGAGGAGGCTTTCGGGTTTCTCCTAACCCGATATCGAGGATTTGGACGGGTTCAACAATACCTAGAAGAAGAGTCGGTTGGCTGAGTCGTTTTTGCATCACTTCAGGAGGAAGAAAGGCCTGTGTGACACCGATTTTACTTCCGCGGTATGTAAATTCTTGGCTTTGGGACTGTTTGTTTCATCTTTTGGGAAATTGGGTTTGGGTTCGGGTTCGTCAATTTTGAAACTTTGTGTTTGATTGTGAATCTTGGTGCCTGTTTCTGTTAGTTTTGGTGGGTCCAACTGGCCCACTTCACCTCAGTTTGATGATTTCGATTGGGTTTCTGTGGACGGGAGTGAAGATGTTGAGAAAGCTCATGGGTTTCTTGATGACGTTGTTCTTGGACCTGTTCCTTCTGGAGATGAAGTTCACAACGCTGTTTCTGCTCTTCAACAGTATAACCACTCTTTCTCTCTTTCTTTATATTCATTTATATGGACAAAAATGTTGTATGCATGATACTATGATCACAAAAGTTGGCTAATTGAATAGCATATGTTTTGAAATATATATATGATTTGCTACATACCCTATATAAATTAGTTAGTTGGTCTTATGTGCTTTTCGTGACTTGGTTATGATCGTTGGTTTTTGAATTATGCATAGTTTGGTTTATATTGACATTGCATTTCACGCCATAACTGTCATCATTCATGAGATGGTGTTAAATTGATATGATTTTACATTAATAGGGTGTTCAGTCCAACTCATCACCCCCAGTTTATCTGTTATAAATTTGGTTCCGAGTACTTGGACAAGGATGTAGCTGATCTGATTTTGAGTGCTTCTGGTTCGGTGCAGCGAGTATGTTCATTTGGGACAGAATCAGATTGGATAGAGCCTTCTGTTTACCTTTGTAATTCCTAGCCTCAGGGACGTCAAAGAGTTTATGAGGCTTTCAATTTATTGTAGAATGAATCATTTGTTCAGGTCCTTATCTCTTGATGACCCTTATTTTGCAACACACTCGACATATTGATTTTTGTGTTTTTGAATTTTAATCGAACAAATGATTCAAAATACTAGTATCTATGCGTGGTTGTGAATCTCACTTGCATTTTCGTATGATTATGTCATAAAGGGTATTTTGTGTGTGTAGAGAATAGTGGTTTCATTGCCATCTGATAGAGCAGTTTGGGAAGCTGTGATGAATAATGAGGTGGTGAGGGAGCTCAGGGAATCCTTCTATGCATGTTGGTATGAAATTCAAGGACTATAGTTGATTAGACTTTTCTAAGTATTATACTTTGTGTTATAAAAAAGGTGCTACAACAGAATTTTACAAGTTTCAAGGACTATAGTTGATGAATATGTTACGTATAATGGCTATTTCATATGAGTCGTTTTCCTGGTTTAGTCGCCTACTTCATTATGAATGTTCCCATGTAAGTACTACTCAAAATAATATGAAATTTGCAGCTTAGTGTATGTTGGTAATGGTTGTTTGGTGATGAAATTTTTACAAGAGTTGATAGCAGATCTGAAGGCTTTTCTCCCTTCAAATTATAGACCATCGAGCAGCGAGCTTTCCAGATGTGCCAACAGGTTAAGGACACGAGTAATTAAGAATCCAATTTAATTGAGATTTTGAAAAGCTTTTGCTGTAGACTAAACTTGTGAGCCACTTATCAATTGTTGGGAAGCTTGACAAAGAGCAAAGCTACTTAGTTTTGGGGGTGAATTCATAGGAGGCTTGACAAAGAATAAGGGGTTATCTGCTTTGCTCATCGGCATTGGTAAGCACTCATTGAATTGAGTCTGTAGCTTTTAATGCTACTCTTAACGGAGCCCACTTTCTAGTAAAATTTATACCATCATGGATTTTCTTTGATTTTAGCTTTTCAGAATTTATTTTGGTTGCTTTCAGGAACTGGATTGGCTGTTGTTCATCAATATTTATTCAAGTATGTGCTTTTTACTTTGTTTGCTGCTTTGCACTATCTGAATCACTTATTCAAGTATGTGCTTTTTACTACTCTCTGGTCAACTGTGGCTTTTAATGATAAATTTAAACCCAGTTTGTCTTTCTGCCCAAGTTTATGTAGAGTATGGTTTCCTGTTTCTTTTAAGTTTTGTTTTGGATTATGATTTTGGGTCTTTTTGATACAGCAAATCTGATATAAAGAGCATAAAGGTGAGGCTAGGGGCGATTAAGAAGAAGAGGAATTCTGTGCTGAAGTATCTGAAGAATAATGTTGCTGTTCTTCTCAAGATTGGCCTTGATATTAATGTATATGGAGGGTTAAGTTTCATGGCTCATTAGTTTTAATGCATATGATGTGTCAATATAGTCTTAAAGTAGGTTAGGGTTTATTGTGCAAAACTTTTGAAGCTACCTCAAGCTCTAATTTTGGATAGAAATTAATGCAATTCCCTAATATTTGAATTTTATTTGAATTTCATGTTATTTGTGGAACAACTTTCTAGTACCAAATACAGCACGAAAGGGATATAACAGCAGTTTGAATTCACAGACTGATGTTAAGAAAAGAAAAAAACATCAGTTACTAATGAAGAACTGATGTCAAAAAACAGAAATTACATCAGTTTGAAAATAAAAACCGATGTTAAGAAAGAGAAAATACATCAGTTACTAAACAAAAACTGATGTCAAGAAAGAGAAAATACATCAGTTACTAAATAAAAACCGATGTCAAGAAAGAGAATTCACATCAGTTCTTAAACAAAAACCGATGTCTAGCATTACTATGGACATCGATATATAAACAAAAACCAATGTCTAGCATAAATATGGACATCGATATAGACCAAGGAACCGATGTCCAACATAGCATTGGACATCGTTCTTCTTCAGGAACCGATGTGTAAAATATTATCAGACATCGTTTATAAATCAATAACGATGTTAAAATGGATAATTGTGTTGTTAGACCTATATTTCATTAAGCATCTAATGCCAAAATATGAAGATTTGACAATAGCTAAACACACTAAAATGGTGATCACATTAACGTTTTTACATCGGTTCTGAACCTTAAACCGATGTCTCGTTATAAACTAGACATCAGTTATGAACCGATGTCTTAGTTTTGGCAATCTTTAACATCACCCACTAAGACATCGGTTTTTTTTTTTTTTTAACATCAGTTGTGGACTGATGTCTATGAACTTTATCCTAGTAGTGATGTCTCGGTTTGAAACCTGAGCATCGTGTTGATAGATGCTTAGGCGTTTTGACAAGGTCGAGCCTTCAAGCACTCTCATGATTGTCCGTAGTGTTGTTCTTGAAAAGGATCATCTTCATCCAAAGGATAATGATGAAGATGTGCTAAAGGCAAAAGTTCCATACTTAAGTATAATAGGCGCTTTATTGTACACTACTATGATAAAGTTCATAGACATCAGTTCACAACTGATGTTAAAAAAAAAAAAATCCGATGTCTTAGTGGGTGATGTTAAAGATCGCCAAAACTAAGACATCGGTTGTGAACCGATGTCTAGTATGCGACCAGACATCGGTTTCAGGTTCAGAACCGATGTAAAAACGTTAATGTGATCACCATTTTGGTGTGTTTAGCTATTGTTAAACCTTCATATTTTGGCATTAGATGCTTAATGAAATATAGCTCTAACAACACAATTATCCATTTTAACATCGTTTCTGATTTAGAAACGATGTCTGATAATATTTTACACATCGGTTCCCATTATTTTTTGCTTGTGGTTCATAAGCTTTTCGTGTGTTTGGTACATAATATTTCACTAGATATTCAATCTACATTCTGTAGTATAGTTTTAACTGATGTCCATATTTATGCTAGACATCGGTTTTGTATATATATCGATGTCTATAGTAATCCTAGACATCGGTTTTTGTTTATATATCGATGTTTATAGTAATTCTAGACATCGGTTTTGTTTATATATCGATGTCCATAGTAATGCTAGACATCGGTTTTTGTTTATATATCGATGTTTATAATAATTCTAGACATCGGTTTTGTTTATATATCGATGTGCATAGTAATGCTAGACATCGGTTTTTGTTTATATCTCGATGTCCATGTTTATATTAGACATCATTTTTGTTTATATATCGATGTTCATAATAATGCTAAACATCGATTTTTGTTTCCAAACTGATGTATTTTCGATCTGTTTCTGACATCAGTTCTTCATCAGTAACTGATGTTTTTTTCATTTCTTGACTGCTGTTATATATATATCCCTTTTGCTGCTATATTTGGTACTAGAAAGCTAATCCACAAATAACATGAAATTCAAATGTACTTTAAATATTAGGGAATTGTATTAATTTCTATACACAATTAGAGCTTGAGGTAGTTTCAAAAGTTTTGCACAATAAACCCTAACATAATTTAAGGCTAGTGTAGAAGATACCACTACTGCAATAACTACATGCAGCAATAACACATAAATAAACTTCTTCTTCTCCAGGTAGCAAATGGCTCGGCAGGTTGACCCCCCATAACACAACAAGGATATCTATGAACCTGGCAACCCTATCAATCCGAGCTTAGGGAAATACAATTGAGCATCTCATGTAAGCAATATTAACAAATCTAAGCATCTTCTACACAATTGAGCATCTCGGTGGTAATTCCACAAATAAGCTCCATGAATCACACACTTTACGCAAGCACCTATAAAAGAATGCATTCAACACAAAGTCAGAGATACAATGACTGGCAATCAATTGCAATTCTCTAGAGTTAACTAAATTATTGTTCTAATACCAGCGAACTGCAGAATTGAAACAAACAAATAGTAGTGGAGTGCAAGAAGAGTTTTTGTAACTTCATAATGTACCTTAAAAGATATTCTGCACAACTGATTCCAGTATCTTTTGAAATAAGGTAATCAAGAAGCACCTGATGGTCATAGCTTAACTACAGAATAGAAGAAAAAAAAATAATTCCATTTATCTTCCCTCCCCAAATGAAAAGTAAATACCAACAATTCAACAAAAAGATCATTACAAGGTGGAAATGGGGGTAATTAGATGTACAAAACTGGCAGCATTTTTACCTCTACAAGAAATAGATGGAATAAGAGTACATGATTGAAAAGATCTGAGACAAAGAAAAGCACATTGCCCTTTGAATCCTGAAATGATCCCCTTTCCTCTTCAAACCTGTATTAAATCCAAGAATTTGTTTGCCATCTGCACAGACAAACAAACATGGAAAGTAATCGGCTAAAAAGTTGGATACAGACATAATACAATTTCAAAACTATAGAGTGAATTCAGATGAGAATGGGGCACCTCTTTGATATATAGTTGGAGGAAGGATTTGGCAAAGTCTGCACATTTTTCAAAATACATTTCATGGTCCACTAACATATCAGTTGGAAGACGTCCTTGAAGCCAGTTATTAAGCTCCAACAGTCCTTCCTTTCTTCCACAACACTGCAACTCTGCATTTGAGTCATAGTCCAAGCATAAATTCCAACTTGCACAAGCACATTTTCTGTTAGTGCCTCCATTTGAGTTAATCAAACTAAAAGAACACCTCAGAAAAAGGAACACAGCCTGTCTTTGCAGATGGCGAGAAGACAGACTATTTACTTCTGAATCAGAAACACTGGATAGAAATGGAGAGCCTTCCAAACAATCTTCCTGATTACACTCCAGAGTAGAAATGGGTTGCCGCAAAAGCTCTTCAAAGTAATAATGGATAAGTTGCAACCATGAAACAAGAATTGAGGATTCTGGACAAGTTTGGACAATGAGCCTGATCATTAGCACCTGCAGGATATGTTTTACAGTGTACTTGCAATCAATTCTATGGTAGTAATCACAAACACTCATAACACATAAGCAGGAGTCTAATATATTTGCACAAATATCTCATACTCCCAGGTAATTGTGAACAAACATGTCTCCAGTAAAATCACGGTATAAAAAATCTCACATTTTCAAAAGATGTAGGAAACTATTTTTTTTGTGTCTAGGCATTTCTCAACAGTCTCAACCCAAATCAATATATTATTAGCAGTGAAGTCTGCTACTTGGCCCTTTTGTAGCGGCAAATACTACTTTTGGAAAAACGACACTTTAAAAAGCTTCATGACATCAAACCATTTGTTCATTCTCAGAGTTTCTGCATAGCACCCAAACCAACGTACCTAAGATTCTATAACAATCAAAGAAAAGACTCAGGTTAACTCTTACCTATTTGTACATTTGAGGAGGAAAATTTCTGACTGCACAGATGCAAGTTTTCTTTTCCCTTATTTCTTAGGGATCTGCAGCAGACTAATTTCTAGGTGATAAACCAAAGAAAAAGAAAAGTTGTAATCTTCTGCTGATTATAAAACAAGAAGTAGAAAGGTAGTTTAAATTTACAATCCAATAAAATCATTGGTACACAAAACATAAACTTACAGTTCGACTTGAGCAGAACATTGACACCGGCTGCCCAATAAATTTACGAAAAGCCTCCTACACAAGTGCAAACACTACGTTCATTTGGGGCAAATTTACAACATGACTAACTCATAAACCGCAAAGTAAAAAAGAAACGGGTAAAAGAGTAACAGTAAGCATAAATCATTCAGAACCTATAATACCATATTAGCAAATTTCAGGCCTTTGTTCATGTAAATAGTAAACTAGTGAAGCAATTTCGACATAATCTATTTACAAATTTTGCTTCCATGCCTCTTTGCAGCAACCAAATAAACATCATAATCACTCATGAACCAAAGCAGCAGCTACGGAAACAACAAGAAAAGATATAGAGTAAATAAGAAGATGTCATTTTATTTTTTTTAACACCAAATTCATATTCAACAAAACCCCATTCTTTTTTTTAGCTGCCTTAGAAGTACAGTTGAATCCTACTAAAAGTGCGTGTTACCTGGCTGTGGTTGATTAATGGTGTTGGTGTTGCCTGAAGCCAAAAGGACTACTCTGAAGAGGTTGAGATGTCTGGAAAGTAGGAAAAGCAGGCTATAAAAAAAAAATAACAGAAAGAGTTAATCCAACAGCATGGCATGCAACTAAATACACAAGATTATGACCAAGCATTAATATCATCTAAATGAAAGATAGAAATTGCACAGACACATTGGTCAAAGTATAAAAGATATCTTGTTTAAAAAACGGAAGGGTATACAACCAGTAAGATCCCTTGGTCATGAGTATGCAAGATAAACCACTACCTGAAGACCAGTTCCAAGGCGTCCGGCGAGAGCCAATAGTAGCGTCGTCTTGCCGGAGCTCGGTGGACCCAATAACAACGTCAATCTGAAACACAACACCAAATATCTTATTAAAGTTCACTGGACTGAAAATTCAGCAACTCAGTACTAGTCGAAGCTTAGATAAGTACCTTGAAGGTCTTATAATCCCACCAATGTTGTCTAAAATCGTTAATTTGCTTCTCTTGCTCCTTAATAGCCGTGATTGCCTCAGAAGTGCCTAAAATCACATTCAGAAAAATACAAAAGTCTAATCTTATTTCCAACCGTTATATGGGTAACGAAAATTGAATCAGAATTAAAGAGAGCACAAGCATGAATCAAATTTACGAAATCACAAACCTAGAAAACTATAGATTCAAGCAAATTACCGTCGATGAGAGTGATGGCCGTCGCCATCTCGAAGAGAGGGGCTGAGAAGGGGAGGCCCGTGGAAAGAGAAAGGACAGACGGCCACGGCAGCTCCGGCTTCGGCTTCTCGATCTCAGCAATTGGGAGATTCGCTGGATTTCAGACGAGAGATGAGAGAGAAGGAGGCGGCCAAGGAGGAGGAAATCAAGCCATCGGAGCCAGAGAAGGCGAAAGAGGTCGTCGGTTACTGGACGGGGGAAAGAGGACGATCGCGGTGTAGGGAAAGAGGACGATCGGTCGCGGTGTGGGTGAAAGAGGACGATCGGTCGCGGTGTTTCTGTATCGCGGCCGGTGTGGGGAAAAATAGAGGAAAACCTAGCTAGTCAATCAGTCGTGGAAAGACTAAGTGTTGGGAGGGAGTTAAAATTTTGCTCCCGCTTCCTTAATTTTTGACTTAGTACATTTCCGCGTTTTTTTTAAATTTTGTTTGAAAAGTATAGACATCAGTTCAGCATAAGAACCGATGTTAATTATTTTATAGAAATCAGATTTTTTAGAACCGATGTTATAAACACAATTTACATCAGTTGAAATCCTAACTGATTTTAAAGACATGATGTCTATTAGCATTATTCTAGTAGTGGTACTTAGCTCAATGCATAAGACCGGACATCTGATTTGCCATGAACTTGTTAGCTAGATATAGCTTTGCGCCAACGTGATGCCATTAGATTGGTGTAAAAGATATCTTTCAGTTCTTGAGATGTACGATTGATGTGGGCTTGTTCTATCCCTATAGAGTGATGATGGATTCAGACCCATCACACACCAGGAACGCCGCCAACACTAGCCTGCGTCCTTCATCCCCATCCCAAAACAACATTAGTGTTCTAGAAGGTTTTACTGATACTGTGTATCTCTCTGACCCACACAAAGGTCATTCCAAAAATGGTTAAGTGTTCACCATGGGTAAAAATCGTTATATCTTGGAGGTCTACAGAACAGACCTTAGTCGCTATATCTTTGAACCATTCAGAGATTATTGCTCTTCATGAAGTGGTTCGTGAATGTAAATAGATTGGATCCATAATTACGCATGTTTGAACAATTGTGGTTTGAAGTCTACCACAGATGAGCCTACGAGCATTTAGAATAATGCTGCTTGTTTTGAACGAATGAAGCAAGGCTACATCAAAAGCGACAACACCAAGCATAATCAACAAGAACAAACTCTCCTCAAGATCAAAGCAAACTAGGTTCGATCTGAGGACAGTATGGTAGACTCGCTCACTAAGTCATTGCCTAAATTCCACTTTCGAGAAACATGTTGGTATCATCGTTTGCGGAAGTTATCAGAACTCCCATGACCGTGGTCATTAGGGGGAGATGTCTACATGTATGGTCTCGAAAGGTGAAGGGTGTGTTGTGCTCTTTTTCCCCTTCGACCGAGGTTATTTTTGTCCCACTGGGTTCTTGTTACTCGACAAGGTTTTTAATGAGGCAACGAGAGGAGCACCATGTTTGGGTGACACAAGGGAGAGTGTTCAAGTAAATCCAGAATATGTGTCTGGCCCAAACTCTAGGTTACTTGACCTAGTGGTAATAGGGCTAGAATTAGAGATAATATCGGAGAATCTTGGAGATATCCAATCAATGTAATATTAAGTTTCCTTGTATAACTCTGATTATATACTTTGTAATCCTCTATATAAAGAGGCCTCTATTATTACTGAAAGTACAATTCAATTATCTCCCAATTCAGTTTTCCTTAAACAGAAATGAAAAAACAGAACTGAGAGAACCTTTTAGTCATGCCTAGAGACCACAGTCCACCCTGCTGGATGCTCTTTTTGTTTTCCTGTCCGGATCATCATCCTGGGCCTAGAATATGGATTAATTTCCCTTTAATCTTATCCAATAGGGTGTGGGTGCTTATCCTAGAATGGTTTTCAGGCTATCTATCCCTCCATTTTGCATGGTTATTGTTCTTCTCTATTAGTCTTCTCTATCATCATGATGTTGGCACAATCCACAAACAACGATAAGTTTTTGCTTGTTTCTTATCGAGGTTTACCTATAAATGGTTTAGATCCTTAGTTCACTTTCCCAATTTCTCTCACCTTCACTTGGCAGCCACGATAGCGGACTTGGACTGTTGAGCTGTCTACACTTCAGCCTCCTCTTCACAAATGGAGTTTAGTCTATTCATCGGTTTCTGATGGGTCTATTGTACTAGAGTTCTGACTAGGGGTTCGGTTGCTGCCTATTGTCAACTTGTATCGATTTCCTCCTTTTTCTGCAGATGGGTTCATTTTGCAAGTTCCAACACTGCGCGTGGCATGGTTTCGTGAAATGTTGTGCTCTATTTATAGAGCCATCTTTCCCCTTATTTTGATCATTAATTACTCCTGTTTTGATCAAGAAGACATGGCATCCCCTTCTCGTTTTTCCCCTCGTGCTTCTCATACCTAATAGGAGCATAAAATGCGATGTTTATGATGTTTAATGATAGGAGCAAAAAAGTGTGACGATATTATTGAATATATGCCCCATTTTAGCCTTGTTTCTCCCTTAAGTTTCGTGTTTTGAGTCATCGAGTCATTTTAAGAGTCTTGTTGAGTGTTTGGAGTGAAATAGGCGGAAAAAGTAAAATTCATGAAAAATCCTAGCTGGATCAGGATTCCTCACTATCGACTATTTTTGCGGTCTTTACATTTTAATTCCCTTTATTTTCTCTAGAAAATTCTGATATTGTCCTGCTTGTTGTAGGAAACCTTGCCTGGTGGAACTCTTGGAAACAGCAATGATGGAGTCATAAATAAAGTATTTAAGACATTTGACCAAGCAATGAAGAAGGGAAATAAAGGAGAAAGACGTTTTCAGCTGAAGAATAAAAGAGAAAGACGTTTCAGCTTGTTAAAAGACCCCATTATGAGAGGAATTAAGGCCATAAAGGAGATGTTTCAGTTGGGAAATTAAAGGAATTATGATGCAATCCCATCCGTCCAAAGATGAAGGGTATTATCGACAAAAGCCAACCAATGCTCCCCTATAAATAGGCAACGTCCAGAACATAATTTGCATCACTTCCCAGCCAAGATCATTTCCTGGCCAAAAACCATTCCAAGACTGCCCAATTCACTCCTCAAACCTCCATCTCCTACAAGACCGTGACCACCATCCATCCATCAATCTACGAAGCTCTTAGGCGCTGAGTCAAGGACGCTCCACCACCATAGCAGAGACAAGTTCATCACCTTGTTGCTAAGCCGCTGAGGAAAGCTTCAAAGTGTAACTATGACTCTACTTATAGTTTTTGTTTCGGTTTTGTTTGTTTCAATTTGCGAGTTATGTAATTGGAGACATGAAATTTTCAGAATATTTTTATTAATATTTTTGAGATTTTCAGTTTATTATTGAGTTAATTTCGAGAATTCTTTTATGATGCATGTTACAATCTTGTGCCCTTTTACGTGTTTAGGTAATTTTCAGAGTTAGGTTAATAAGTTTGCATGCTAGAATAACGGTGAGAGTTCTTGTGTGTTTTCTTAATTTGCCAAGAGTAATTGTTATTTGTTAAGGCGCTGAGTTAAACAAGTAGCAATTAGTTCTAAAAAGTGGTAAAAACTATGTTCAATGGTTAAACGATTCTGGAAATTAAGTGTTAAATTCTATGTCTAATGGTTAATTTGCACGTGTGAGTTGATTCGAGGGTTAGATGATACTACTAGTTAAGAGAATTACGCTGAGTGTTTTCGAAAATTAGTAGTATTAGGCTTGGTAAGGACTTTTCCGATCCATGACTACATTAGAATGAATCAGATAAGTGGATTGATCCGCTGAGGCTTTTCATTTGAGCTCTTATCTAGGCATTAAAGATGGGCACATTTTTGTAGCATGTTGAAATGGATTTTCTCTTTTTACACTTAGTAATTTCCGAGTGGTATTGGTCTAGGTTAGGGAAGTCGATCATTGTATATAGTTTTATTTGTTTTGTTTTTATTTTAAGTAGATTAGGAACCAAAATTCAAAACCCCCCATTTTATTCGTTTATTTGTTAATTGACCTTTTTGTGTAGGTGTACCCTACAATCCCAGGACTGAACGATCCCTGCTTATCCTATACTGACAACTACATTTTGCAGGGTTAAATTGTGAGGCTATTTCAGCCGCGCCAATTTTTGGCGCCGCTGCCGGGGATTGTTAAAATCCCTTGCACTTAAAGTGTCATCGATTTTGTTGTATATAGAATGCATGCTAATTTTTGTACTACACTTGTGGAATGGTGACAAATTGCTATTTCGGTTAGGCCAAGCTTTAATTGTGATTTAGTTTAAGTTTTATGAGAGTTACAAAATTAAGCATGTCTTTTATCGTTGTTGTACAATTTGTAGAAGTTTTTTTTTTTTTTTTTTTAAAACCATATTGTAAATTGAATGTGTTTCACTTAGATATTTTTTTTCAGCATTTTGTAAATTGTATGTTGTCATGAATTTAATTAAATACTTAATTGTTGTAAGTGTGTAAAATCGTATGAGTAGACAAGGACCCTTTTGTTAATATTGGCCTAAACGCTTCATTAGTACCTTGCTCAGGTCTCTTGAGGTTGAGGGCAGCCTTTATTAGCACTTGGAGAACAATCTAACACATAAGTTAATTTCCCAGCTGAGTAAGGGGCGCATACGGATGGTGTCTTCGGTTGAGACCCTGGGTGATGGGTTCAATTGGATCTCAGAGATACTATAGAATGAGCCTAAATCACTATGTGAGAGTAGCCGATAGGGGCCTAAACCTCAATGAGAGAGTAGCCTCCGTAGTATCACTAAAATGAGTCCTCCCTCTCACTTACCTCTTAATCTGGCCATTCGGCCTTCTGAAACAAAGGAAAGAGACTTATGTCTGGGCGACTATCCCTATATCATATCTCACCAATAGTAGTGGTTTCTATTGGGCTCGACTTACAACTTGGAATCAATTGAGATATTAACTATGTTTATAATAAAATAAAATAAAAATGATGTGTGACCTGCTTAAGGTATATTGGATTAAACATGACTTTGTCGAGGGTAGCTGTTCTATAGTCCCATTGCACAAACGAGGTCCTCTGTTTCAGTACCTAAGTATGTAAATGTAAAAGTAACTTAGAAAGTAGGAAATAAATAATGTTTGTATTTCGAACCTTGTACATGTTACTAACACTTGATTTGGTCTTAAAGGTCCATGAATGTCCACTGTCTCTGATAAGACTAAGGAGCTCTTTGAAAAATTGGAACGTGCTAGGCAAAGGGCAGAACTCACTTTTTCAGACCGCCCTCTTCTAGAAAGGAGGGATTCTCAGGACTCTAGCTATTTAGGTTATAACTCCTCAACTAGATCAACCGAGGAGATCAACAAACTTGACCATTCTGAAGAAGGAGAAGAACAAGTCTTTGAAGAGGAAGAAGAGGAGGTCACTGAAGAGGACGTTGCAGACACAGAAGAGGAAGAAGAGGAAGAGCACGCCCGTGTTGAGCAAGTACAGGCACCAATGGCTGAGACTATTAGGCTACTGTCAAATCCTACAGGTGGGGGTGCTGCGCCCTTATGCATTGCCTATCCAGAACCAGGAGAGGGGCTTAATGATGATTTTGAGTTAAAGAGTGGGTTTTTGCATCACCTACCCAACTTTCATGGGATGAGTAGTGAAGACACCAACAAGCATCTCAAGGAGTTCGAGTTTGTCTGTGGGAGTATGTGCCCTAAAGGAGCTGATATCAATATCTTGAAGATGAAGGCATTTCCCTTTACTTTGGAGGACAAGGCCAAGACTTGGCTATTTGAGCTGCCTGCTGGGACTATCAACACTTGGGATAGGATTAAGGGCGAGTTCCTTACGAAGTACTTTCCTGCCTCAAAGGTCACTATTTTGTGGAAGCAGATTAGTGGAATCACGCAAGAACATGAGAAGAATTTTTGCAATTATTGGGATAGATTTAAGAGCCTTGTAGCATCATGCCCTAACCATGAGATGAGTGAGGGGTCCCTCCTTACCTATTTTTATGAAGGACTCACCCCTAATGAGCGTGGTCTGTTAGATGCTGCTGCTGGAGGATCCTTTATGGATAAGACACCTGCTGATGCCAAGGTGCTACTTACTAATCGTGCACTAAACTATCAACAATATGAGGGGGTGCTTTCCTCTCAACGGAGGGTACATGAGGTGTCCACTAACTCTGCTCTTGAAGACAAGGTTAACAAGATGTCTACTTTGCTGTCTCAAGTCTTAAACGTTAATGGAGGAGGAGCAATGGCTCAAGTGTGTAGGATGTGCTCGACTCAAGGACACCCCACTGATAAATGTCCCCAACTTGCCTCTCCAGAAGGATGGGAATCTGTTAACGCCCTAGGGTATCACGGAGGTCAAGGAGGCTCGAGGTACAACCCTTACTTCAATACTTACAATCCTGGGCTCAGAGACCACCCCAACTTTTGTTAGGCCAACAATGAAAACACCTTGAGACCACCTCAAGGCCCAGGTCAGAATTCTCAGTGCCCACCAGGTTTGTTTTTGAGGCCTCAGGTACCTCAAGCTTTTGGTAATCCCAATTCTGTCCCTCCACCTCCTGTTTCTAATACTTTGAGTGCCCCTAATTATGATGAACTGTTGAAGTCCCTTGCTGCGGGGCAACAACAACTTAACACCGCTACTCAAGCTTTGGTTGTAGGACAGGCAACCCATTCAAAAGATATTGCAGAGCTCAAGAATCAAATGGGCCAAGTGGTGGATTTCATGGGCCGGATTGCTGAAACAGGGAAACTTCCAAGCAACACAGTGCCTAACCCAAGGAATGAGCACGCCCAAGCCATCATCACTAGGAGTGGGCGCGTACTAGTTGACCCTCCTAGAGCCCACAAGAAGGCCCAAGCGGCCCATAATGAAGAAGAAGACGTTGTGGAGGTGTCTAAGAAGGATGTTGAGAAGGACCCAGCTACATCAAGGGTGGAAGTTGACTTGCCCCAAGCTGAGGCAGCCAAAGGTACAATTCCTAACTCTAGTGGTTTAGTTAAGACTAACCCCGTTGTTTCTATACCTTTCCCAAGCAGGTTTGCCAAGACGAAGAAAGATAAATCTGATCAAGAGATCTTGGAAATCTTCAAGAAGGTTCAAGTGAACATGCCCTTGATCTAGTGCATCAAACAGGTGCCTAAATAAGCCAAGTTCTTGAAGGAGCTATGCACCACAAGGAGGCAAACAAGAGAGAAGGAGGTGGTGAAAATGAGCGAGACGGTATCAGCCGTTATCCAGAGGAAGCTACCCCCAAAGTTGAAGGACCCAGGGAGTTTTTCTGTTCCATGTATCATTGGTGACACCAGGTTTCAAAATGTGATGTTAGACTTAGGGGCATCCATAAATGTTATGCCTTATAATTTGTATGTGTCCCTAGGTCTAGGCCCTCTTAAGAGAGATAATGTTGTCATTCAACTTGCTGATAGGTCTAACAAATACCCTCAAGGGTATGTTGAGGATGTTCTTGTGCAGGTAAACCATCTGATATTCCCTGCGGATTTCTACGTATTGGACATGGAGGAATCGCCCCTAAATACCACTCCATTACTTTTAGGGCGTCCCTTTATGAGGACTGCAAGAACTAAAATCGACGTGTACAAAGGGACTCTCACCATGGAGTTTGATGGTGATGTTATACGCTTTAACATTCTTGAAGCCATGAGGTACCCTGTTTCTGATTTGAAACCTTGCTTTGCAATTGATGTAGTTGATTCACTCGCGCAGGTTTTCTCTGAAGCAATGGTTGAGGATGAATTGGCTCTGACCCTAGAGGAAGGGGTCAGATATGATGCAAATGGGGAAGCTATCCCCAAGGTTGAGTGGGACGTTGAGGAGCCTAGAGTGATCAAGACTGTGGCCTCACTGGAGGCTCAACCTATAAAGAGGTCAATTTCGGTTTCTACTAATAAAATGCTACCCTCTATTGTTCAGTCACCCAAGTTGGAATTGAAGGTAGTCCCTGAGCATTTGAAGTACGCGTACCTAGGAGAAAAGAAGACCCTCCCAGTGATCATATCATCAACGCTGGAGGTAGAGCAAGAAAGAAAGTTGGTGGACGTGTTGAAGAAGCACAAGACTGCCATTGGTTGGACTATGGCAGATATCAAGGGGATCAGCCCAACCATGTGTGTCCACCGGATCTTGTTAGAAGATGGCGCCAAGCCCACAAGAGAAGCCCAAAGATGTCTACATCCGCCCATGATGAAGGTGGTCCAAGACGAGGTGATCAAGTTGCTAGATTGTGGGGTGATCTACCCCATTTCTGATAGTAAGTGGGTATCTCCAGTGTAAGTGGTGCCCCAGAAGTCTGGGGTGACAGTGGTGAAGAACGAGGATAATGAGCTAGTGCCCCAGAGATTAGTCACCGGTCATAGGATATGTATCGACTACCGGAAGCTGAATGCCACAACAAGGAAGGATCATATGCCCTTGCCTTTTATTGACCAGATGTTGGAGCGCTTAGCGGGCCATTCCTACAATTGCTTCTTGGATGGATATAGTGGGTACAACCAGATCTGCATAGCCCACGAGGATCACGAGAAGACGACCTTCACATGCCCCTTTGGGACCTTTGATTATAGGCGCATGCCCTTCGGCTTATGCAACGCACCAGGTACTTTCCAAAGATGTATGCTTTCCATTTTCTCAGAATACATTGAAAATATTATTGAAGTCTTTATGGACGACTTTAGTGTCTTTGGTAAAGATTTTGATACTTGTTTAGAGAATCTAGGATTGATACTTGAGAGGTGCGTAGAAACTAACCTTATGCTGAATTGGGAGAAGTGTCACTTCATGGTGACACAAGGAATAGTATTAGGACACATAATATCTAATAGGGGCATTGAGGTAGATAAGGCTAAGGTTGATCTTGTACGTCACTTACCCTCCCCCACAACTGTGAGGGAGGTACGCTCTTTTCTTGGCCATGCAGGATTTTACAGGCGGTTCATCAAAGACTTCTCCAAGGTGGCTAGACCTGTGTGTGCCCTATTGCAAAAGGACGTGCCCTTTGTGTTCAATGAGGATTACAAGAAGGCGTTTGAAAAGCTCAAGGAGTTGTTGACCACTGCCCCCATCATATGCCCTCCGGATTGGAGTCTACCCTTCGAGCTTATGTGTGATGCATCGGACTATGCTGTTGGAGTTGTGTTGGGCCAGAGGAAGGATAAGAAGCCCTATGCTATTTACTATGCTTCTCGGACCCTCAACGATGCCCAGCTCAACTACTCCACCACTGAAAAACTCTTGGCTATAGTCTTTGCTTTAGATAAGTTTCGTTCTTATTTATTGCACTCTAAAGTAATTGTTTACTCTGATCATGCAGCCTTGAGATATCTGATGATCAAGAAGGAGGCCAAGCCCAGATTAATTCGATGGATCCTGTTGCTTCAGGAGTTTGACCTAGAGATCAAGGACAAGAAGGGCAGCGAAAATGTGGTGGCGGACCATTTGAGCAGGATAATACATGAGGAGGACGTCCAGCCCCTACAGGAAACTTTCCCAGATGAGCAGCTCTTTGGGATAGAGGTTAGTGTGCCCTGGTATGCGGATATAGTTAACTATTTAGTCACTAGGACATTTCCTGACACACTTTCCAAAGCTAGTAAGGATAAATTGAAGAAAATGGCTAGGCACTTTATTTGGGATGAGCCCTATTTATGTAAACATTGTAGTGACCAAGTCATTAGGAGATGTGTCCCAAAGTCTGAGCATAGGTCAATTCTGTCATTTTGCCATAGTGAGGCTTGTGGAGGCCATTTTGGGCCTCGTAGAACAGCCTTGAAGGTCTTAGATTGTGGATTTTATTGGCCCACTATCTTCAAGGATGCAAACTTGTTTTGTATTTCTTGTGATAGGTGCCAACGGACTGGTAATCTTGGCCTAAAAGATCAAATGCCCATGAACCCAATAATAAATGTAGAAATTTTTGATGTTTGGGGCATTGACTTTATGGGCCCATTTCCCTCATCTAATGGTTGTTTATATATACTATTGGCTATGGATTATGTATCAAAGTGGGTGGAAGCAAAAGCCACTAGGACTAACGATTCAAAAGTGGTAGCAGGTTTCTTAAAAACTAACATATTTTCCAGGTTTGGAGTGCCACGTGTGCTAATCAGTGATGGAGGTTCTCACTTTTGCAACCGTACAATAGAGGCTTTGCTGAAGAAGTATGGGGTAACCCATAAGGTGTCCACGCCTTACCACCCTCAGACCAGTGGCCAAGCAGAGGTATCCAACAGGGAGATCAAGAGGATACTCGAGAGACAGTGGGCCCGACAAGGAAGGATTGGAGCCAGAGATTGGATGATGCTTTGTGGGCCTACAAAACGGCCTACAAGACACCTATTGGGATGTCTCCCTTTAAGTTGGCCTACGGAATGGCATGCCACCTTCCAGTGGAGCTAGAGCACAAGGCCTGGTGGGCTGTCCAGACGTTCAACATGGATTATGATGAAGCGGGCCTACATAGGAAGCTACAGCTAAATGAGCTTGAGGAGATAAGGAATGAGGCCTCCGATGCTTCATGGATCTATAAGGAGAAGACAAAGGCCTACCATGACAAAATGATTTGCGGAAAAAGCTTCCAAGTGGGCCAGAAAGTTCTGTTATTCCATTCCAGACTTAAGCTATTCCCAGGTAAACTTCGTTCTCGTTGGGTTGGCCCATTTATAGTTACAAATGTGTTTGCTCATGGTGTTGTATAGATCAAGAGTGAGAAGACAGGGAAGGAGTTCAAGGTAAATGGGCATCGTCTCAAGCCCTACTACGAGTCCTTAGTGGGGCACACATTGGAAGAGATACCCCTCCAAGAGGCACCCCATGACGTGTGAACATGGAGAAGAGTCCAGGCTGAAGGACTATAAATATTAAGCGCTGCATGGGAGGCAACCCATTTCAACCGAAGCTGTGAAGGAGCCATCAACCAGAGTTTGAAATTTCTATCCCTTCACTTGCTTAGGTTGAATTGTACTTGTGTCTTTGTTTGTTTGTTTATTTTACATTTCCCTTATTTTCGTAGCCCCCCATATTTAGAGTCTATATACCATATTTCTTGCCTACATTGAGGACAATGTAGATTCTAAGTGTGGGGTGGGTTTACACTTTTATTTTAGTTTAGTTTATTTTAGTTTACACCTTTATTTTAGTTTTTTTTTAAAAAAAAATTGGTTTTAGAGTCTTTTTGTTTGTTTGAGTCTTAGGATGCTCCTAAAGTCTAGGATGAACATGTCTCTGAATTCATGGCTGAAGGTTTTCACAATCGAAATAGGACTTAAATGAATTCTGTGGTTAATCGACATTGTGATACTTGTATGAAGATTTGAGATAAGATTGTAACTTGGTTCATTAAGCATGCTAGGATTAAGTCTAATTCATTTGACCCTAAGTGAGCTGTTGAGCTAAAATACTTTCTTTTCGAGTGCTTAATTGATGATTCTAGAATTTCGTGGATGTATTTGCAAAACCTCATCATTCTTTGAAAATCCAATGATCATGTGCCATAGATTTTAATGGACTAGAGAGTACTAGAACTCGGCTGTTGTGACTGTCAAAACTTGTATGCCATAATATGCACTGATCCTGGATAGGATAGAAGGCATTAGGGTAACCACCATAGCCAAACAAGCATGTGTCCCCAATTGTGCCCGTCGTGGGACTCCTTAGAATGAACCCCTTTGAGCCTACGTTGAAAGCCTTTGTTTCATCACTCCCACTACCCTACCATGAGCTTAGTACATGATATATCTACCCTCTTAGGGACTTAGTAGAGCATGACATAGTATGTAGGGGTGACGATGAAAGACAAGTGTGGGGTGGGGAAAATCCAAGAAAAAAAGGAGAAAAAAAAAAGAAAAAAAATTTGCCATAAAAAAAATGAAAGAAGATGAAAATGAAAAAGAAAGAAAGAAAAGCGGCAAAAGAGAAGAAAAATTGAAAAGAAAACTCTTGGGAAATTGTTGAAGTGTGGTTTGGGACTTTCAAATTTGTAGAAGGCTCAAAGTTGAAAATTATGCCTTTGTCCATTCCCATGTTGGTTAGAGTGAAGGTTTGGCCCAAAACAATGATATTTGGCCTACAAAAATGATGACATATGGTGGTCCTTATATGCTCTGCTAGGTCCTTAGGATTTTTGTATCCTTAATCTTCATTTCGAAAACCCTAGCTTAGCCCCATTACAACCTGTTTTAAGTGCTGACTTGATCCTTGAGATGGGCAGTCTTTGGTTAGTGGAGTCAGTTATGCAGTCGAGCTTATGGTTTAGGTCCATTTGTGCACTTAGTCATTTCATGAGGTCTTTAAAAATTCTTCACAAAATGCTTTTATTGATGAAATATGCAAGCTGTTTGTTGCCTTAAAATTTACTCTCTTGCATATACTTGAGAGTGAAGCTTTTAAGCATAGCCATTTCTGAGAGAAAAATTGAGAGTATGCCCTGTGAGTTTGGATTGGACTTGTTCGAAACATGCTATCATTCACTGTATAACTTAAGTTCTCCATATCTTGCTTAGTCATATGAATGTCACAGGTTTATTAACCATGGAATTATCTATGCAATTTTGATTAAGTGTTTAAGTGAAAGCCATGAGTTTGGAGTCTCTGAGACAACAGTTAGGGGAAGTAGAGTCATTTACTTGTTTTTTGTTGAGTCGTTGTTTTGTTTTGTATTTTTATTTTGCTAAGGACTAGCAAAAGCCAAGTGTGGGGCAGTTGATAGAAGCAAAAAAGTGTGACGATATTAATGAATATGTGCCCCATTTTAGCCTTGTTTCTCCCTTAAGTTTCGTGTTTTGAGTCATCGAGTCATTTTAAGAGTCTTGTTGAGTGTTTGGAGTGAAATAGGCGGAAAAAGTAAAATTCATGAAAAATCCTAGCTGGATCAGGATTCCTCACTATCGACTATTTTTGCGGTCTTTACATTTTAATTCCCTTTATTTTCTCTAGAAAATTCTGATATTGTCCTGCTTGTTGTAGGAAACCTTGCCTGGTGGAACTCTTGGAAACAGCAATGATGGAGTCATAAAATAAAGTATTTAAGACATTTGACCAAGCAATGAAGAAGGGAAATAAAGGAGAAAGACGTTTTCAGCTGAAGAATAAAAGAGAAAGACGTTTCAGCTTGTTAAAAGACCCCATTATGAGAGGAATTAAGGCCATAAAGGAGATGTTTCAGTTGGGAAATTAAAGGAATTATGATGCAATCCCATCCGTCCAAAGATGAAGGGTATTATCGACAAAAGCCAACCAATGCTCCCCTATAAATAGGCAACGTCCAGAACATAATTTGCATCACTTCCCAGCCAAGATCACTTCCCAGCCAAGATCATTTCCTGGCCAAAAACCATTCCAAGACTGCCCAATTCACTCCTCAAACCTCCATCTCCTACAAGACCGTGACCACCATCCATCCATCAATCTACGAAGCTCTTAGGCGCTGAGTCAAGGACGCTCCACCACCATAGCAGAGACAAGTTCATCACCTTGTTGCTAAGCCGCTGAGGAAAGCTTCAAAGTGTAACTATGACTCTACTTATAGTTTTTGTTTCGGTTTTGTTTGTTTCAATTTGCGAGTTGTGTAATTGGAGACATGAAATTTTCAGAATATTTTTATTAATATTTTTGAGATTTTCAGTTTATTATTGAGTTAATTTCGAGAATTCTTTTATGATGCATGTTACAATCTTGTGCCCTTTTACGTGTTTAGGTAATTTTCAGAGTTAGGTTAATAAGTTTGCATGCTAGAATAACGGTGAGAGTTCTTGTGTGTTTTCTTAATTTGCCAAGAGTAATTGTTATTTGTTAAGGCGCTTAGTTAAACAAGTAGCAATTAGTTCTAAAAAGTGGTAAAAACTATGTTCAATGGTTAAACGATTCTGGAAATTAAGTGTTAAATTCTATGTCTAATGGTTAATTTGCACGTGTGAGTTGATTCGAGGGTTAGATGATACTACTAGTTAAGAGAATTACGCTGAGTGTTTTCGAAAATTAGTAGTATTAGGCTTGGTAAGGACTTTTCCGATCCATGACTACATTAGAATGAATCAGATAAGTGGATTGATCCGCTGAGGCTTTTCATTTGAGCTCTTATCTAGGCATTAAAGATGGGCACATTTTTGTAGCATGTTGAAATGGATTTTCTCTTTTTACACTTAGTCATTTCCGAGTGGTATTGGTCTAGGTTAGGGAAGTCGATCATTGTATATAGTTTTATTTGTTTTGTTTTTATTTTAAGTAGATTAGGAACCAAAATTCAAAACCCCCCATTTTATTCTTTTATTTGTTAATTGACCTTTTTGTGTAGGTGTACCCTACAATCCCAGGACTGAACGATCCCTGCTTATCCTATACTGACAACTACATTTTGCAGGGTTAAATTGTGAGGCTATTTCAGCCGTACCATTTAACTCCTAATATTTTGCTAAGTTATTTCCTTTAACTTAATCAATTTAACTTAGTTAATGTTTTATAGGTAAAATGGAATCTCAAAGGTCCAAAAATGACTAAGGAAGAAACAAGTGGCGCAGAAATGAAGAAAATGATGAAATGGAAGTTCTCCCAATTTAACTAGGAAACGAAATCCCAGTTGGAGTAGGGGTCTGAAGCTGACTTGGACTAGGAATTCTACTTGAACAAGGAAACCCAATTCTACTCAAATAAGGAAACCTAGTGTGACAAGGAGTCCCTGTTGGATAAGGATTACTGAAGAAGGTTCCGAGAGAATGTAGAAGCATCTTAGGAAAGAAGTTCGTATTTAACTAGGAAACCTGATTGCATATGGAGTTCTACTTGCACTAGGAGTCCTGTGGAAGCTAGGAGACAACTTGGAACATTCAAGAAGCATTTAGAAGTGACGTGAAGACCATGTGGAAAGTGTGTGCCATGGAATACACAAGGAATTCGGAATTTGGAATCAAGATGAAGTTTGGATTTTGGGTTTGAGTTGGATTGCTTTTTGCCCTGAGATTCTTGAATCTTCTAGGGATTTCTTGACGTCAAGACTTCAAGAAAGGTAAAGGAACATGGATTAGGAGATGGTGATTTGTTCTTGATGATGTGGAATTATTTTATTGGCCAAGGGATGTGTTAACCAATCAGAAAATTAGAAGGAAAGCCCAAATCAACACGAACTAGGAGAACTCAAGTATGAACAGATTGGGGAAGCCTTGGGACGTCCTCCTATATAAACATAATGTTTATGACATTCCAAGGTTACCACATATTCTCCACAATTTCGATTCTGACTTGTTTTCTCTAGTTTTCAGGTTTTTCACAATCTTCAAGAAGCGTTGCCGTGACCATCCACCTTCCTTGCCGTGATCATCACATGTGCACCACCTTGGGGCTGCTTTGGATCTTTGGGATGTGTCTAAGGGTTGTTCATACCACCTCTTCTATGTATTTTTCACAATTTAGTCTTTTTGTAGTTAGAAAATCTGCTTTGGAATTTCTTTTATGTAAACCGTAACTATGAGTTGATAATCTGATTTTTGGATGCAATTTTGATATTCTTTTCAATGTTTGATGTGTTTATGTGTTCTTGATCTTTGATAGTTGCCTAATATATGGAATGAAAATCTGATTTGTTTGAATTTGCATGTGACTATTCTCTTGGTTGTGAACATAGGAATACTTGCATGTAATTGAGCTAGTAATTAGGTTTTATGCTTTGTAAACCCTAATTCAAATAAATAGTAAAGGCTTGCTTTGAGTCGTAATCAGATTATGCATGTATTGAATTGACTTGCTTTGAGTGCTTGGATTTGCATGTTTATCAACTCTTTCACAATTATTAAACTTCTCACAATGCCACACCAACAAGATATATATTTCATGTAAATACACAAACACACACACACACACGTAGTCATCCACTCAGGAATGCCACTAATACCAACTATAGTCCACAATCACAAAACTCGAGAAAAATCATTTTCATAATAAAACCTCATTTTAACTTACCTATGAACTGTAGACGATCAAGTTCATATAATTTAAAACAAATATTTATTTCCAAAACATAATTTCACAATTTAGTAATTAAACCGAAACAATAAAGGAAACTCTGTTCATAAATGAATCACGTGAGATTTACTTATCTCTAATTCCCGCTGCGTCTTCTGTTGTAGTCGAGATAAGGTACAGAATCACCTAAATAAAATAAGGTCTCAACTTGGCACACGATTTAAAACGAAAGCGGTTATTCAATCGAGACAAAACTTCATTTGAGACCTCCCAATGTCTCTGGAACACTTCTAGGATCAACTTAACAAAATTAAATGACGATCCAACGGTCTGATCCTTAAGGTTCGAAAATCAAGAAAACCAAAACTACATAAATCTACCATGCTTCAAATGATCACAATATGATCCCATAATATATCAACATGCTCGTATCGATGAGCAGGTGACAACTATGAAAAAAAGAATCCCAAAAACAGGTCGTACGCACCGCCGACAGTAGCTATTTGGGGATAAGGATCACAATTCCATCCCCGCCCCATCCCTAATCTTAGATAGCGGGGATTGGGGAACCCCATTCCCATTCCCTATTTGTCCCCGAATTCTCCACATCCAATGGAGCTCCGCCCCGCTAGGGAGTTTTGCCATCCCTACACACGCTGCCTGCAACCCCCAAATTGGGTCATGAAAACTATGCCAAAATTTTCATCTCAACATGTACAACAACCTTCACAACTAGCACAAAGTCAGAATCTAAACCATTTGGTTGGAATTTACGTCGAAAGTTCAAGAAATATGAAAATCCCAAAATTCCGATTTCGTTCGATTCTTCCTCACTGCGAATCAGTTCAAGCCACTTGGAAGGATTGATGTACATCTCCTGGGCTTTCAAACGTGACCGGTGGCTCAGCCAGGGGTGGTCGGAGGACAGGGAACTCATGGAGGACCAAAAAAGGGCCTCCGCCCTTGCTGCGTCATCCAGGCGGCGATTCGTCGTGAACCACCAACACAGACTTGAAGAGGTTGAAGAGGCGGTTCGAATGAGATTGGTGGCTGCTGGATTGATGGCCAGATGACGAAGGTATGGCCGGAAGAAGAAACGGGTTTGAGGGAGGCTCGAGGGAGAAAATCGGATCCGGATTTCCTTTTTTAGAAATTTAGGGTTTTTTGAAAAATTTTGCAAATTTTTCTATTTATCCAAAATTGGAATTTTTTTTTTGTTGGCCATAACTTCTTCATACGAACTCCGATTTTTAAGTTCCATATGTCTACGAACTCGTATCGACACGCTCTACAATTTTTGTAAAGGAAATTTTCACAGAATCGTAACATATAAAAAGTCTACCATTGAATCGAAGCAATCCGATAGAATAATTGCCTGAAATAATTTATGTTTCTCTATTAACATAAGAACAAGGCAGTGAAATGATAATTTGTACCAACTTACCTTTATTAGTTTTACGAAAAATACAAGAAATTAATACGAAAATCCAGGTCATTACAAAACTAAAAATCGACCAGAAAATTAAATGACAATTACCTCACCCGTAACTCTCACCATGTGGGCACTAGGTTAACAACACCCGCAACACTCACTAGGTGGTTGCGAGAATGTACTAGATTTACATCACCCATCGATGGCTCTCAATCATACCCATAACACTAATTAGCGGCCATTAGGTTCAAGATAGAAAGGGATACACAATTTTCAATCACAAAGATTTAATATCGTAACATACATTCAAATCAACAGCATCGGCCACCAGTCAATCCCCTCTCTTCTGGTGTCGCAACAACAATATCGGCCACCAATTCATCCACTCTCTCCTTGTGACTTAACTCCAGGAATGGCAACCAGTGCATCCCCTCTCTTCTGGTACCTTAACAACAACAGCGGTCACCAATACATCGCATCTCTCCTAGTGCCACAAATTGAGACCATTAGTCCACCCCCTCTCTTCTAGTGTCTCCAACAACATATATAAACACATTCAACTAGAACAATTATTATAATTACAAACATAAAATAACTCAATTATATCTATAATCTGACAACAATTTGAAAACGCATAAATCATAACCAAAATTCAATCTAACGCATTTTTCCCAAATTCCACCTAAGCTCAAATCTATGATATTGAGTGGAAATCGTAAATCACAGATATAAGTATAAAACAAAAATCCAAACTATTTATCTGAATTCATAAATTATCTGTGAAATCAAATTCAAGGAATTTAAACCATAATTATTACTCAGATCCGACACTCTCGTAGGAAATTAAATAATAATTAACTAATTTCGAATTGAAACAAAACTCTGAAACTCTATTTAATGATTCGTCAAAAATTCTGAAAATCTAAACTCACATCAGAATCTGCTCAAACTTCAATGGGTTTGACAACTCAATAATTCGAACAACCTAAGAAAAAATCATGACCATCTAATGGTTAGATCTTCACGAATCGAAACTCGAAATTTCTGAAACTACGAAATCTTTATAACTCACCAAACGCTCACCAATGGCAATAAAAGTTATATCAACATGATCCTAACGTTGAGCTCTACCTAACTAGCTAAATTAGGCGACCTCAAGTGGCAGCACCCACCTCTACGCACTGCCAAAAGTGGTTGCGCGTAGGCCCCACACAAGGAACACTTTTCATACCTACCATGAAGTTCAATTTTGGCTCGATTAGTAGGAAATCGAATTGAAATCTCTGGTGGTTGGAATTCTTCAAATTCGGGATTCCCCTTCACCGAGTTGAAGTGAGATGTGAGACTTGGTAGGTTTGTAGAAAATTCCAAGACGAACAAAGCTTTGTTAGTCTCCCCTTCCAGTTCTGTCGAAATTGGCCAAAATTTTGAAAATACGCCAGAATTGGTTGAAACTTTCTTTCTTCGATTTGTCATGTATGGTAAATGGTAGGGCTTAGGACATATATGGTTGGAAAGAGAGTTCAAAGAAGAAGTTAACGCTACTAGCGACATCGAAAATAATGGCCGGAATTAACTCTGGTAAAGCGGAGAAGCTCCCATAGATTTATGGGTTTTAGACGTCGACTTCCCTCAAATGGAAAGTTCTGAATATAGTCCCGAAATTAGTATTTATTGCAAACAATATTTTCTGAAAAATTATAAAATTTTCATTGACTTTAAATGTTTATAACTTCTTCGTTATAACTCTGATTTTCGTGTTCTTCGTGTCTACAGCCTCGATTTAACGTCCTCTACAATTTTTATGACGAAATTTTCTTCAAAAAATGAATTGAATAAAAATTCAATTATAGCGCCCTTAAATATTTGAAATAAAAATGAAAAATATAAATTTTACTTGTTTACTATTCAAGTAACTAGTAAATAGTTAAACCTACATACGAGGCATAATAGTATTAGTGAAAAATAGTAAAAATTCTCAAATTTTAAATGTAAGGATGTTCTCTCCAGAACGGGCCTACACACATTTTTTTTTCTTTGAATAAAGGGCTGCATGGTGCGGCTGCCCTCAAGTCTTGATTAATGAAATTGATAAATACAAGGGGGGAACATTGAGCCTAACCCCCTGATTACAATAAACATCTAGAGAACATCATAAAATGATATCAGGAGTCTCTACCAAATAAATGTATTCAACTAGGCACCAACTAGCAAATAGTACTCTATTAACTCCTCTATTTGCTTTGACTTAGCGGTGACTTAATGGAAAGATAACTTGATATGTAACTTGATTACAACATAGCATAACTACCAAAAGGACAACTTTCCTACTAGGCTGCTGTCAGAGGAAAAATCTAAAAAAACTTAGCTTCATCCTACCACTAGGCAGCAACAACAATTTGATGAAGCAAGGATTTCGCTACCAGCTTAGAGCAGACAAGGCACTTTGAGTGCATACACATGCATATAGACAGACTAGTCCTACACTATAAATGTAGAGACTTATACCCGCGTAATTAAAGAGCAAACAAAATAAAGAGACATAAAAGAAACCATCATCCAAGACAGGGCCCAATGAGCCCAAACCTAAGCACTACCCTAGAAGATAAAGGAGCCCTGACCCATTAGCCAAGTCCTGCATAGGTCCATCCAAGCCACTATCAACGGCCTCCCACCCCTGTCACACCACGATCGCTGAACAGGCTCAAACCGACACTCCGAAAATTTGTGGATTTCTAGGAATTAATAAAGTGTTCGTTAGTACTATTTCGTGGCTCAAGGGTGGAGCTGAAGTGTTTCGGACGAATAATTTCTCAAAACATTTTATTTTCGAAAGGTGAAAGGGTTGACTTTTTATTCGTTGAGTTTCTCTGAAAATTATTTTCATGAAAGTTGTAGAGCGCGTCGATACAAGTTCGTGGACATGTGATATGCGTAAATCGGATATCCTCTGAGAAAGTTATGGTCAATGGAAGAACTTTCCATTTTCGGAAATTTTGGTGTAAATATGGATTTTTTCGGAAAAATATTATAATTTCCAAAATTTCCAATTTTGGAAACCTTGTTCCCCTCTTTTCTCTCTCGGCCGAAACCCGACTGACCCGACCCATACCCGGCGACAACACCAGCCCAGAACCACTCAGACTGGTGTCACCGTCTTCCCTACGGTGGTGGCTTGCGCTGATTCTTACCCACAGCAGCGCATCGAGACGGCAAAGATTGGTGGTTGTTCGATCTCCGGCGACCACAACACTTGAAACCGGTCATGTTTTTCTCGTGGGAGCCTCCTTTTTCGATCCATAATGGTGATTTTGAGCGATATGCACCAGAGAAGCTTCAACATGAGGTGAACAGTGGATTCAGCTTTTGAGCTTGATTCCGGCTGATCTAGGTCGAACCGTCCAAAACCCTAGGTATTAAAGTTGATCCTTATTGTTTGAGCTCCATTTTGGATGGTGGGATTAAGGTGGTTTTGAGTTTGGCCAGCGGTGCACCTGTAATCGCCTGTGGCGGCGCGTTCGGCCATGTCAGGGGCAGTTTCATGTTTCATTTATCATCTACTCGTCGATACGAGCATTTTGATATATGATATGTAATTTTGGAGATCGTATGAACATGTTAGGATTTTTACCGGTTTCAATTATCTCGATTTTTGATCCATGAGGATCCGACTGTTGGATCGACTTGTTGTTTGATATATTAATCCTAGAAGTGTTCCGGAGACTTTTGGTGGTCTCGGATGAAGTTCCACCTCGATTGGCGTTACTTTTAGGTTTTTAGTTCAAACGTGGGTTCGAACTTTAATTCGCTTCGTGATTCGTGTGCTAAGTTGAGACCTATGTTACTTAGGTGATTGACGGAGAGTGTTCTGTACTTTAGCCCGGCTCTAAGAGAATACGCAACAGGATTTAGAGGTGAATAAATCCCACGAGATTCATTTATTAACAGAATTACTTTATTGTTCGAAATTATTTGTTTAATTGTTAAATAGTTTTCGGAAATAAATATTTGTTTTAAATTACATGAACTTGCATGATCATCTATGGTTCATAGGTAAGTAAAATGATGTTTTTATTATAAAAAATGATTTTTCACGAGTTTTGTAATTGTGAACTATAGTTGATATTAGTAGCATCCCTGAGTGGATGACTACGTATATATATATATATATATATGTATATTGCTGGAATTGCATGTTCAGTTCACTATTGTTGTGTAATGTGTTGTTGAGGAAAATAAATGAATTTGGAAAGAAAAGATGGTTTTGTTGGCTTTGAGGTTTGAAAGAAGTAGGTATGATTTTGGGTGATGGTTTTGAGTTGAGAAAACTATTTGAAAAATGATTTCATTATTGTTTTAAGGTTATTGGAGTTGAGGAAAAATCTTATGTGATAACTAGTGTGGTGATTTGTGAGATGATCTGCTTGATGATTTTGTGTAAATGATGTGGGTTGTGGTTATTGAGTGATTGGTGTTATCAATGGTTGATGATGTATTGTTTTCTAGTTTATTTCTATTATTGAATTACTTGTTTCTTTCGTAATCTCCTAAACTAAATTATATGCAGGGATTACTGTTTTTTTTAGTTGATTGGTTTTAATGTAATCTCTTGAACTAAACTATATGCAAGGATTACTATGATTTTGGATTGTGTGCTTTTTGGTGATCTCTTGAACTAATTTTCTAAGCAGGGATTACTAGTTTTATTTAGTTTAATTTGTGAGTGCAGTTGTGGATGAGACTCATAGTGAGTTGAGAAATGTTTTATCACATCGTTGTGGTGATAAATGCTTCTTGTCGAGAGGAAAGGAGTGATTTCGTTGATTTGTTGTTAAGCTTTCAAATTATTTGGTTTGTCACGGTGGTGACTTGTTTTCCTTAAAAAGAAAAGGATTTTGCTTTTGGAGATAATCATTGTGTTGATTTGTTGTCCTTGAGTCGGATATGTGTTTAACGGTTATTAGGGTTTACTCACACGAGCTTGCAAAAGCTTACCGGGTTTGTTGTTTCAACCAGGTGTACTATTCCATGGTGTAGGGGTTACTGTGCAGGTCAGAGTAAGGTATAACCTGTGTCGAAGTTGAGGCCTTGTTACGATCATAGAGTGGACGTCGAAGTGTACTTTGGTTTTAGTCTTCCATTGTGTAGTGAGTGGGGTGGGTGTGTTTACTTATTGAATTGTTGTTCAGTATAATTTGTAAACTCTCTGTAATGTAATATGTGACTCTAAAGTATGAGTTGGTACTGACATTCGTGCGCTCGGTTTGTTTTGTTGCTTAGTTTAAATGAAAAATTTTATGAGTATTTTTTTTGGCTTGTTAATATATCGCGTTTCGGATTCGAATTCCTTTATTCGAAATTCGGGGTGTGACAGTCCCTATCGTACCAGCAGAACGTGTCAAACACCAAAACCACCAACCTACCCAACCCAAGAACTAGATAACACCCAGATCCAAGCCAAAGCACATACTCCAAATCAATTCTGAGGTCAAGCAATCTCGACCTTGCCACTGTCTGCTCGCCATGACCAGGTGACCAACGGAAGATCTTTTGAGGTTCCGCATCTCGAGCCAGAGATCCAAACCCGATCTAGCCGCCATTCCTACTCGACCGATTCACCGTAAACCCAATTCCGGTCCCATTCCGTTGTCGTCGACCAGGTGATGCTGAAGTCTCTCCAACCACCAACTCGGTCAATTATGACCCAATCTATCACCCGCCAGTCGCCATGAGCTCCTCGACCCCTTCCTTCAACCTCAACTGCAAACCTGCATTGGATTGACAAAGTCTCATCTGACGATGGTGATGTCACGCCCCGAATTTTAAACAACGTTTAAAATTCAATATAATCCCAGAATTATACATGCATGATAGTTCAGCCATCAATACAAGGTGGAGGTGCATGAAGTGTGGAGGTCGAATTGAGGATTTGAAATATTAGGGTTTTCAATCGGTCCCTTTCCTTTTGAGGTAAATTCCGGCCAAACGACTTACAATCTGACTTCAGTGTAGTTGTGAAAGTTGTTGTACTTGTTGTGGGGAAGATTTTGGCATAGGTATCATGACCCAATTTGGGGGTTGCCAGCGGCGCGTGAAGCCCACGCTCAACCACTGCCGGCAACTCATCTGGCCATGTTTTTGGGTTCTGTTGTCATGGTTATCACCTACTTGTCGATACGAGCTTGTTGATATATTATGTGGTCATGTTGTGATTATTCGAAGCATGCTAGATTTACGTAATTTTGGTTTTCTTGGTTTGCGATCCATGAGGATTCGACTATTGGATAGTCTTATAATTTTGAGAAATTGATCCTAGAAGTGTTCAGAAGACCTTGGGAGGTCTCGAATGAAGTTTTGTCTCGATTGACGAAATCTTTTGTTTTGGGTTCAAATGCTAGATTCGAACCATAACCACTTTCGTTTTAATCGTGTACTGAGTTGAGACCTTATTTTGCTTAGGTGATTGACGGAGTGTGTTTTATATTTTATCTCAGCTGTAAAACGCATCGGGATTTAGAGGTGAGTAAATCTCATGGGGTTCATTCATGAACTTGATTTCAAAATTATTTATTAAATTGTGAAATCGTTTTGAAAGATAAATATATTTTTTAAAATTATATGAACTTGATTGTCAACGATTCATAAGTGTAGATACATCTACTAGCAAGACTAGTTTCCTACCTCACCCAGCATAAACAACACCCTCGTGGGATCCAACCACTACTTGCATCTTGTAGCCCTATGTTCAAGCTATGCTACGGTATCCGGAAGTGGTAAATACGTCGCCGGGAAGCCACCTTTCCGGCCTTGCCAAGTTGCCCTCACAACATAGCTTTTCTATACTAGAATAGTGATATTTGAGTCCCACATCAGAAACCATGTAAAGGAAGAACATTCCTTCACCTATAAAAGGAATGTCTCCTCCCACAACTCAACACACTCCATTACACTCATGTAATCCACTTGGGCCGCAAGGCCCAAACACACATAGTACAATATTCAAGTGGACGTAGTCTCCCGCTAAGGCGGAGACGAACCACTATACTTCTCGTGTGTGTGTGTGTGTGTCTCTCTCTCTCTAAAGCTAACTACAGACCCCCGCGGACTCGAACGTTAACATTGGCGCTAGAAGCACTCGGCCTCCCTTGCCTTGTATTCTAAATCAAGCCTTACATCCGCCGCAACCCATCCTAGCGGTAAAACAATTCTTGCATCAAGTTCAACTTGGGCT
Source organism: Rosa lucieae (assembly GCA_024704745.1). Taxonomy (NCBI): domain Eukaryota; kingdom Viridiplantae; phylum Streptophyta; class Magnoliopsida; order Rosales; family Rosaceae; genus Rosa; species Rosa lucieae. The sequence goes on from CM045496.1 coordinate 47,258,990, forward strand.
CAATGCTCGCAAAAATCCAACTTAAGAAAGGTCAACTTCGCTCAACGCCCAACAGGGTGGTCAACGGCTATCTCAAAAAGGTCAACGCTGACATGCAAAAAAAAAAAAAAATATTTGGTGCCAAAATTACTATGGACACCCACAAGTCCACTATGGGCAACCTGCCTTCTTCATTGTCGCATCCAACTGCCACGCTGATCATCAGCGTCGATCTCCAAGTGAGCACCAAGCCTCCAGGTGAGCACCGGGGGCCATGCATGCCGATCAAAGCCTCCGGCTAGCGGCATCGCTAGCGTACCAGCCGTAGCAAACACCAGCGCTGCCGCTAGGCCTACCTTCCAGCGGCCCCGCTACTGCAAACCACTAACAAACCAAGCTCCGCCGAACTCCGTGCCTTCGCCGAGCTCAAAGTCGTTGCTGTCTCCGCTGAACTCTGGGTCTCCGCCGAACTCCGAATCTAAGCTGCCACCCCTACACTCCGCCCGGCGTCCCTGCTGTCAGCCTTTACTAATGGCTCCGCCAACTACCATCAGCGGCATCTTCTTCCGCTAGGTGTCGTCAGCGGCAACCGCTAAACAAAACCTCCACCAAGAACCCATGTTCTTCAAGCATCAACTCCAGCTAGCGAGCTCCACTGCCAGCACACCAGCGCCCAAGCAGCGGTAACAAACCTCTGGGCTTCAGTCGGTAAAGCTCCAGTCAGCAGCTCCGCTAAGCACCGTCAGCGGCATCTTCTTCCGCCATTATCCAACAACGGTAAATCTATTCAGATAGGCTCCATTCAGCGGAATCTTCTTCCGTCAATATCCGTCAGCGGCAACTTTCTCTTCCGCTAAGATCCATCAGCGGCAGCCACCATTGGTCTTCATGATCAAACACCCATCTTGAGGCAGCAAAAACTCACATGACGCTCAGTCTTCCTGATCAAGCACCAGTCTGGGCTCAGGGTTGCCTTCACGCTCAGATTGCTTACACAATTAAGAGCAAAGAGATAAAAAGCTAAGTTTCTGTAATTTACCGACATGTGTCTGCCATGTTCTCCTCTTACCGGATAGGGCACTACATGGCCAGCCACAGCTGGGTGTAGCGATCATAACACATGGGGGTAAGTTTCAATGCCACTTAATCTTATAGAAAAGCATGATCATCCACATATTAACGCAAACGTCGCACTCACCCCATGTGTTATGATCGCTACACCCAGCCATGGCCATGTAGTATTTTTATGTGTTTATTGCTGTGCAGGGACCCTTTATTAGCCTCATACACTATCACGTGTAGATAATTAATAGAGACGCATAGGCTATACATATTTCAATGCGTGTACAGCTCCTTCAGTCAAATCAAAGCATGCTTCTTAAACAAACAAGGCCACCACAGGACACACAGATCCCTCCATGTTCTATTAAATTACACCAACTTGTTTATTATATTGCTTGGGCTTGCTTTTTGCCACATCGTATGCTGCCATCATATACTTTGAATCAAACAAAAAGCACCATACCACTCTTTTGTCCTCTTCTGGACACTAGTTGCTGTGTATGTCAGAGACTAGCTCATTTTCCATGCTTCAATTATCATCATATATGTACACTTGAGCTATTCATCCACACCTTCAATTTTTACTATGGTAATGGAGTTCAAATATATTTCTTATCCTCCCAGCAAGAATAAGTCATAGGTCTCCCACTCTGAACGTCGCATTTTTCAAAATGCCTAAATGGTGTTAGTATATCTATCTATCAATTTGGCATTCAAAATAGGTACACATATAAGCAAATGTCATGCGTCATCACTCGGTAGTCACTAGTTACCGCACAATACTCGTCTATTCTAGCAAAGCATACATGCAAAACACTAGTGTTGATTTTACATATTCGTGTACTAATCACCTATTTTATTTCAAGGAGACATAATCACCGATCACCTCTCCAAAATATCGAAATCATCACCCTTCTACTAGGATGCTTCACTGAAACAAGGGAGCGTCATGCTTGGAACAACTCCAACATGATTTGGGTACTTACATTGATTTCAACTCAAACCCACTTCAATCGGCATAAGATAAGTAACTATATCTCAATACACGCTCTTGCAATTAGAGCTATTGCTATTGCCTGCCTTTACATGCTTTCACTACTCTTAAGCATGCTTATAATATATCGCAATTGATATGCATGCATTTACATGCAACTATGAGTTTAAGCATGCTTACACCTTGTACCAATTTTAATAGTACACCTACTATGCTCAAGGCCATGTTTAAAATATCTCAATCATCCTTAAGCATGTCTACACAAAATGTTACTAGCAACTTTACTACAAGTACATGCTACACACATATATGCTTAGATTCACTTTCATGTGACATGCATCTAGAAGCTTGTGACACTTACGACTTAATTAAACATTCTCGGATAAACAACTTGCTCGGGTTACGACTCGCTTGGGTATCGAGTATGGCCACGACTTGCGCTTGGGCCATGCCCCGCATGCTCGCATAGAGCCTACACACTCAACTACACCCAACTTGCTCGATCATGTCCAACATCATTTACTTAAGCCCCAAGTTCACAAACGCTTCATACTATGTCACCGGGACTACTCCCACAATTTTATTTGGACACCCATTACACTTGCTACTATCTATTGTGCGTGTTATATGGCCATAAGATCCACATATACAAATACCAATATTTTACATGTTCATACACAGTAATGAAATATTGAATTCTTCTACCATTTGTGGCTTACAACAACTCGAATTCTTTTTGCATTCCATTAATACGAACGGTAACCAATACAACAAGCATTCTACATATGCGCACTTTTGTCTCATTGTGTACGTTAAAAGAGTCCCTTCTTGCTTACGGAGTTCGGAGACTTGTAGGGGCTAGGCGCCTCTCGGACATTGTTTATGCTTGATGACTTCATGATTATAACTCCCCAACCAAGAAGCTCCTCTTACTTGGGGACTTCGGGGACTTGTAGATACCTTTACTAGCAAGGCTAGTTTGCTACCTCACCAAGCATAAACAACACCCTCGTGGGATCCAACCGCTACTTGCATCTTGTAGCCCTATGTTCAAGCTACGCTACGGTATTCGGAAGTGGTAAATACGTCGCCGGGAAGCCACCTTTCCTGCCTTGCCAAGTTCTGCCTTGCCAAGTTGCCCTCACAACATAGCTTTCTATAATAGAATAGTGATATTTGAGTCCCACATTGGAAACTATATAAAGGAAGAGCATTCCTTCACCTATAAAAGGAATGCCTCCTCCCACAACTCAACACACTCCATTACACTCATGTAATCCACTTGGGCTGTAAGGCCCAAACACATATAGTACAATATTCAAGTGGACGGAGTCTCCGGCTAAGGCGAAAACGAACCACTATACTTCTCGTGTGTGTGTGTGTGTCTCTCTCTCTCTCTCTCTAAAGCTAACTAGAGACCCCCATATGGACTCTAACGTTAACAGTAAGTAAAATGAAGTTTTATTATAAAAATGATTTTTCACAGGTTTTGTATTTGTGAACTATAGTTGGTATTAGTAGCATTCCTGAGCGGGTGACTGCATATATATTTTTACGTGGAGAATATATATTAGTGCAGTTGTGTTATGAGATGGAATTAACATGTTTTGTGAGTTCTGTTGCTATTGTTATGATTTAATTTTCTAAGAAAATGATTGAATTTTGGTTCTTTTGAATGGAAACAATTATATTATTGACGTTTCGTATTTGAGAGTTTTACTCGTCAGATTGTGCTGGTGGTTTAAGGAGTGAAAAGAATCTTTCAAAATTGATTTCTATATTGTTTTTTAGATGGGAGTTGAGCTTTGAAAATAATATTTTTGCAGTCAATGAGATTGTTTTGGAAAGTGTTGAGGTTGTGTGACATTTTGAGTCTTGAGTGACATTTTGAGTCTTGAGTGACTTTTCAAATGTTTTGGCCTTTGTACCGAGGGTCACAGTAGTGACCAAGGGTGAGTTACCGGATACCATAACCTTTAGCCGAGTGACGGGTTACGATTCAGTTAGAGCTCTAGTCTATCTGTCATTATATGTCATGGGGATAACGAGCAGGTTACTTGCGACTCATGAATACGTTTTTTAAAAGATAGTTTGAGGTGTATTATTTCTTTTAATTTTCCGAGGAGGGACTTGATTACATATTAAGTTGTGAGTTGAAAATAATATGATTTTATCACTTTAGTGAAGTATGTTACCTTTAAGAGGTAAGGATATCGAGTTTTGAAAACGAGTCATTTATGGGATCATTTTGAATGGAGTTGAAGGGGTGATTTCTTAGCTTTAGCGTGAGTTGTTTGATTTCCTTATTTATTTTCCATTTTCCCTTCTTTTGTTTGATTTTAATGTAATCTCCTAAACTAAACTATATGCAGGGATCACTATAATTTTGAATTGTGTGATTTTAGGTGATCACCTGAACTAATTTTCTATGCAGGGATTACTAATTTTTACCTTGTGTGATTGTAAGTTCGGTTGTGTTTTGTGGAGTTAAATGTTGTTGCTTTTACCTCATGAGTTGAGAAATTTTAAGCATGCGTTGTTGAGTGATTTTATTTGAGTTTACTCATACGAGCTTAAAAAGCTAACCGGACTTATTGTTGCAACCCGGTGCACTATTCCATGGTGTAGGGGTTTTCCTGCAGGTCACCAGGGTTGAGGCCGCAGCTTGTTGTCGCAGCAGTATTAGGTTTAGAACCTATTTTGTTTATTTTATTTACTGCTGTTTGTAGTATGCTCCTGGTGAGCGTTTGCATTTACTTTAATACTTTCAAGTTCATGTAAACACGCAGTAATGTAATATGTGACTATAGAGAACGAGTTGGTATTTACATTTGTGAGTTCGGTTGTTTTATTACTTAGATTAAATTGAAAAAATTTCTCTGTTTTTCTGGGCATTTGTTTGAGTTATCGCGTTTTAGATTTTGAATTTCTTTATTCGAAATTCGGGGAGTGACAGTTATGATGAGCTTGGTTGCCTAATTCCTTGATCTCTAGGTCTCTTGATGTGAATTAATGACCCTTGAAGCGGCTCTAATTGATGCCAAGTGAGTTCCTACGGCCCTTAAACTGGAGTAGAAATACCATGAAAGGGAATTTCGGCTCTTGAGCCTTGAAAAGCGTTGGATACGCCTTCTACCATCTTTAATAAAGTGCATGTAAATCAAATTAGCATCTAGAGCATTGAATTAGGGTTAGGATTCATCCCTAGCTACCAATCCCCTATTTATATCCATTTCTTACTTTTCTTTCCTTTATTTAATTTAGTTGTCAATTAAAGTTTTCATTTAGATTCTTGCACTTTAGTCTTTTAGAAATGCAAATTACATTTTCAGTGACACTTTCTACTTCATTGTAAAGAAAAATTCTATGGTACATTAATGTACCAATACGTCAAGTATACTAGATTTGATATAACAGTAGACTGACTCTATGAATAAGTAGACTAGCTTGAATTGGTCTACCTCTGTATCGAGGTAGTCTACCTCTGTATTGAACTAGTCTACTTGATGTATAGGTACATTAATGTACCGTAGACAATGTAGTGAGTCTAGTGATGACAATGATGACTCAGAAGATGTGGACTATGATATGCCATGTAGTCTACTTGAATTGGTCTTTGTATCGCATATATTGTTCAACATGTGGTAAACACATTACATTTTGAAGATAAAAATTTAATCAAAAGTAAATAAAGAGTAGAAGATGCATTTAACGCTCATATCATCTCGCGTATCGAGCATGCATTTACTAAAATTATTCATAACACTTGAAATGCATTCAACACTCGTATCATGACATATTGTTATTATTAAAGGAGCATAAAATATAAATAAAAAGGAAGATAATGAAAATACAAGGACAGAATATGAGTTTTTTGGAAAACGGGGATTGCAGTGCACTGATCAATCCTTACTGGGCAGCAAAAACCAAAATAACAAACTAAACACCAGATTTTGGTTACGCAGTGAAAACCTCAAGTATGAGATTAAAAACACTGTGGGGCTCTTACTCTTGAGAACCCAAAATAAAGATCATCATATTGAAAAGGATATGTTCATTTACAAACTTTGAATAGCACTAGCTCGGCTATAAGATTCACACAAAATCTAATTCAAAGTTTGTCTTCCTTCTAGAACTCCTTCACTTGAACGATCTTCAAATCTTGTTTTTCTTTCTTCATAGTCTCCCTACTGATCTTGAGAGAGTATTATGCATATGAAACTATGATCACAAACACTTATACATGGACCAAGTGTTTTGACTCTTTGTGAAGACACAAACTCAAACAACCATGCAAGACTCTATCAAAATTCTTGCCTCCAAAGATCACACCTCTGCCGTGCATATTTTCTGAATATATATCAAGCACCAACGGCAAAACATCTCCAACAAAGATTCTACCATAATTGTCTTTTAATTAGGAAAGTAACTTTCCATATATGAAATCCAATAAATCTTAAAGAAAATCAATTAGGAATAGACAAGTCCTAAAAACCCTAGGGTATCAACACCACGATTTTAACACTCAGAAAAATCTTTTAAAGACATAAATACATAAAACCTAAAACCTACTTTCCAAAATCGGACTCCACATAAAACTGACAGCTGACTCGGGGATTGCAACACAATCCCATGCATATGCAGATGCATTTACCTGTGACTCTCCGAGATCAGTAAAGGGCTTTGTCATAGTTTTGTATGGGAATGCCAATACGATATGTACAAGAATTGTACCTACAGATAATTAGCCCAAAAAAAAGAAAAAGCAAAAGGAAAAAAGGCAGAAACGAATGTGAGCTCAGTGGGGTTGGACACTCCCACAACAACACTGGAACCCAAGCGTGTTGCAGATACACACCAGGCCACAAAACTGGATTTTGGATTGAGGATTTGGCAGCAAGTCACTTTATTTAGTTAAATGCTTTCTTTTGCCACCGCACGTGACGGGAAGGGCCACCGTGCCCTAGCAGCTGTCGCGCATTCACACGTGTGCGCAGGGCGTCACATATCCCAAAAAATATCTGCTGTCGCCACCGCCAACTCATCACCTGCCCCTCTACGGCCTAGCAACGACATCACCACCACTCGTGCTCTGACACCTACGACAGCTTTGGCGGGTGAGAGTACGAAACTGACCTCGGAAATTGTATGGAGGTGTGGTCTTTCGATGGATAGTTTTGGGAGGAGGGGGTGACAAGGTAGCTTTAGGAAAAGAAAAGTGGTGGTGGTAATATGGTGGTTTGTGTCTATATGTCATTGTGAGCGTGTAAAAAAGAGAAGGAAAAATTCTACAAATGGTCACTCAACTATGACTCATTTGACACTTTGGTCACTCAAGTTTCAAATATATCACTTTGGTCACTCAACTATTACACTGTCAATCCCTTTAGTCACTTTGTTAATTTTTTTCATTAAAAAAAAATTATTTGCCACAATATTAATGATATTTTCATCCAACTAATTGTGTAAAATTGATAAATATGTATTAGAATGATTGGGAGAAGTGATTAAAGTGAGAAAAAAATACTCCTTAGGTGACTAAAGTGATTGACAGTGTAATAGTTAAGTGACCAAAGTGTCGAATGAGTCATACTTGAGTGACCATTTGTGGAATTCTCCTAAAAGAGAAAGTGGTGGAGAATTTTTAGGTGATCTCAATGAGATTGCTCGTAGTGATGGAATTGCACATAGGGGGACTCAGAGGAGTTGTCCGTTGCACCTTTTGCTTTTCTCTTTCCTTTTTCTCGAGGACGGGATCAGAGAGATTAAGAGAAGAGTTTGAACACAGACCCTGACGAGCGAGTGAAAAATGATCATTACCGAGTGATTTCGAATCTATAGCGGAGCTTATATTAATCAATTACAAGTTATGAGGTAAGAAAATAAATAATTAAAATACGACTTCACATTAAAAATTAGATCAACAAGATAATTATATTATAGATTGTAATTTTGATTTTGATTAACGTTATTTAATATTTGAATTATTTTATACGATTTAATAATAAAATATGGAAATATGTAGATGCCATACTAACATATTCAATTTCGAAAGAATAATTGGTCCCGTGGATCAAAATTGGCATCCCAAACATTGATTTGTCACTCATGACTGTGGTGTGCTAACTGCTAACTAGCAAACACCTCTCTCACTCTCTCTCTCTCTCTGAGGAAGGAAAATCTTCATTTTCATGCAATTAACAAAATTGTCCTAATTGTAATGCTGATGTTAGCCTTTAATCATGTAATTAATGATCATGACAAAGTTTGTAGTTCTGAAAACCATATAAGGAACAATTTCAATGAAAGTGATAGGCTAATGACTGATGGGCCCTAATTTTCAGTAAAAACTAAAAGACTAGTGTGGATGAATTAGCTCAAATTAAGCAACAATACTCCCAAAGTTGGTTGTTTTGTGGTGACAGCAACAGTTCTAGAGAGGGTTTGGTAGGGATCTGAGAAAAAGCTAGCCATCCTCCCACCAAGAAAAACTAGCGCCATGCATGCACCCAGAATTAGCTCCAAGCAATTTGAATCTCTTTGAGAAATTGAATGGTAATTCAGCAAAGTTGACACGAGAAAATCATGTGTGGCGGCCAATGAAGTATATATGAAACTGCCAATGTGACGCCCCCCCCCCCCCCCACTATAGACACCATTTTCTTGGTCATCCTGCATGCACAGATCACATATATGCCCTGTGAAGTCATTTTCAGTTCCCATTTTAGTGTATAAAGCATAGTAGCGGTGCTCTGAATATTCAGAGCAATAAACCCGGGGAACTTATTTCTATCCCATTGCCCTTCTTTTTGCTGTTAAATTGATTGAACTTTCAATCAATTTATTTTTTACGTACAGAATATTCGTTTTACTACTGATCATGTGTGCAGGAAAGGAGAGAATTAGGAATCTGGACACCTCAAGCAACACCATCATACAAAGAAATGATGAGTCGTACATCAGTTACCGGTCGGTCAGTTGCAGTCCTGACTAAACCATATAGTAGCTATGCAAAGCCATTCGAATTGATATAGAGATATGCAAGTGATCGAAAGTATGGTGTTGACTCGCACCTAAATTTGAAGTTGAATATGAATAGTATATTTGGCGGAAATGAAAGCAATTGATGTGAATAAACATCACTACATAAGTCATTTTGATTGAGACTAGAACTTATGCATGCATTTGCAGTACAAGTATCCATCTGCTTCGTGTATTACTAATTAGCAATCAGTGGCATCAAAACCATGTTCCTATCTATGATGTAAGGGTTTAGGCATGAGTCTTGGTTGCGTTGATTCAGTTATTTTCCTTGGTCAAACTTTTCAAATCCAGTATGAAAATGAAGCGCATGGGAATCATGGATTCAAAGACTTGACTGCTTAACCCTCAATTTTTCCAAACTCTTAGAGGTTTTGGATCAGTAGGATGTGACAGCTAGTATTTGGCTTGACGCAGAAGCAGAAACAGAGGAAAGAACAACTTAATTGTTCATTGAGTGTTGATATTCACTTGTTATTATTTTATTTTTTTGAGAATGTTATTCTTTTGTTATTAGGCTTTGACATAAAGACACATCTGCGATGGGCCTGTCGTATGTTTTGGTAGTAGGAATATGCATTGCCGCCTATGTTACAGAATCATAATGGAAATTCTATTCGCACCCAGAAATTTAATCAGAACATTAGCAGAGAAAAAAATAAATAAATTAGACAATCATTAGGGGAAAGAAAAGGGGTAACTCTTTATGGAAGTACGGTGTATCTGTTACTTACTCAAGAGTCATGACAGTTAACATTAGTAGAGAAGAAAAAAAAAAAAAAACTTGGACAATCATTAGGAGAAATAAAAAGGATGTTTAAGAATGAGATATTTGAGAGAGATTGATGAGAGAATTGTGTATCATTATTGAGAATAGGAGCCCTATATATAGGGATTACAAAGTACATGTTCTAATGTTACAAGGAAAACTAATCCGAATAGAACTAGGAATTCTAGAACATTCTCTCCTATTGCTACTCCTAGTTTGATAAGGCACACTAAGTTGATTTTCCTTCAATACTCCCCCTTGTGCCGCTCAAACTTGGTGGTGCCGCTTCATCCGTTGCCTCGTTAAAAACCTTGCTCGAGTGAAAAACCCTGTGGGATAAAAACACGCTCGAGGAGGAGAAAAAGATTACAACACGTTCTCTACTCTTCGAGATTGAACATGTGGACATCATAACTCCCCCTGATGTCGATATCTCCCCCTGATTGCTACAATCGTGGGAGTTCGGATAACTTTCTCAATCCGGTGCTCTTCACATCTTTCTCGAATGTGGATTTAGGTAACGACTTAGTGAATAAGTCCGCTACATTATCCTCTGATCGGATTTGATTCACTTTGTTAATGCCCAAAAATCCAGCTATCAGGCCCAATTCATTTCTCAAGCCCAATAAGCAAATTATAACGACAATCATCATGCCACGCATGTGGACCCCAGCCACAATCACGCATTTGGGGCTTGCAAGAGCGGGTGTGGTGTGGAAGGTAACGGAAAAGCATGAGGCCCATTATTAGTTTTAGGCTTGTTGGTAATTTCGGACTTGGGGACCGAAATTCAAGCTCAACAGCCCAATTCTGATTATGGGCAAGTGAAGAAGAAAGAACCCAAAAACCACTCAATTACAACAAACACTTCTCTTTACCCAATATATTCAATTATTTTCCTTAAACTAGACATCTCAAGTACTATATCACCTTCTTTTACACACAAGCCAATTCTCTACCGTCACTCCCCTTTTTCCAGCAGCAAATCTTGGAACCACGATTCATGGAATTACAGCAGCAGAATTCCTGGAGTCACAACAGCAACAGGATTCCCGGGATTATAGCAGCAGAATTCCTGGGATTACAGCAGCAAGATTTCTGGAACAGCAGCAGACCTAAGCCACCACCACTCTATAAATCGATGGTTATAGCTGCTGTGGAGGGGTGGAGAGAGGGAGGCAGGCACAAGCTAACTACTAAACAGCCCAAGCAACTCTCCCACTAGGAGGACAGAAGCCACAAACAACCCAAGCAAGAGATCAAGTCCTATCTTTGAATCCCTAGCCATCAATTCCTCCCAATCAACCTTAACCCAAAATCATACCATTGCCAGAATCTCTTCTTCCGAAACTCATGCTTTTCTAGCTCCCACGCCATGCATATCTTGCCAAGCCTTTACTAAAATTGCACATTAATTCACTGCCGTGAATATGGAGAGGAGCTGCTGGGAAGAAATCAACAGCATTCTTCTTAGGATTTAATATCCTTTGAGGTTTGCTGGGCCTAGTTGCTGCTTACTCAGACGAAGGGGCAAAGTCTTGGGTCCTTACCCATGAATTTCCACTGCCGTACAACTCCCATCAAAATGCCCCTCACATTTTTGGCGACTTCACTGGGGACTAGGCCATTATTCCAGCAGCTAACTTCTTATTCCAACAGCTAACTTCTTCGCATGCCAAGCTAATCTCTGATCTTGGTAATCAATTTTGGGAGCAAGTTATAAACACCCTGTGCAAGTTGTAATCAATGTTGCAATTTACAGAGAGTTTGAGGAGAGAGAAAGTGGATCTGGGCTTTTTTCTCTCTCCTCTATCACCTACTTCCGGTCACCACCGCAACTCACCTCCACTATTATCGTACTCACACGCCTCTGGTGAGTCCATCTCAGCCTCTGCGATGTCCGATGATGTCGAGGGTGAGGTCACGCGCCGACACGCATTACCTAGAAATCCTCTCTGGACACCCAGAATTTTCTCTCTCCTCCACCATGCCCACCGATCTTCGATGAGTCAAGGCCAGCTTCCACATCGACCACAGAAGCTTGTAGGTGCCTCATGCGTCGACGCCAACGACACCAAAATCTGATTCGGACACTCGAATCTGAACACCCAATTCTCTCCTTCCTCGCTCGGGACAGCGCCATCTAGTCCTCCGTGATGCAAAGTCTAGGCAAACACTGTCTCTCTCCAGTCAAACAACTCTAGCAATTTGACTTCCCAGCAACGGTCACTTGTCCCGGCAACAAGTTGTCATCTTCTCCCGGTGACTCAACTCCCAGCAGCGACCCAATCTCCTGGTGGCCCATCCCGGCGCTAATCCCATCCTGACAAAATTATAGTTACTGGGTCGACTTTCTCTATTCCGACCCGTCGGGTCTCTCTTGCCTATCATCAGGAGTGACTCGATAGCAGCCACCAGAGACAAGCCTGCAATCTACGCACTAGAGACAAGCCAAGGTCACCCAAAATTGATCTAGACACCCAAATCTTCACTGGTGCCCTCGTCTCTCAGCGGCAACTCCCCCACGGAGCTCAGCCATCTCGGTGACCCAATTTCGGGCACCTTCATATCCCAGTACCCATGCTCCATCTCAGCAGCTCCTCTTGCCGGCAGCTTTGCTTTTTGGTATCAACTTCGCTCCCCTGCAGCACTTTCCCCTCCCGGCAACAGACCACCTTGAGAAGGGAGAAGAAAAGCTAAGTTCATTTCCTATCTGCAATCATACTTATGTATCAGAGTCATTGCCAGTCAAATATACTATATATGTGCCAACACGTGTCCACTAAATAGCATAATTGTTGCTGTGCATACATACACTAATCTGTTCTGATGCTGTGTGCTCATTTAAGAACTTGTTTGATACGTGCACTATATCCCCTGATAGACACCTAGTTGTTTCATTTCAATTGCCTATTATGTGCCTGTACCGCATGTGTGCCTGCACCGCATGCTCTTGATAAATGGTACTACACAATTTCTGAGCATAGTAAACTACGATGCATATTAGCGGCCTATTTGAAATTCAAATCAAAGGCACATATTTAATATGCTCATATTACATATATCCTCATGATTGTTCCTACACATATGCATGTTACGGCCAATGATTAACTAATGGCCATGAACAATTCAACATGGCAAGTTATCATGTTTATAAGTATCAGTGGCACGTCCAAATTGGATCTGGGCTTATTTCTCTCTCAATTAGCACACATATATAGCTCCTTAGTGCATGTTCTATGATCAATATACATGATATTCTATAGGCTGCAATTCATTGCTGCATTAATTGTCAAATAGCTATCTCACATACAAACTAGCTCCCTTGCCGATCATTTGCTACCTCCAAACATTCATACCCACATTTAAGCATTAATACCAAACCCCAAATAGCTTTGCTGCGAGAAATGTACCCTTTATAATTGATGATCACATGCCCAATCACACATATATTCCACATAGTCACACAGAGTGTCCCCTTATGTCATTTTATTTTTTTAAAGCTCAGTATGCCATGACCAAAAGATTGATCAGTTCCACTTTTTACTTCACATAATTCAATTAATGGCATAAAGTCATACTACGGCTCAATACATTTCCACGATATCTCGATTATATACATTCACATGAATAAGTTACTAATCACTTATTTATTTCTCGGAGGTATACTCACACAACACGGGTCAACATGCATCAATCTGTCTTCTTCTTGCTACTACTATATGCTTGCATGGCAGCTCATTCTGCCCCGGTTACTAAACGAATGACTGTTATTCACTAGCTAAAGATACATCACACATGCCATGAGTGTACTTGTCTTCTTAATATACTATATATATATATATGTGTCTTCTTAGTATGCAAAAACTTGGCACGTGAGATTCCCCATATATAATATATTTTCAACATGGATGCCACATCCTAATCCTATATATCTCCACCTTTTGCATTCCTTACTCACATATCTTGCAGTTATGATTGGTACAAGTGAATATATGTTCTCAAAAAGATGCATGTGCAATACTAGTTAACGCGAGCCGAGCAAATTCGCATGGGCACCATGAGTCTTTGCCTTCTACACACTAGTCGATATCTCACATTACAACATATACAATAAACTGTGATAGGTTTTCTATCATGCATATACAAACACATTATGATAGCTAACAGGCGTAGCGTATATACTAACATGCACAAGCACATATAGACACTTGTTCAAATGCTAATCTCACATGCTCTTAGTCATCTCATTGTTAGCTGACAGCCACCATGTTTTGCTTTTAAATAAAATAAAATAAAATAAACTACAACAAGTTTTAATGGCCTGCAACCACTATATCCTCTCTGCCTATACTTGTTACAAAGCTACATTTTGGCTCATAATTGATGTCATATTCAAGTGGGCATATAGGCCGGGCATATATGACCCATAGCATGATCACATTAAACCTACTGTCTTCGTTGCGAAACTTTTCATAATTGGTATATCACATGTTAGCAATATCACAACAACATTTCTTTGGCTTGTCACCAACCATCATTCGCATCTACAAGCCCATGCATATTCATTGATACATATATTCAAATTATTTGCATACGTGCGAGTTACCAATGTTGATTTCACATTTCTAAGGAAACGATTAATGTATGCAAACAATACTCAATCAAGCTAAAATCATAACAACAAGCAATCAATCAAGCCAAAACCATTTGAGCAAGCAATCAATACTCAATCAAGTAGCAAGTAATACTCAATCAAGCAGTAAGCAATACTCAATCAAGCTAAAAGCATAACAACAAGCAATCAATCAAGCCAAAACCATTTGAGCAAGCAATCAATACTCAATCAAGCAGCAAGCAATACTCAATTAAGCTAAAAGCATAACGACAAGTAATCAATCAAGCCAAAACCATTTGAGCAAGCAATCAATACTCAATCAAGCAGCAAGCAATACTCAATTAAGCCAAAAACCATTAGAGCAAGCAATCAATGCTCAGTCAAGCCAATTCCAAGCAAAAGGCAGTATTCATTATCACATTCTAAAACAACCAGTATATCAGAATAATATGCTTTGACACTTGGGGGCTTTACGATTAAGGCGACCAGTTGCCGCGGTGATCACCGCAATCAGTGAAGATCCACACCTACATTGAAGCAACTTACTTGTCAATTGAAATTTGCACGCCTCAGTCATGCACATAATTGAATCATGCTTTATGAATCCAATGGAAGTCATAAATATGAGCAATATGTTCAAAAATTCCATGATGCAACAAGAAATTACTGTAAGTTCAAGCCCGCACTTGCCATGAGTACTCAGCTTACCCCCTGAAGCTCATACCCATGCACTCTCTCTTAATCATTCAATATATTTAAGAGAACACTTATCACACTTTCATGCATATTACTAATTCATATGATAAGTCATAAGTACAATAATCTAATGCATACTCCGAGCGGCGCAAGCTAAACACAATGCCAAGCTCGTGCTCATCATAGGCTCATGCCAAGCACATGCTCATGTCAATGCTCATGCCAAACATATGCTCACGTTAATGCTCATGTCAAGCACTGCTCATGCCAAGCTCGCGCTTATGCCAAACTCACTCTCATGCCAAAGCTCATGCTCAAGCCAAGCAGATCCACGACGAAGAGGAATACGCTAAGCCTTTAAACAAGTTCATGCTAGGCAAAGAAAACCCAAGCAAGCATGATACTATGCATACAAGCATCAAACATACATGCAAAGCCATGCCAAGCTCTTCCCTAGGGTCGTGCATCTATCATAGATCATATGAGAGTCATGCCAAGCCATGCCAAGCCATGCCAAGCAAGCATGATACTATGCATACAAGCATCAAACATACATGCAAAGCCAAGCCAAGCTCCTCCCTAGGGTCGTGCATCTATCATAGATCATATGAGAGTCATGCCAAGCCTATTCTCCTAAGCATGTACATTTCAAAGTCCACGCACTCTCTCTTGGTCCGCTAAACGATTAAGGCAACATTAAGCCAAAACTGTCAATGCATTTGCCTAAGCATAGTTGCCACAAGCTCAAGCAAATTTAAGACAAGCATAAAACAACTCATTCTACACATAATCAAGCATGTAGAAGCCAAGCAAAGAAAATAGAACTTTTCACACACCATGTGAAACAAACCATCAAGCATATCTATAAAGCCAAAAGCAAATAAATACTTTTATGCTTTCCATTTTTATTATGCACATCCTACTTTACTCTAACCACATATCATATTTAACACACATACTTACCTATTTCGTTTTAACTTTCTTTTCATTTGTCAATTATTTTGCAAATGCTTTTTTTTGTTATGCTCATGCTTTACAAAACATATACGCGGCTTCTAACCGTCTTGGTCCTTCCGTTTTTCGAGTTCAAGTTCACTCTCATTTTTACTCTAATTCATTATCAGTTTTACTTTTACTTAGCTCATTCTCGTTATCTTATGCTTACTTATTTTATTCATTGTCCTCGTAAACACATGCACTTTTCTATAATGCAAATCACGCAAATGCTTCAAATTCTCATGCGGCTAACTCTCTAAAATTCCATCCTTCTATACACTTGGTTTTCATGCTTACCTTAGATTACTTTCTTATTGATTATGTAGCCTATTTCATAGTCATTGCATAGCCTACATAATCAAGGGGACTAATGTTGATGCCCAAAAATCCAGCTATCAGGCCCAATTCATTTCTCAAGCCCAATAAGCAAATTATAACGACAATCATCATGCCACGCATGTGGACCCCAGCCACAATCACGCATTTGGGGCTTGCAAGAGCGGGTGTGGTGTGGAAGGTAACGGAAAAGCATGAGGCCCATTATTAGTTTTAGGCTTGTTGGTAATTTCGGACTTGGGGACCGAAATTCAAGCTCAACAGCCCAATTCTGATTATGGGCAAGTGAAGAAGAAAGAACCCAAAAACCACTCAATTACAACAAACACTTCTCTTTACCCAATATATTCAATTATTTTCCTTAAACTAGACATCTCAAGTACTATATCACCTTCTTTTACACACAAGCCAATTCTCTACCGTCACTCCCCTTTTTCCAGCAGCAAATCTTGGAACCACGATTCATGGAATTACAGCAGCAGAATTCCTGGAGTCACAACAGCAACAGGATTCCCGGGATTATAGCAGCAGAATTCCTGGGATTACAGCAGCAAGATTTCTGGAACAGCAGCAGACCTAAGCCACCACCACTCTATAAATCGATGGTTATAGCTGCTGTGGAGGGGTGGAGAGAGGGAGGCAGGCACAAGCTAACTACTAAACAGCCCAAGCAACTCTCCCACTAGGAGGACAGAAGCCACAAACAACCCAAGCAAGAGATCAAGTCCTATCTTTGAATCCCTAGCCATCAATTCCTCCCAATCAACCTTAACCCAAAATCATACCATTGCCAGAATCTCTTCTTCCGAAACTCATGCTTTTCTAGCTCCCACGCCATGCATATCTTGCCAAGCCTTTACTAAACTTGCACATTAATTCACTGCCGTGAATATGGAGAGGAGCTGCTGGGAAGAAATCAACAGCATTCTTCTTAGGATTTAATATCCTTTAAGGTTTGCTGGGCCTAGTTGCTGCTTACTCAGACGAAGGGGCAAAGTCTTGGGTCCTTACCCATGAATTTCAACTGCCGTACAACTCCCATCAAAATGCCCCTCACACACTTCAATCTTTAGAAGTGATTGTTGTTGCTAATTATAAAAGAACTTAGGCGATATATGCTTGGTGTTGTCGCCCTTGATGAAACCTACATTTGTCCAATACAAGCTGCATTATCCTCATAAATGCATGTAGGTTCATCCGTGTGGTAGACTTCAAACCACAACTTCCTTGAATATGTCTAATTACAGACCTTAGCTATATACATTCACGTACAGCTTCATGCAGAGCAATAATCTCTGCATGATTTGAGGAAGTAGCAATAGGGGTCTGCTTTGTAGATCTCTAAGATATCACAGTGCTTCCCATGGTAAAGACATAACCCGTTTGGGAGCGACCTTTGTGAGGGTCAGAGAGCTACCCTCAATTAGCAAAACCCATCAAAACATCATTGTCGTTTTGATGGAGGGGAATAGGGTGAGGCCTGCCACCATGGGCGGTGGCGGCAACATGGTTCGCTGCCAACCCTTGGACGGTGGTATTTTATGTCACGCCCCGAATTTTGAATAACAAATTCAAATCCGAAACATGAATCAAATAACGTCCTGAATTTTTTTCTTATCCAGCGTCTCGCAAACCATAATACAAACCTTGTAGCAAACTATGCCTCGAGTCAATTATTACAATACCAACAAAGATAAAATGTTAAGTCCGAAAGAGTCTACAACACACCAAAATACGTTAAGTGTAGCACTTAACACCGATATCCTACTCCGTTCGATCTCCACCCTGATACTCCTGACCTGCAAAATTATCCTCTACACCGTTTGAATAGTGTACCGGGATTGCAAACACAAAACCCAGTAAGCTTTTTGCAAATCTCGTGAGTAAATAAGAAATGAACAGTTGATTTATTAACTCACAATTCTTTTAATTCAAGTAAAACAATCCAACAATCCGAACACACACAACAACCCCAACAATTTAATCACCAACCCAACTCACGTGGCACAAAGTACTCACAATGTGATAACCTAGTTACCACCATGACCGTACTCGCACAACAGACTAGAGCTCTATCTAAATCGTTACTTGTCACCTTCGCCTAGGTGCAAGCATCCGATAAACTTTGGTTAATACTATAACCGTCAAACTTTGGGCATTTATGCCCGCAAAACAAAAATACTTCGTTTATCACAATGATAACCGTCGAACTTTGGACATTTCTGCCCTCAGAACAAAACACTTTGGTTATTATAACCATCAAATTTTGGACATTTCAGTCCGCAGAACAAAATATAAACAGAATCCCACCCGTTTCACAATATCACGTCTCCACCCAAATCATACTCACAACAATACCAATTATCATAATAATCATGGCAAATAAATCCTTCATACAAGTATAAAAACGAAATCATCAAAAAACCACATATTTCAATGTCACACCATTCCGTATAAAATCACGTAAATATACATATACGTAATCATCCACTCAGGAATGACCACTAATTCCAACTATAGTTCACACGTAGTAAAACCAAGAATTCATTTTCTTATATACTTTAAATCTCATTTTCTTAAAACCATTTTCTCACACATAACAATTAATTGTGCAATAAGGAAATTCGGTTCGTAAATGAACCATGTGAGATTTACTCACCTCCAATCCCGCTGTGTCTTCTCAACAGCTTCAAATACGGTTCACAATCGTCCACCAACTCAAACCGTCACTCACCTAACCAAATACGATAATTAACTTAGTGTACAATTCAAGAACGCACTTATATGAAGATCCAACAGTCGGATCTTCACTCGTGACCACACAAAGTCATCGGGACAGTCCTACGATCATCATATCAAACTACAAGTCCAACGGACGGTCCGATCTTCACATATCACAAATCGAACGATCGAAATTGTAAAATTCACAACTTAATCATACGATCTCCAAAATTCACATGCTATATATCGAAATGATTGTATGAACACGTAGAACATAAAAATGGGCAGAAACTGCCCTTGGGACCCCCGAAGGTGGAATGAAAAGGCCGCCGGAGTTAGGGACAGATCTGCCGCCGACCACCGCCAATGATGTCGAGGCTGGGCTTTTCCTCTTCGTTTAATCATTTTGAGCAACTTTCATAACTATCATGAAGTAAGAAAACGAGTGGAAGTGGTCGAAAATTACCAAAACAGTCCGGTTTGGCCGGAAAATCTGCAGAAAACTGCAAGGCCTCCGACGAGCGTGAAATCGATCACTTCAGGTGCTTTCCTTCTTGGTTCTTGTCTAGAAACTCAAGGTGAGTTCAAAAAGCGAAGAACATCGAGTTCTGGTGGCCGGTAGCTGGAGATATTCACTTTGCACTCAAAACGGCCGGAAATGGAAACAAGCTTCCCGCCGCCACTACAAGCCGTGCCACTGCGCAAGGCTGCCACTAGCAGCTGCGCAAGGTCAAGATGAAGCCGTGGGAGGTGGTTTGGTGTGGTTTGGTGGCCGGAGGAAGGAGAAGGGAGCCGGAGACTCCTTGCTCTGTTTTCAGCTCGAGCTAGGGCTCGGGAGGGAGAGAGAGAGATAGAGAGAGAGAGAGAGAAAACTGTGCGGCTGCCAAAAATGGAAACCCTAGCTATTTTTGGAAATTCCCAAAAATAGCTAGGTATATATACCCAAAATGGAAACTTTTCCAAACGCGATAACTTCTTCGTACGAACTCCGATTCTTGCGTTCTGCATATGCACGAACTCGTATCGACGAGCTCTGCATCTTTCATGAAGGAAGTTTTCCCAATTTCCTTACGTATAAAAAGTCGATTTTAGTGACCTCCTCCTAAATAACGTTTGTTTTGAAAATAAACTCATTCGAAACCAAATTTCTCATACAATGACATACGAATCATGCCCACAACTCATATTGCATCTAATTGAACAAATATCGGATTCCAAAATATTTATCGGAGAATTTTGGGTTTTCACAGTCTACCCTCCTTAAAGGAATTTCGTCCCTAAATTCAAGTAAACTCATCGACAAACAGCAGTGGTTACTTCGCCCTCATGTCAGACTCTAACTCCCATGACGGATCACCCTCATCATGATGACTCCACAACACCTTAACCAAAACAACCTCCTTCCTACGAAGCCTCTTCGTGGACCTATCCAAGATACGAACAGTTTCAACGACGAAGGTCACATCCGGATTCACCTCAATAGTACCATGATCAATCACATGGGACTCATCTCGAATGTACCTCCTGAGCATGGACACATGGAAGACATTGAGTATAACGGACATGCTAACTGGTAAAGCAAGCCGATACGCCAAGTCTCCGACCCTTTCCAAAATCTCAAAGGGTCCAACATATCTCGGTGCCAACTTACCCTTCTTGCCAAATCTCACCATACCTTTCATAGGTGAGACTTTCAAGAATACATGATCACCCACCACAAACTCCAACGGTCTCCTCTTCAGATCGGCATAGCTCTTCTGTCTACACTGTGTAGTACGGATCCTGTCTCGGATGGTCGTAACCTTCTCTGTAGTCCCCCAAACAAGTGCAAGACCCAAGAGCTCCTTCTCTCCAATATCTGCCCAACAGATCGGAGTCCTACATGGCCTACCATAAAGTGCCTTGTATGGAGCCATACTGATGCTGGAGTGATAGCTGTTGTTGTAGGCAAACTCTACCAATGGCAGATGATCCGCCCAACTTCCCTTGAAGTCCAAAACACATGCTCTAAGCATCTCCTCCATCACTTGGTTCACCCTCTCGGTCTGCCCATCTGTCTGTGGATGAAATACAGTGCTCATAGCCAAAGATGTGCCGAAAGCCTTATGAAATCTTCGCCAAAATTCCGAAGTGAAACGAGCATCCCGATCAGAGACAATCGTTACAGGCACACCAGGAAGCTTCACTATCTCGTCAAGATACAACTTACACAACGCATCACCTAAGTAAGTCTTCGCCACAGGAAGAAAGTGTGCTGACTTTGTCAATCGGTCAACTATCACCCAAATAGAGTCATAACTTTGTCTGGATCAAGGCAATCCGGTCACAAAGTCCATGGAGATCTCTTCCCATTTCCATACTGGAATCGGCAAAGGTTTCAACATTCCTGCAGGCCTTTGATGCTCTACCTTCACCCGCTGACAAGTAAGGTACCTAGATACATACTCAGCCACATCCCTCTTCATGCCAATCCACCAAAAACTGTCTTCGTAGATCCATATACATCTTGGTACTCCCTGGGTGTACCGTATATCTAGATCGATGTGCTTCCCGCATGACCTCCTCCTTGAGGTTATCATCGCCCAGAACATATAATTTCAATCGAAATCTCAATCCACCATCAACTCCAACTGTCCACTCAGCGGGACCTTCCACGTTGGCATCAAGAATCATCTCAGAAATCACCATTTGAGCTAACTCATCATGTGTCTGACTCTGAATGATCTTGGAAATCAAGGTCGGCTGTAATGTGATACTACCGAGAAGGATTCCCTGTCCTTCTTTTGTGGGCATAAGATCAAACTCAGATGCAGCTCCAGCATGAGCCACTCTTGGACCATAAGTAATGCTATGATCCCTTGGGGTTTTCTGCTCAAAGCATCTGCCACTACATTGGCCTTCCCGGGATGATACTCTAAGGTGAAATCATAGTCTTTGATGAGTTCCATCCATCTTCTTTGCCTCATATTCAACTCCTTCTGGGAGAATAGATACTTCAAACTCTTATGATCAGAAAAGAGTTCGAACTTCTCACCATATAGATAATGCCTCCAAATCTTCAAGGCAAAAACCACTGCAGCCAGCTCTAGATCATGAGTGGGGTAGTTCCGCTCATGCACCTTCAATTGTCTAGAACCATACGCGACAACACCACAATTCTGCATCAACACACAACCTAATCCCTGATGAGATGCATCACTGTAGATAACTAGGCCTCCACCACTAGATGGGACAGTCAACACTGAAGCCGTAGTCAATCTAGTCTTCAGCTCACTAAAGGCCTTCTCGCTCACATTCATCCATCCACACAAACTGAGTGTCTTTCCTTGTCAACTTGGTCAAAGCCGAAGCAATACTAGAAAACCCTCAATGAATCGCCTGTAGTACCCTGCCAAACCAAGGAAACTACGGATCTCTGTAACGGTAGTGGGGCGACTCCAACCCATCACTGCTTCAACCTTCGAAGGATCCACCGAAACTCCATCCTTTGAAACTACATGACCAAGGAATTTGACCTCCTTTTGCGAAAATTCACACTTCTCAAACTTTGCATACAACCTTTCTTTTCTCAAAATCTGCAGCACCACCCTCAGATGCTTCTCATGCTCGTTGGACGACTTTGAATAAATCAAGATGTCGTCAACGAACACCAACACACACTGATCTAAGTAAGGACTGAACGTGTGGTTCATCAAGTCCATGAATACTGCAGGTGCATTAGTTAGACCAAAAGGCATGACAAGAAATTCATAATGCCCATACCTAGTCCTAAATGCCGTCTTAGAAATATCTTCATCCTTCACCCTCAACTGGTGATATCCAGATCTCAAATCAATTTTGGAGAATACTGTAGCCTCCCTAAGCTGATCGAACAAGTCATCAATCCTAGGCAAGGGATACCTATTCTTGATGGTCACCTTGTTCAGCTGCCGATAATCCACACATAATAGAAGTGAATGATCTTTCTTCTTCACAAACAGCACTGGTGCTCCCCAAGGAGAAACACTAGCCCGAATGAACCCTTGTGCAAGTAATCCTTCAATCTGAACCTTCAACTCCTGAAGTTCAGTTGGCGCCATCCGATAAGGTGCTCTCGATACAGGTGTGGTACCTGGTATCACATCAATGGAGAAGTCCATTACCCTTTTCAGAGGTAATCCTGGTATCTCCTGGAACACATCAGCATACTCTGACACTACTTGAATCCCTGCAATTTCTGAATTACTACCCATTGATTCAATGTGTGCCAAGATCCCTGCTCTTATGGCAATATCAGACTTCAGAGAACGATAGTGAAACACTGGTTGTCCAGGAATATGAAAAGACACAATCATCTTGAAACAATTGATCATAGCATGGTTCGGGGCCAACCAATCCAATCCCATAATCACATCATACGTGTGATCCAGAAGCACAATCAAAGATGCAGTGAACTCTCTACGACAAATTACTATAGGGAAATCATCACAAAACATACTAAGCTCAAGAGAGACGCAAAGAGGCGATGTAATACACAAAGGTCTAGTAAGCGGTATAGCAGTCAAACCCAACACATCTACCACAGAATTAGATATGAAAGAGTGGGAGACTCCCGTATCAAACAATACTCTAGCAAGGTAGTTATAAACAGATAAAGTACCTTCCATTCCCGTGCCTCTCTGCCAATAGTGAAAACTCTAGCCGGTGGTGGTGGTAATGGTCTCTGCTAGTTCCCCTGCCTGCCCTGCTGTGGTCGAGTACAATCCCTGGAAAAATGCCCAGTCAGTCCACATCGATAGCATGCCCCGGTCCTCGAGTTCGGGAACGCCTTAACAGTATGGCCCATCTCATTGCAGTTATAACATCTCACAGGTACTGCTGGTGCTGCCTGCCTGATAGGTGTAGCCCGAATAGGAACAGGTGTTGCCGCTATCCTAGCTGGAGCCTGATGGCGAAAATGAGGCCGCTGTCTCTTCCAGAGTCCACCTCGATAATCTCTGGAACTACGGGGGCAAGGGCCTTCCCCTTTCCCATGGAATCTTTCTCAGCTGTTAGATTGGTCTGGCGAGGTGGGTTCTCCCGCTCCAGTAACATTTCCTTCGCCAGTATTTGAGCCACAGTTGGCAACTCAAACGATGCCACAGTAATCCAAAGATAATCATTCAGCCCTCGCTGGAAATGCATAGCTAACCTCTTTGCATCCCATGGTCGCACAAAGCGATACAACCAAGAGAACTCTGCCTTATAGTCCCTGACGGTCATCGTTCCCTGAGTTATATCAAGAAACTCCTTCTCTAACTGTTCTATTACCGCCCTGGGGAAGTACTTCTCTCTGAAACGCCTTTCAAATTCCATCCAGGACATGGCAGTCACATCCTCGGTCCTCTCAACATACTCCCACCAAACTCGTGCCCCATCTTGCAACATGAAGGTGGTAATCTCTCTTTTCTCAACATAAGTACAGATGACCATTCTGAAATAGTTCTGCATATTCCTGATCCACTGATCAACCTCCAAATGATCTGTACCTCCTTTAAAAGGGACAGCTCCCAGCCTGGAAATCTCCTTGGATAATCTTGTCAGGCGTGTAACATCCACCAAATCCGCTACAGGTAGAGCAGGCTGCTCAACAAAAGGCGCCTCCATCTCTTCCTCATTTACTTCAACATGTGGAATCTGGCCCATACCTCGGCCTCTACCTCTACCTCTGGGTCTACCTCGACCCCTACCTCTGCCTCCCCTAATATCCATTACCTAAGGAGCATAGGATACCTGGTTAATACATGTATAACACTTAAAACACAGCATAAGTCAATACAAGTCCATATTAACCAAGTTACTAACACAATGAGGTTAATTCAACTCCTAATACGTCCTAACGTCCTAGACGACTCCTAACACTCCCACATACCCAATGACATTGTCAATTCCGAAGAACACACGATGGGGATCCGCTGCATAAGGGCCATCACTCGGAAGGTATTAACATATCACCAAATATGTACCTTACGCTCTGATACCAAATTGTCACGCCCCGAATTTTGAATAACAAATTCAAATCTGAAACATGAATAGTAACCAATACAAATAACGTCCTGGATTTTTTTCTTAACCAGCGTCTCGCAAACCATAATACAAACCTTGTAGCAAACTATCCCTCGAGTCAATTATTACAATACCAACAAAGATAAAATGATAAGTCAGAAAGAGTCTACAACACACCAAAATAGGTTAAGTGCAGCACATAACACCGATATCCTACTCTGTTAACGTTAGTGATCCGTGGGATCTCTAGTTAGCTTTAGAGAGAGAGAGAGAGAGAGAGATTGACACAAGATGTATAGTGGTTCGCCTCCGGCCTTAGCGGGAGACTACGTCCACTTGAATGTTTAACTAGTGTGTTAAGCCTTGCGGCCCAAAGGGGGATTAGAAAGTGTGTAATGGAGTTGTTTGAGTTGTGGGAGGAGACATTCCTTTTATAGGTGAAGGAAGCCCCCTCATTTACATTTTCTTAGATGTGGGACTCAAAGTTACTATTCTAGTCTAGAAAAGCATATTGTGGAGGCAACTTGGCAAGGCCGAAAAGGTGGCTTCCTGGAGACGGATTTGTGACTTCCGGATACCGTAGCGTAGCTTGAACATAGGGCTACAAGATGCAAGTAGCGGTTGGGCCTCACCATGGCTTGTGGGTGTCCCAAAGAGCGTGTTACATATGCTTGGTGAGATAGCAAACTAGTCTTGCTAGTAGAGGTATCTACAACTCCCCGAAGCCCCCAAGTAAGAGGAGCTTCTTGGTTGGGGAGTTATAATCATGAAGTCATCAAGCATAAGTAACCGGGCGGAACGGAGCCCCTACAAGTCCCCGAACTCGATAAGCAAGAAGGGACTCGTTTAACCTGTAAAACAAAGACAAAAAACCGGCATATGTAGGATGCTCGTTGCATTGGGCAACAAAAGTGAGTTGCATTGATATGCGTTGGCATATATGAACGTATGGGGTCCGTGATACATGTTGATACGCGAATGGTGCCGAGTACGATCGATTATGACGTACAAACTCGAGAACGCGTATGGTCTTGTGAGCATATGGATTGCATATGATAAATGCAAGTTGCACGAGCGCTGCGAAGGTAAACGTTTGTAATTCATGAATGATGAATACGTGAACGCTTGTGTTTGTTTGGTTGTCTCGTATTTATGGAACGCGAAAAGAATTCAATTTGTCGCAAGCGACAAATGGTAGAAGAATTCAATGTTCCATTAACATGTGGTGTGTCGAGTAGACATGAGTGTAAAGCTAGAGGATTGCCGGGAAGGCATGAGTGGAAGCTCGGGGTTGCCGGGAAGGCATGAGCGGAAGCTCGTGGGTTGCCGGGAAGGCATGAGCGGAAAGCTCGGGTTGCAGGGAAGGCATGCGCGGAAGCTCGGGGGTGCCGGGAAGGCATGAGCGGAAGCTCGGGGGTGCTGGGAAGGCATGAACGGAAGCTCGGGGGTGCCGGGAAGGCATGAGCGGTAAGCTTGGGGTTGCCGGGAAGGCATGAGCGGTAAGCTCGAAGCTCGGGGGTACCGGGAAGGCATCAGCGGAAGCTCGGGGGTGCCGGGAAGGCATGAGCAGAAGCTCGTGGGTTGCCTGGAACGCATGAGCGGAAGCTCGGGGGTTGCCGGGAAGGCATGAGAGGAAGCTCGGGGTTGCCGGGAAGGCATGAGAGGAAGCTCGGGGTTGCCGGGAAGGCATGAGCGGAAGCTCGGGGGTGTCAGGAAGGCATGAGAGGAAGCTCATGGGTTGCCGCGAAGGCGTGAGCGGTAAGCTCGTGGGTGCCGCGAAGGTGTGAGCGGTAAGCTCGTGGGTGCCGCGAAGGCGTGAGAGGAAAGCTCGTGGGTGCCGCGAAGGCGTGAGCGGAAAGCTCATGAGTGGTAAGCTCGTGAGCGGAAGCTCGGGGGTGCCGCGAAGGCATGAGCGGTAGGCTCGTGAGCGGAAGCTCAAGGGTACCGCGAAGGCGTGAGCGGAAAGCTCATGAGTGGTAAGCTCGTGAGCGGAAGCTCGGGGGTGCCGCGAAGGCGTGAGCGGAAAGCTCATGAGTGGTAAGCTCGGAAGTGGAAGCTCGGGGGTGCCGAGAAGGTGTGAGCGGTAGGCTCGTGAGCGGAAATCTCGTGGGTTCTGCGAAGGCGTGAGCGGTAAGCTCATGAGCGGAAGCTCGTGGATGCCACTGAGCCGAGAGCATGACATCTCGGCGGTACCGCTACGGCGAGAGCGTGAGAGCTCGTGGATCCCACTGAGGCTTTAACGGGTAGCTCGAAGGTGATGCCCTGAGGCATGAGCGTGACCGTTGCTAATTATGCTGGGCTGTATGTACAAGTCCCCGAAGTCCCCAGTCAAGGAGGGTGTTCTTACGGGTTGATACCAAAGCGTAGCTTTGTGCCGTATATCAAGCATAATTAGTGCGAGTGCGTCGTCCATCTAGAATTGGTCGGAGCGAACGCTTTTGCCCTTTCGGGTGGGCCCCTGCTAGGCGCGCCAGGGAGTCCCCCACTCCCCAACCACGACGAACCTCCGGATGGTCGGTAAATTGTTTGTTGAGGGGGAGCTGCACAGAGCAGAGGGTGTTGGGTAGCGAGCCCAATCTTTGGTACCCAAGCGTCGGGGTTAACTGTCGGATCAATGGCTGCCGTGGGCTGTGTTAACTAGTCCCTTTACTATTTCTCGGAGGAGAAACTTGACTGCAATGCCGCGTAGCGGTCATTGTCATTATGAGTCGTTCCCTTACCGCCTGGCGGTGACCACAGACTCATAACGTTTGTACTTGTATGAAACATGACAAACAAATAGAGCGAGTAATAATATTTTGTTTGAGTGTCCCATATTTATTTAATTGAGTTGCAATTAAAATAGAAGCATGGCATATGTGTATAGCATGTACTTGTAATGTGGATGCTAATAACATTTTGTATTTTTGTAGATATAGGAAAGGATCATTGAGATCGGTATGTGAAGCATGGCATATCTAGCATGTGAGACCTAGAAAGTGTTGCGAAATCTACGAAATGTTGTAGGCATGCTTAAAAGTTATGGAAGCATGTAAAGATATATCAAGTGTGATATTCTATAAGCATGCTTAGAAGTAGTAAAAGTATGTGATTGGCATGGCATTAGCTCAATTTGAAAGAGCGTAAAAGATAAGATAGAGTTACTTATCTTATGCCGATTTGGAGGCTAGCGGAGTTGGCCGAGCATGGCGGTCCATTGCTCCGGTGAAGCACCATAGTAGAAAGCTAATGATTTCATTAACTGAAACGGTGCTTGTGCCTCCTTAACATAAGAGAAATGATTAGTAACTAATCCATGTAGTTTAATTGATTAAACATGTGTATATGTAGCCTTGTGTTACGATGTTAAAAATGCTACAATTCTACACAATTGCTATCTCACATATACGCACAACGTTAATTTACAATTATATGCTTGAATTTCATAAGCATGCCCATGTGCAAATTTGTGCTTTATTTGAATCATGTGAAACAAAAATCCTGATGTATTGTGACGTCAAGATCTGTGACCAAACATCACCAATTATCAAGGATAATTCAAAACAGATGTGTAATGCTAGTTGAAGCGTGAATAATGAGCTAGTCTTTGATGCATACACAGCAGCTATTCTCTAGAAGAGGACATAGAGTGGCCATTAATGTTTTGTGTTTAATTTGAAAGCTAATAGTGAGCGACGCAGCGAGCATATGAATGTGTACCATTAGATAAATATATGGAGTGATCTGTGCGTCAGAGTATAGCAAACTAACGTAATCAAATAGATGATAGTGGTAGTGCATCAAGAATCAAGGTATGTGTCAGGAGGTTATATACTTAAATAATAGCATATGAAGACATGTGGTTTAGAATTTGAGAAGATTATAATAAGTGCAAATAAAGATTAAGTATATAATGTTACTGATAGGTGGCATCACATCAGGATTCATGCTTATGCTTGCACGCAAGCACGTGGTGTGCCACTAGAATGATTCTAATTCATGCTTATCAATAGAGATAAATGAACATAGAGAGAACAGAGACTTAGCTCATTGGCTCTTTTGACTGGAGATGAGTTTTAAGGTCGAAGCTTTTGAAGCCATTACTAAAGGAGTGAGAGAAATGGCCGACGTTGATCGAACAATTATGTGCACCACAGATGCCAGCAGCGGGTGCAGTGCAAGAGCAAGGTTGGGTGTCCAAATCAGATTTGGACCAAGCACACTGACCGCTGAGAGAGGGTGGAGCATGACGGTGACTCATAAAGGGCGGTGCTCTGGTTGGGGGATGATTTCACTGGGTGCCAGAGTAATCTTTTGGGTGTTGATGATGACTAAGCTCCCCTGGGTGAGTTGATTTGTTCATGAGACTGATTGCCAGAATGGGTCCCGGCTGAAGAGAGTTGCCGCTCACGGTGCTTGGCCTAGCCGCTGAGGTTTGCGGGGCTGGCTAGAGGTGATGGCCTATGGAGGCTGCTGGTGCTGCTGACGGTTTGGTGTGCTAGCAGTGTACGACTAGCGGAAGAAATTTTGGTCAGCGGTAGCCTAGTCTAGCTGTTGAAAGTGGCGGTGTACAGTGTGGCGGAAGATTTTCCGGCGGAGGTTGCTAGCGGTCCGTTTCCGGCGGAGGATGGCCTACTGGCAGTAGCAGTCAAGCTTGCTGGCAGTGCCTAGCGGAGTGGTGAAGCCTTGGCTAGCAAAGCTCGCTCGGCGGTAGGCCTGCTGGTGGTGGCCGTGAAACTTGCTGACCGGAACTTGGCCGGCGGTGGGCTGTAGCGGTGTGTTCAGCGGTGATGCCAGCGGTGAGTGTCCGCCAGTTGGGTTTGCCGCTGGTGGAGGCTAGCGGTGTCATTGGAGATGCTCATGGAGCTTAGAGGAAGAAAGTGCTATGGGTGGAGCTCAGCGGAAGAAATTGCCGCTCATGGAGATCAGTGGAAGAAAGTGCTGCTGATGGGCTTAGCTGAGCCGTTGAGGTTAGCGGGGCTTCGCAGCAGGCCTGGAGCTCGGCGGAGCTGGCTAGCGGTGCTTGCAAGGAACCTTGATCAGCGGGGCGGAGCCTTGCCGTGGAGGCAGCCTTAGTCGACGAAAGTTACGGCCAGTGGTAGCGGAGCTCGGATGGAGGTCGCCGCGCCAATCGAAGTTTGGGCTGGCGGTGGGTTACCGCTGGGTTGTGTGAGCAGAGGATATGCGTTGGTGGGCAGGCCTGGCGGAGATGGTGCCAGTGGTGGGTGGAGCTGGGCAGAGCGGAGCCGCTGGCTGGTGGCGGCAGTGAAGCCTGCTGGTCACTTGGAGCTCGGCGGAGGGACTGAGCTAATCTGAGGGCTCGATGCCGATGGAGTTTTGCCGCTGGTGCTTATCCATGGGTGCCCAGAGAAGTCTTCTGGGTGTCCAAAGTAAACTAGAGGCAAATTTTTTTTTTTTTGAAGTTCAGCGTTGACTTTCTTCTTCCCAGCGTTGACCAAGCATATTCAGCGTTGACCGGTGTTGACTAGCCTTTTAAGATGCAAATTTCTGCTCTGGTTTTACCGCTGAAGTAATGTTGATCATGCCTTGGCAAAAGTTGCCGCCAAGAAACACAAATTCAAACATGAACTCACTGGGAACCAATGAAGACTCAAGAATGACTAAAGAGAAACGGTCGACAAATGAATTTGAAATGGCTCAAAGAAGGAGGGAAGAATTTCTTTGAGTTCCACTAAGCAGACTTAGCTCATGGTAGGTGACGAAGCTAATGTGTTGGCTTCCCACAGATGGCGCCAATGTTAACGTTAGTGATCCGTGGGATCTCTAATTAGCTTTAGAGAGAGAGAGAGAGAGAGAGAGAGATTGACACAAGATGTATAATGGTTCGCCTCAGGCCTTAGCGGGATACTACGTCCACTTGAATGTTTAACTAGTGTGTTGAGCCTTGCGGCCCAAAGGGGATTACAAAGTGTGTAATGGAGTTGTTTGAGTTGTGGGAGGAGGCATTCCTTTTATAGGTGAAAGAAGCCCCCTCATTTACATTTTCTTAGATGTGGGACTCAAAGTTACTATTCTAGTCTTGAAAAGCATATTGTGGAGGCAACTTGGCAAGGCCGGAAAGGTGGCTTCCTGGAGACGGATTTGTGACTTCCGGATCCCGTAGCGTAGCTTGAACATAGGGCTACAAGATGCAAGTAGCGGTTGGGTCTCACCATGGCTTGTGGGTGTCCCAAAGAGCGTGTTACTTATGCTTGGTGAGATAGCAAACTAGTCTTGCTAGTAGAGGTATCTACATACTCCGTTCGATCTCCACCCTGATACTCCTGACCTGCAGAGTTATCCTCTACACCGTTTGAATAGTGTACCTGGATTGCAAACACAAAACCTGATAAGCTTTTTGCAAAGCTCGTGAGTAAATAAGAAATGAACAGTTGATTTATTGACTCACAATTCTTTTAATTCAAGTAAAACAATCCAACAATCCGAACACACACAACAACCCCAACAATTTAATCACCAACCCAACTCACGTGGCACAAAGTACTCACAATGCAATAACCTAGTTACCACCATGACCGTACTCCCACAACAGACTAGAGCTCTATCTGAATCGTTACTTGTCACCTTCGCCTAGGTGCAAGCATCCGATATACTTTGGTTAATACTATAACCGTCGAACTTTGGGCATTTATGCCGGCAGAACAAAAATACTTCGTTTATCACAATGATAACCGTCGAACTTTGGACATTTCTGCCCTCAGAACAAAACACTCTGGTTATTATAACTATCAAACTTTGGACATTTCAGTCCGCAGAACAAAATATAAACAGAATCCCACCCGTTTCACAATATCACGTCTCCACCCAAATCATACTCACAACAATACCAATTATCATAATAATCATGGCAAATAAATCCTTCATACAAGTATAAAAACGAAATCATCAAAAAACCACATATTTCAATGTCACACCAATCTGTATAAAATCACGTAAATCTACATATACATAATTATCCACTCAGGAATGACCACTGATACCAACTACAGTTCACACGTAGTAAAACCAAGAATTCATTTTCTTATATACTATAAATCTCATTTTCTTAAAACCATTTTCTCACATATAACAATTAATTGTGCAATGAGGAAATTCGGTTCGTAAATGAACCATCTGAGATTTACTCACCTCCAATCCCGCTGCATCTTCTCAACAGCTTAAAATACGGTTCACAATCGTCCACCAACTCAAACCATCACTCACCTAACTAAATACGATAATTAACTTAGCGTACAATTCAAGAACGCACTTATATGAAGATCCAACAGTCGGATCTTCACCCGTGACCACACAAAGTCATCGGGACAGTCCTACGATCATCGTATCAAACTACAAGTCAAACGGACGGTCCGATCTTCACAGATCACAAATCGAACGACCGAAATCGATCGAAATTGTAAAATTCACAACTTAATCATACGATCTCCAAAATTCACTTGCTTTATATCGAAATGATTGTATGAACATGTAGAACATAAAAATGGGCAGAACCTGCCCTTGGGACCCCTGGAGGTGGCCGGAAAAGGCCGCCAGAGTTTGGGACAGATCCGCCGCCGACCACCTCCAATGATGTCGAGGCCGGGCTTTTCCTCTTCGTTTAATCATTTTGAGCAACTTTCATAACTATCATGAAGTCAGAAAACGAGTGGAAGTGGTCGAAAATTACCAAAACAGTCCGGTTTGGCCGGAAATCTGCAGAAAACAGCACGGCCTCCGAGGAGCGGGAAATCGATCACTTCAGGTGCTTTCCTTCTTGGTTCTTGTCTAGAAACTCAAGGTGAGTTCAAAAAGCGAAGAACATTGAGTTCTGGTGGCCGGTAGCTTGAGATATTCACTTCGCACTCAAAACGGCCAGAAATGGAAACAAGCTTCCCGCCGCCGCTACAAGCCGTGCCACTGGGCAAGGCTACCACTGGCAGCTGCGCAAGGTCAAGAAGAAGCCGTGGGAGGTTGTTTGGTGTGGTTTGGTGGCCGGAGGAAGGAGAAGGGAGCCGGAGACTCCTTGCTCTGTTTTCGCCTCGGGCTCCGGCTCGGGCTCGGGAGAGAGAGAGAGAGAACTGTACGGCTGACAAAAATGGAAACCCTAGCTATTTTTGGAAATTCCCAAAAATAGCTAGGTATATATACCCAAAATGGAAACTTTTCCAAACGTGATATCTTCTTTGTACGAACTCCGATTCTTGCGTTCCGCATATGCACAAACTCGTATTGACGAGCTCTACAACTTTTGTGAAGGAAGTTTTCCCAATTTTTGTACGTACAAAAAGTCGATTATAGTGACCCCCTCCTAAATAACGTTTGTTTCGAAAATAAACTCATTCGAAACCAAATTTCTCATACAACGACATACGCATCATGCCCACAATTCATATTTCATCTAATTGAACAAATATCAAATTCCAAAATATTTATCGGAGAATTTCGGGTCTTCACATTTTACCTCTTGGGGTCCGATCCCAAATTTCCGTCATTCCTTTTCTCTCTGTAGGGATAGAATAAGCCCAAATCAATCGTACCTCTAAGGTATCGAAAGATTGTCTTTACACCAATCCAATGGCGGCATGTTGGCGCGGAGCTATGTCTAGCTAACAAGTTCACTGCAAAGGAGATGTTTGGTCTTGTGCATTGAGCTAAGTACAATAATGCGCCTATTGCACTTAAATAGGGCACTTCGGCCTCTAATGGTTCTTCATCCTCATCCTTTGAACGAAACCGATCTTTTCCAGGCTCAAGACTACGACCGATCATGAGAGTACTTACATGCTTTGCTTTATCTTCATTAAAGCGCCTTAGAATTTTTTGAGTATAAGCAGACTGATGGATCAAAATCCCAACACTACGGTGCTCAAGTTCCAAACCGAGACAAAACCGTGTTTTCCCAAGATCTTTCATCTCAAATTCGGATTTCAAGTATTTAGCAGTTTCCTTCAACTCATCTAGAGTTCCAATTAGGTTCATGTCATCGATATAAACTGCTATGATTGCAAATCTGGAACTTGTTCTTTTAACGAACATGCATGAGCATATTTCATTATTAATATATCCCTTCCCAATCAAGTAGTCACTTAGACGGTTATACAACATCTATCTGGATTGTTTTAATCCATATAGTGAGCGTTTTAATCTTATGGAAAATGTGCTCCGTGGTTTAGAGCTACTTGATTTGGGTAATTAAAGTCCATCTGGAAACTTCATATATATCTCTGAATCTAGATCCACATAGAGATATGTTGTAACCACATCCATAATCCATAAGCTGCATGTCAAGTTTTTCGAAAACTACCAAATTGACAAGATAGCGGAACGTTATAACGTCCATTACAGGAGAGTATGTCTCCTCGTAGTCGATTCCAGGGCGTTGTGAGAAACCTTGCGCCACAAGGCGAGCTTTATATCTAACCATCTCATTTTTCTCATTACGCTTTCTAACAAAGACCCATTTATGGCCAACAGGTTTTACATCTGGGGTTGTCTGCGTTATAGGCCTAAATAACTGTCTCTTTGCTAGTGAATCCAATTCAGCCTAGATCGCATCTTTCCATTTAGGCCAATCCACTCTTCATTGATATTCTTCAACAGAGCGAGGTTCGACATCATCATATTCTATAATTCCTTTTGCAACATGATATGCAAATGTATCATCAATTGCCATAGAATTTATATCCATCATCTCATGTACACTAGTGTAATTTATGGAGATCTCTCTATTCTCTGGAGTTGGTTCTGACATTGGAGCGTCCCCCAATGATGTCTCTTGGACATAACCATAATTTGGAATATTCTCATTAGATGGATTATTTACATCGATGATTAATGGATTATTTTGTGCCAAACTCGCTTTCTTTCTTGGGCGAGAATCCATCTAACCTATGGGCCTCCCGCCCTTCCTGGCAAGAGCCGTGGGCCTGACCACTGCGTCACCCATATAGGGGACGTTGGCGCCATGCTCATGTACTCTTGAGATGGCGTCATGCCCTTTAGTTTTAGGGACATCAATCCTTGCAGGCACGTTTGCAGCAGGTATATGTGATCTCGTCACTTTAGCGATATCAGAAAACACATCAGGCATCGATTCTGCTACGTTCTGAAGATCGAGAATCTGCCGCACTTCAATTTCGGACTGTGCGGTTTGGGGATCAAGATGAGACAAAGTGGGGACAGACCACGACAATTCCTATCGTTCCTGTTGAACATTTATGTTCCTATCTCCCCCTAACGACGGGAAGACTGTCTCATCGAAGTGACAATCTGCAAATCTAGCGGTAAAGAGATTGCCTGTCATTGAGGACCCATTTTGGTGTACTGTGGCGGCGCAATAGGCACATATACTGCACACCCAAATATGCGTAAGTCTGAGACATCAGGCACATACCCAGTCACCATCTGGGACTCAGAAAAGGGTTGAGTGGCAGTGGGCCTCAGACGAATAAGTACAGTTGCATATAATATTGCATAGCCCTAAGCAGAAATAGGGAGATTGGTGCGCATTACCAATGCCCTAGCGACCATTTGTAATCGTTTAATGGCGGCTTCTGCGAGACCATTTTGGGTGTGAACTTGAGGAACTGGATGTTCAACATCAATCCCAATGGACATGCAATAATCATCAAAAAAATTTGATGTAAACTCCCCAGCATTGTCTAATCTTATAAACTTAATAGGATGATCAGGGTGGTGAGCCCTTAACTTAAGAATCTGGGCTAGGAGTTTAGCAAATGCAGCGTTCCTAGTGGACAATAGCATGACGTGTGACCAGCGTGTCGATGCATCAACCAACACCATAAAATTTCTAAATGGTCCGCAAGTTGGTTGGATAGGTCCACAAATATCACCTTGGATTCTTTGTAGGAATGGTATATTTTCTTTAGTGTCCTTTGCATAGGATGGTCTCGATCGTAATTTCGCTAAAGAGCAGGCTTTGCAGAAAGAATGATGGGGTTGAGAAACAACCAAGGAGGATTTTGGTTGAGCCACGAAGTCACAATAGACTTGAGAAGTAAAATTTGGAGACAAAAGAGCCTTGGAGGAGTCAATGCCACCCTGAGGCCGCAGGGGGACGGCGTCGCCGGCCAAGGATGGCCGGTTTTGGGGGTGAATAGCGCAGTGAGGCGCAGGGGCACTCTCGGAGTCCAAAATCCAATTTTTACTTCTTTTCGTTCTGAAAAATGGATGTCTGTGTGAAGTTTTTAATATACGGATCATCATATCACAACCTGGGTGTCCCAAACGGTCATGCCAAAGCCTATATGTGTTAGAATCCCATAAATCATCTCCCATAACATGATTGGATTCAATTATTCGAATAGTGGTTGCATACAACCCACTAGATCGACACATAAGTTTCTGTAATACTCGTTTATGTCCGTAGTCATTAGAGGTGATGCAAAGAAATCTTTTCCATTCTGACAATGTGTTTCCACATGAAAACCATTGGTTCTTATATCTTTGAAGCTCAATAGGGTTCTTCCTGCCCTAGGAGCATAAAGAGCTTCGGTGATCCAGCCATTTGGCAACATAAATTGAGCTGGTCCTCGACCATGAATCAATTGAGATGATCCAGCCATCGTAGTCACTGAAGATCAAGTAGGTGCCATCCATAGGAATAGCTTCCTATTTCGAAGGATAGTATGTGTAGTTGCACTATCCACAAGACATTCTAGCTCTCCGGGAAACATACTAAAAAATAATAAAATTAGAAATTAAAATATGTCCAAGACATTGAATAAAATAAATTGATACTTTATTAATATTAGCCAATAGTTACATCAAAGTTTCTTGACCAAAAATCTAATCCAATATAAAAATCAAACCGTAGACAAATCGTAGTCACTGAATCCGTTCGGTAATTTCAATTTGGTTGTGACCAGGTAAGGTAAGGCGAGATTTTGGTGGAGCTTTGCTCACTTTTAAAACCGTTCTCTCATATCAAACCTTGCTTAGACATCACAATTACTCTTGAGTACACCTAGAGGGAAAGAGTTAATACAATAAGACATTTTATTGATCTAAGGCATAATTGCCATTACATAATTCTTAGAAGAATAAAGGACTATACTAATCAAAATCTGCAGCATCCTTGTGCAATTCCTTGTCAGATTTGAAGTCCGCTATGGTGAGATTGACGTTGGCATCATCACCAACTTCTTCTTCTTCGGCAAGATAGGCTTCATGCTCTCTAAAGTCTCTAAATGCCTTGTAATGCGCAGCTAATTGTTTGCTTGCATTGCATTGCTTGAACCAATGCTCACTCGATCCACATCGATGACACATGTCATTGTGATTTTCTCCCCTTACTTGAGGTGCATTATTTGCACTTGGGTGGCGTCCCCTAGAAGGATTGGCACCATTCCCACGACCTTGGGCGGCTCCTCCACGGCCTCCTCTCCCACGTTTCCATGTATTTCCACGTGTTCGTCCTTCATTTTGACGATTACCTTCCTTTGTAGGGCGGTTATATGGACCAAAATGTCCGTTGTGTCCCTTACTTTTAGGGTTTCGCTCCTTGCGCCCTCCTTTGGGTGCATTATTATAATTCGTCACTTGAACGCTCTTAGTTCCTATAGGCCTTGAATTATAATTCTTCACGAGGATATTATCATGTTTTTCAGCTACAGACATCACATTAATTAGCTGATGAAACCTCATGATCCGTCCAGTATTGTATTCAGTTCGATATTGCTTTAATAGCAAAATAGCTGAGACGGGGAAGGTGGAGAGAGTTTTCTCAATTAGTTTTTGCTCTGTGACAGGATGTCCACAAAATCCCAACATAGTTTTGAGGCGCAGAACTTCTGAATTATATCCAGCTACAGACTTGAAGTCGGCGAATCGTAGATTGCTCCATTGAACTCTCAAGTCGGGGAGGAGGGTATCGTTAACATTACCAAATCGCTCTTCTAGCGCAACCCATAATTCACTAGCATCCTTGATTGCCATGTACTCCAATAGGAGTGATTTATCCATGTGGAGTCTCAACAAGATGAGAGCGGTGGCATTATTTGTAGTCGTACGCTCAAATATAAGCTCGGGATTTGGTGCCTGAATTACCGGTAGGATCCCTTTTGAGGTGAGATGGTTCTCAACATCGGTGACCTAACTATGATATTCCGAGCCAGTTGAGTCAAGGATAGGATAGGAAAGTCAAGCTTTGACATCCTGAAATAAGAAGAAGAAATATATTAGTTTCGGAGTTTAAAACTTCCACGACAACTAAATAATAAGATTTCCGAGCTATGCTACCAAGAAATCAATTTCCAAGAATGATTAGATTAGACTGAAACAATGATGTTTATATGGTCATAAATCGATGCTTGCAGATGCTCTTAGTCCGAAGTCTTACAAACACTCTTAGTTGGTTAATTCCGTGAATCCCCACAATTTCGCTTTTCAAGAATCGAACCCACGTTATAAGAAAGGTAGATGTAGAAGAAGGGAGCTTTTCAAGTCCCCGAGAAAAGAAGAAGGAAATATAAATTTAGGAAAACAGGAACTTTAATTGAAAAAACTTACTTGTTGATTTCGGGTTTTGGATCACGCGCGTTTTGATGCAGGCGTGATGGAGTGAAGCAAACCGAGTAGATGGTAAAGGCTTTGCAACGGTGAATACGTGGGGCAGCAGGGGCTGCGGTGATGTTGCAGTGGCAGCGGGTTGCAGCAGGCGAGGCGAGGGCTGCTGAGACAGGTGCGCTGCAGGGGTAGCAGAAGCACGGCAGAGCTGCAGGGGATGCAGGGCTGCAGTGGCGCGGGTGTGTAGGCGAGCAGCAACGTGCGCAGGGGCACGGAGGCACTGTGGGAGCAGGCACGCTGCAGGGGCAGCAGTCGGAGCAGGCGCAGGGGCGCGCGAGGGAAGGCTGCAGCGAAGGCTCGGCTAGCTCGGGCTAGGTGCTACGGTGGTGAAAGAAGATTTTCGGGTTTTGGTTTTGGTTTTTGTTTTGTGGTTAGAACTCGTGTTGATAACGTGTTTAAGAATGAGATATTTGAGAGAGATTGATGAGAGAATTGTGTATCATTATTGAGAATAGGAGCCCTATATATAGGGATTACAAAGTACATGTTCTAATATTACAAGGAAAACTAATCCGAATAGAACTAGAAATTCTAAAACATTCTCTCATATTGCTACTCCTAGTTTGATAAGGCATACTAAGTCGATTTTCCTTTAACAAATGACTCTTTATGCAGTTTGATGTATTTGTTACTTAAAAGTCATGACTGAGACTTTGATAACAGGCCTGTTGAGCGGAAGTGTTAAACACCGACGAACATAGTCCGTATGACTCGTTATAGCACTGATCAATCACTTATTAGCTAGGTGTCGGATTAAAAGTAACCAACTTACCAGTTATATTTTCTTCTATTACTTTTCTACTATCAGATCACTATCTTCACCAGAAAGTGGTTGATGAGTCCGACGAAATACTTGTTCCCGTCTCATATTCTCATGCATATATGCTCCAAACACATCACATTAGCGTGTAGTCTAGATCTTGTTATACATCATGTCGAATGTGAGACTATATATACATATGGCTTTGTGCCTAGACCATGCCAAGCCAATTTTTTCAACATAACCATGCATTGATCGAGTTGGTTTTAAGGATGTTAACATGGAAGACACGCATTTACATACTGCAGAAACTATTAAATTATTGAGAACTAATTAAGAGAAACTCTCACCGTTCAAATTAAAGCATTACAATTAACTTGTAGGAATAAGTTTAGCTTTTATTACATAAAATCATAAATAACTTTCAAGTGAGGGATTAATGATCTCAAACTTGCTGAAAAAGCTGTTGGACATTGTAAGACCCTGTGGTATTCGGGGTTCCACTCCATATTAGCTCTGCATATTGGAAGTTTGCCCTTTCAGTCGAATGGCCACCATCAAACCACACACTCACCAGGGTCTTCGCATAATTCAAACGGTTCTATTGCACAATCAACTCCCCTGTACTTTCCTGTACCACAGCATCCATCCAACCCATTTGTGAACCCTGATTCCAATTGCAGCATAACCTGATATATTAACAACAGTTAAAGAGTTAGACAAGCTAAACTTTAAAATATACGTACATTAAAGATTTCTCTAACATTGTCATCAGTTAGCCAAAGTAGGTAAAAGAAATGCGACGTACGTACCTTATGTTGCAGGGTTAAGGTATCGATCCTCAGTCGCATCATAATAGTTAAAGATTGAATATTTGAATCCTGATAGTTGGCTCTCTAACTCTTTGAGGACATTAGCTAGAGCTGTATTGTGTAGGTTCGCCAAATTCAGAAGTCCTTCAACGCACCCTTCAGTAACACCGAATATTTGTCTCATTGCAGGTAGGCACCCAAGAGATCCCACATTCTGAAATGCAATTTTCCTTCCTCCTAAGCTATATATCCCCTACAAAAACAGTTATACGATGAATACATATAGAATGACTAAAATTGGCAGAGCCCAATTAACAAACCCTAATGTATAGTACGTACTTGAAGCACAGTGGTCAAGTTACCAATCACGATTGCTACATATTCCTCTTGCTGGGGCTCGGTCGCATTTGGGTATGTAGCATAGAAGCTGAAATAATCACAGCCTCCGATGCTAATCAAGTACACAGCGTTTCTCAGAGTACGTTTGGCTTCTAAATGTGTAAGTACATTGGTCTATTACCATTCAACACATGATTTCCCACTACGACAAGGAAACCGGATCTTCAAGGAAACAAAGAGAAAGATCACAAGATCGGCTCTTGAAGACAAGATCGAGCCAAATCGAGTCACTGATCTTGAGGTTAATGTGCATTCATTTCATATTGGTTAATATACATCTAAATTGATATGCATATAGGTTATATTGAGTCAATAATCTTTTTTGCATTAAAATGGTTTTTAACATGCATATCAATTTGAGACCTTGTTAGGAAAGTGTCGATTGCACATTCAAAAACTGTTTTAAACCTTTCTATATTTATCTTAATAAATTATTAAGAAAAGATTTGATTGAGGGGGAGTTTTTCTCCCTTATAAAAAGGTTTCAAAACTAAAGTTTGGGTTAGGGTTTTTGATGGCATAAATTGTTTTTCTTTGAACTTCTTGCTTTGTTCAAATCGTTTTTGAAAAACCCTCTTTAATTGTTTCATGTGTTACATTGCATAATTATTCACATTCACTCTCAAGATCAGTGATTCATTTGAGTGAAAGGAAGGTTGAAGATTGATTGCCTGGAATGTTGAAGTTAGAGTTAGAATGGTTGTAAAACAAGTTAGCATTTGTTGCTAAGAGAACGTGTTTGTTATGAACAACACTACTTGTGTTCTGTAAACTCTAACGTTTAATATTGGATTGATTTTTCGTGTTGGCTACGTTAAAAGCCACGCAGTGAAGTTTCCTCAGTGGAGAGGTTTACACTGCGTTAGCAAATCTGTGTGTCATGTATCATACTTTCGTTGGTCAAACTCATTGTGATAAAATATTTTATCAACACTTGTTCCATCTAGTATTTACAATTGGCATCAGAGCGGGTTCTAGATTTTTCTAGTGATCCCGGAAAAGATGGAACACTCACGCGATAGAGCTGCTGGTGGATCTGTCAATAGTCCTCCATGGTTCGATGGTGGCTGTGAAAAGTATACTCAGTGGAAGATATACATGAAATCATATCTCTACGCTTAAGATGAACATGTGTGGAATATTGTGGAGAATGGATGGACTGTACCTGTGATAAAAGCAAAAGGAGAAGGCTCCTCCACTGTCACTCCCAAACCAAGAAAGGACTGGACTGAAGAAGAAGTTCGAGATCTGCAAGCAGACTTCAAAGCCAAAAATAGCATCTTCACAGCTCTATCCGAGCGTGAAAAATTGAGAATCAGTCATTGTGATACAGCCAAGCATGCATGGGATCTTCTACAAACTACATACGAGGGAAATAAAAAGGTACGTGCTCAGAAATTACAAGCCTTGATCTTTGAATTTGAGACAATGACCATGGGAGATGATGAAACAGTAGATGACTTTCATGGTAGAATTCTCAAAATCTCTGGTCAATGTCGTAGTCTGGGGGCACCCTTTGATGAAGACAAGATTGTCAAAAAGATACTCAGAGCGCTGCCAGAAAAATTTCATTCAAAAGTCACAAGCATAGAGGACTCATTTGATATTGATGAGTATCCACTCGATGAACTCATCGGAAATCTTAAAACTTATGAAATGAGATTGAAGCCTGAGAAGAAAAATAAAGGTGTGGCCTTCAAAGCTATCAAGAAGAGAAGAGGAGACCCTGGATCTTGCACTATTGACAAAGGAATTTAAAAAGTTTCTCAAAAACAAGAACTCATCCAGAAATCCCAACACACCCAAGAAAAATTCCTACAATGGCAGTAGCAGCAGTGATTACAACAACAAGAATGGGAGAGCAAACTTCAAGGGAACTCATTCAAGCAAAACTAAGTGTTATGAATGCGGTGGCTATGGTCATATTTCTACTGACTGTGGAAATAGGAAGCATGGAAATGGCAACAACAAATCACTTCTCTCAACCTGGAGTGATGATGAGTCTCAGGAAGTTGAAAATGTTGCGTTTGTATCATCGCTTCTACCTGACTCTGATAGTGATGAAGCATTTTCTGATGATGAAACAAATATCCGCTGCAGACAACTCTACAAAGC
Organism: Rosa lucieae; assembly: GCA_024704745.1. Classification (NCBI taxonomy): domain Eukaryota; kingdom Viridiplantae; phylum Streptophyta; class Magnoliopsida; order Rosales; family Rosaceae; genus Rosa; species Rosa lucieae. The sequence continues at coordinate 47,301,878 of CM045496.1, forward strand.
CTCAAAGGCAACTCTCCACAAAAACTTGAGTTTGGAAAAAGAAGTTGAATTCCTGAGAAGCGAAAAAGAAAAATTAGTGAAACTTTTGGAGACATCACAATCTACATGGGAACTGGAAAGGAGCAAACATGCAGGTGAATAGCAGAATTGCAAGATGACCAGATATCTTCAACTTGGAAGAGTGAAAAGACAGAGTATCTCAACAGAATCAAAATACTAGATCTGGAAGTTAAAGGACAACAAGTACTAAACTTGGAATTATTAGCAAAAGTTGAGATCTTGCAAGATGAGTTACGTCAACTCAAGAAAAGTTCAACAAGTTCGATGTTAGCTCTAGTTCCATGTCCAAGTTGCTTGGATCAGGAAAAGCTCCTCGTGACACTTCTGGATTAGGGTACAATGGAGAAAGTTCTAAGAGCACCAAGTTCGTAAGAGCTTCGAGATCATCTGTTGAAAAGAAGGAAGCTTCCATGGATAATCAAGTCATAGTTATGAAGAAACGGAGGGAAGATCAACCACCACCAAACTATCAGGTAATGCTTGATCAAGAATCCACCACTGGTCAAAACAGGTACGCTAACTCTAGAACTTTCATTCCTACTTGTCATCACTGTGGTAAGATAGGACATATCAGACCTAGATGCAATGAAAGATTTTCAAACACACAAGGTTCTCAAGAAAAGTGTACTGTTGAATCCCTAAAGTATGAGCTTCAAGAACAAAAGGAACTCATTAACAAACTAACTGAACTGTTCTCAAAGAAAGATCTTCAAACTGAAAGAAGAAAAGATGTCTGGACTAAGAAAACTGAATTTGATGCTACATGTCTCTTTGCACATGCAAATACAACTCATATTGAGGCAACCTGTTTAGTAGCTTTGACTGCTCTAGCTGAAAAGCGACGAGATGTTTGGTATGTTGACAGTGGCTGCTCTAGACACATGACTGGAGACAAAACCTGGTTCACTTCCTTTGAAGATGAACACACAACTGGATCTGTCACCTTTGGAGATGGACGGAAAGCAAATATACTAGCTCGAGGTACGATAAACACTCCAGGTATACCAAATCTCAAAAATGTATTATTTGTCGAAGACTTAACTGCAAATCTGATTAGCGTAAGCCATTTGGCTGACGACTATGAAGATGTATGGTTTAACAAACAGAGATGTCTGGTCTTAAATCAGAAAGGAGAAAGTATCATGGGAGGTAAGCGATCTGTTGATAACTGTTATCATATTCAAGCTAATGAATCTTCTAGTTTGCAGCCCTGCTTGTCTGTAAAAACTACCGAGGAAACCCTTGAACTCTGGCACAAAAAGATGGGACATGTAAACTATCAAGACTTGCTGAAATTATCCTCCAAGCAATGTGTCCGAGGCTTACCAAATTTAAAGGGCAAAACTGACAAGATATGTGGAGAATGCAAAATTGGAAAGCAAACCAAGGCTCCTCATAGGACGGTGAATTCTGCAACAACCACTACTGTCCTGGAACTCTTACACATGGATCTCATGGGACCAGCTCAATCCGAAAGCATTGGAGGTAAGAGCTACATGCTAGTAGTTGTAGATGATTTCTCAAGATACACCTGGGTGAATTTCTTAAAAGACAAGACGGAAACGTTTGAATCTTTTAAAAATTTGAGTCAAAAATTGATCATTGAAAAGAAGTCATCAAATACTAGCATAGTGAGGGTAAGATCAGACAATGGTACTGAATTTAAAAATGCCTCTTTCTCTAACTATTTCCATGAGCTTGGTGTGTCTCATGAGTTCTCAGCTCCAATCACTCCACAGCAAAATGGCATTGTGGAAAGGAAAAAATAGGGTATTGCTGGACATGGCTCGAGTAATGTTGCATGCTGCAGGCTTAAGCACAAACTTTTGGGCTGAGGCTATCAGCACTGCTTGTTATACTATAAACAGAGTATTCTTCAGACCAGGTACTGATCAAACAGCTTATGAGCTGTGGAAAGGTAAAAAGCCAAATGTTGGATACTTTCATATTTTTGGCAGCCCTTGCTACATTTTACGTGATAGAGAACATCTTGGAAAATTTGATGCTAGAAGTGACGATGGTGTTTTCTTGGGATATTCGCTGAACAGTAGAGCTTATAGGGTTTACAATAAAAGAACCCGAGTTGTTATGGAATCCATAAATGTTTCTATTAATGATCAATGTGTAAAACAGGAAGAATCATATGCAGATCCATCACCCTCCTCTATCACTTCACCACTAAATGCAAAAGCCTCATCTGATGAAGAGGAAGAGGAGATTCTCGACAACATTTTTGAACCAGCTCCCATCCAAAGGAGAGGATTCAAGCAAGTTCAAAAGGACCACTCATCTCAAGATATCATCGGAGGTCTGAAAGATGGACTGACAACAAGGAGAAAAGCTACAGCTCAGGTAAGTACCTCTGAGGTAAGTGAAGGAAATGTATTGCTATGCTTTATTACTGAAAATCTGCTAAGCATGAACATTATATCTCACTTTGGTTTTGTGTCTGTTGTTGAACCAAAAAATATTAAGACAGCTTTATTGGATGATAACTGGATTAGTGCTATGCAGGATGAGCTCAATCAATTTACTAGGAATGATGTGTGGTACTTGGTACCTCGACCTAGTAAATGCAATGTTATAGGAACTAAGTGGATTTTCAGAAACAAAAGTGATGAAAAAGGGAATGTGGTTAGAAATAAAGCTCGACTTGTAGCTCAAGGATACTCACAAATTGAAGGTCTTGACTTTGACGAGACATTTGCTCCTGTGGCTAGATTAGAATCAGTTAGATTACTCCTCTCTATAGCTTGTCATCTTAGGTTCAAACTGTTTCAAATGGATGTCAAAACTGCTTTTCTAAATGGGAACCTTCAGGAAGAAGTTTATGTGGAACAGCCTCCAGGTTTCCAAGATCCACATAACTCAGATCATGTCTACCGTCTTAAGAAGGCTCTGTATGGGCTGAAGCAGGCTCCCCGAGCCTGGTATGAGAGGCTCTCCACTCATCTTGTGGGAAAAGGGTATGCTAGAGGGTCTATTGATAAAACATTGTTTGTCAAACAAACCAAAAATGATATTATCATTGCCCAAGTGTATGTTGATGACATTGTCTTTGGTTCCTCCTCTAGATATCTTGTCAAAGAATTCCAATCTGTCATGGAAAGTGAGTTTGAAATGAGTATGTGTGGTGAACTAACATTCTTTCTTGGACTGCAAGTAACGCAGATGGACACAGGTTTGTTTCTCTCTCAAACAAAATATGCTGAAAATCTGATCAAGAAATTTGGTCTTGAATCTAAGAAGACAGTGAGCAATCCCATGAGTACAACTATTAAACTGAGCGAAGACCAGGATGGGAAATCAGTTGATCACACACTATATCGCAGCATGATAGGTAGTTTACTCTATCTCACTGCCAGCAGACCTGACATATCTTACAGTGTAGGAGTGTGCGCTCGCTTTCAAGCTAATCCTAAGGAATCACACTTGGAAGCTGTCAAGAGAATCATTCGCTACATATCAGGTACAGTTGACTGTGGCATTTTCTATACCTTTGATACTAACGTGGAAATTGCAGGATACTCTGACGCTGATTGGGGAGGAAGTTTAAAGGATAGAAAAAGTACCTCCGGGGGATGTTTCTTCATTGGCAACAATCTGGTTGCCTGGCATAGCAAGAAACAAAATTGCATCTCTCTATCTACTGCAGAAGCTGAGTATGTTGCAGCTGGAAGTTGTTGCACGCAAATGCTGTGGATGAAACAAATGCTTCATGATTATGGCATTCCTCAAGGTAAGTTGTCTATCTTTTGTGACAACACCAGTGCTATCAACATCACCAAGAATCCTGTTCAACACTCTAGAACTAAGCACATTGATCTTCGATATCATTTTATTAGGGATTTGGTTGAACAAGACATACTTGAATTAAGCTTTGTGCCCACTGAAAATCAACTTGCCGATTTGTTCACTAAGCCTCTTGATACTGCTAGGTTTGAGATGTTAAGAAATGCCCTAGGGATATGTTCTAAGCATTAAGGCAAAATGATGACTGTCCACTATTGATTGAGAAAATTGTGATCCTAGTATCCCTTGATCACAGTCGCTCGTGAAATGTACATATTTTCAGTCATGTATCTTATATTATCATGCCTTATTCTGGACAAATAAAATTGTGTACTCATGTTTAGTCACTAAATCAAGTAACCCTACCATGCACCTTCACCTATAGCCTCTGTGGTGGCATGCCTCCTTTTGTTTTCTGTCAAATGAGATTCAGTGAAGTAGACGAACTACTTAATTTGCTCACATAACTAATTCCCTCTTCTCAAAGTAATCAGGTCCTAGTTGTGGTGAACTTTCTAGGATTTGTAAGAAACGAGAACGGAAAATTGTATCCCATCTCTCAAAGTAATCAGGCCTTAGTTGTGGTGAACTTTCTAAGGTTTGCAAGAAACGAGCTGGTGAGTGATCTTTGCACGTAACATAAAATCATGCAGACAACTACTCGAGACTCTCTCCATGGAGCATCCTTGTTATGTTTAGTACCCTAAGAACATCTGTTCTGGGAGTTGCTGAGAAGAGTCTTGTTACATGAGTTCTATTTGTCACTAAATAAAGGAGCTCTTTGACTCCACTTAAACATGTGCTTGGGAACAATGATTCCTGCTCCTTCTTAGGAGATTTCATGAGCTTAAGTTTAGTTCTCTTACTTCACTCCTTCTCTCTGTCACTAAACTCTTTTCTGAGCCCCACATCATGGTTATATTCACTTCTATCACAGGTTTACTCCTTAAGGTCTAACTATGAGTACCAATTCTTATTGTTGAGAGAATACATCATGCTTCGTACTCTGAACTATGTGCCTTCACCTACGTGATTTGTGCTCTCTGTGATTAAACTTCGCTATATTTTCTCTCCTCGATATGACCTAGACATTCATTGCCTTAATACTTGCAAAGGAAACGATCCTCTGATTTACTTGCAGATTCCCTGAATATTTTTTGACTCCTCGTTTCCTTCTTTGATGGTAAGCTGACTACAATTAATTTCCATAATGATTATGCCTAAGTTGAGGGGGAGAAGCTATCTGCATGCGTATATCTAGGAAAAATAAATTGTCATCACTTCTCTCCCCATTTGAGACGCTACCCCAATCGGTGTGTTCCTTGGTCTTCCTTAAACCTAACTGTTCACTACATATAGCCTCTCTTGTCTCCCTCGGATTTTACTCTTGGTTGTATCTGTGTGCAGGTTCTCTCACCCTTTGCTCCCTCACCATGGTTCGCACACAGCAAACAACTCGCCTTGGAGGACATCGCCGCCTGCCTCCTCCAGAAGAAGGTCGTCAGGCCGCTGCCAGAGCCGGGATTCTCCATCCCGGCATGCACCGTCCACGCAGTCGGAGCCCTCCTCCTCACCCATTTCCTTCCAGTTCATCTTCCACCGCTCCTCCTCCTGTCTCTCTGGAAAGTCTCCGTGACCAGATTCTGGTGGCTGACTGGCGCATTGCTTGCCTCACGACGGACATGGACGACATGCATTCTCTTCTGGTTCGAACTCGTCATGCCCTGACCACTCTCACACAGGAGATCCGGAACATGCAGCGCCACCCTCCCGGGTTTGACGCTCCCGGTCCTTCCCATGCCATGCAGGAGCCTGTCGCACCAGAGGAAAGCTCGGATTCCATGGATGAAGAGGAATTTCTGGACACCGTCACCAAGCTTTGTGAGGAATTTGACGTGCCCTCCCATTCAAAGGGGGAGAAGTAACTTGATTTTTCTTACTTATTTCTGTTTTTAATTTTGATGGACAAAAGTTTTTTTTGGTGTGTAAGTGCATAAGCACAGATACTCTTGGGATGCTTGCTATTATTATTCTTAAGTAATCGTATTTTGGCTACTTGGATCCGGAAAAGGATGGAAACTGATTCCTTAATCCAAGTAGCACCCTTTGTTTTGTGATTAGTGTTTATCTGTGAAACCTAACTTGCAGGACAAAAGGTGGAAAAATCATGTGTTGAATGGGAATGCCCAAAGGGGGAGATTGTAAGTACATTGGTCTATTACCATTCAACACATGATTTCCCACTACGACAAGGAAACCGGATCTTCAAGGAAACAAAGAGAAAGATCACAAGATCGGCTCTTGAAGACAAGATCGAGCCAAATCGAGTCACTGATCTTGAGGTTAATGTGCATTCATTTCATATTGGTTATATACATCTAAATTGATATGCATATAGGTTATATTGAGTCAATAATCTTTTTTGCATTAAAATGGTTTTTAACATGCATATCAATTTGAGACCTTGTTAGGAAAGTGTCGATTGCACATTCAAAAACTGTTTTAAACCTTTCTATATTTATCTTAATAAATTATTAAGAAAAGATTTGATTGAGGGGGAGTTTTTCTCCCTTATAAAAAGGTTTCAAAACTAAAGTTTGTTAGGGTTTTTGATGGCATAAATTGTTTTTCTTTGAACTTCTTGCTTTGTTCAAATCGTTTTTGAAAAACCCTCTTTAATTGTTTCATGTGTTACATTGCATAATTATTCACATTCACTCTCAAGATCAGTGATTCATTTGAGTGAAAGGAAGGTTGAAGATTGATTGCCTGGAATGTTGAAGTTAGAGTTAGAATGGTTGTAAAACAAGTTAGCATTTGTTGCTAAGAGAACGTGTTTGTTATGAACAACACTACTTGTGTTCTGTAAACTCTAACGTTTAATATTGGATTGATTTTTCGTGTTGGCTACGTTAAAAGCCACGCAGTGAAGTTTCCTCAGTGGAGAGGTTTACACTGCGTTAGCAAATCTGTGTGTCATGTATCATACTTTCGTTGGTCAAACTCATTGTGATAAAATATTTTATCAACACTTGTTCCATCTAGTATTTACAAAATGACCCAGTTTCTGTTGTAGCAACTTTGTCACATTCCTAAAATAACTCAACTGCATTGGAAAACTTGCCTGGCCAAAACATTATATATAGAGCATACTAGACAAGTCCTGCGTGCACTGCTCCAAACTGTACAAGCTAATCAGCCCCGTGATGTTCACCTCTCTCGTCGCGAACTTATAGTTGCTGTTCACAGACGCCGTGGCCACCTCCGTCAAGCTCGCCAAAACCTGGCTGAACCGGTTCGGTTCGATGCTGATGCTGACGTTTTGGGTGTTCAACAGGGACACCTTCGGTGACTCGGCTTCGACAGAGAAGAAGGACTTGTTGGAGTAGCGTAGCATGCAGTCATCGTACCATATCACAACCTCTTTCTCGACCGGGCAGCGCTGCACGACCTCGGAGGTTGCGGTGGTCACGCAGGACTTGCAAGTGGTGGTGGTGACGTCACCGCGGCAGAGGAAGAGGCCGTAGACGGTGTCGTTAGGGGTACGGCCGGAGGTGGCGTTGTAGAAGCCGGTGCGCGTGGCGTTGGAGGAGAGAGTAGAGAGGAGGTGGTTGAGGTTGGACTGGAAGGTAGAGTTTGGGGTGAAGACGGTGGTGTTGGGGCAGATATGGTAGAGGTAGTAGGCTTTTGTAGACGGAAAGCTTAGCAGGGTGACCACTGAAAGGAAGAGAAGGATCACTACTTCTGCCATGTTAGTTCAGCTCTGCTTCCGTTTGCTTTTGGATTTGTAAGCATATACGTATATTATCAATGTATCACCAGCGGGTGTGTTTGAGGAGGAAGAGACAAGGAAATAGAGATTTTCTAAAACGTAATAAGTGGTAGATGGGGACGGGAGTGGGAAAGATAATATGCAGGTTCTTCTTCTACATATATACATGCACTGATGCATGCACCATCCGTTATTACTAGCAAATGTTGCCCGCGCTCTGCTGCGGGAATTATTGTTGTTCTTTTTAAGTATATGAATTGGTTCAACAAAAGTGGTGAAACAAATTGGCAGACATGATTGGAGCATATAGGTGTTCAAACTAATGGATTAATAATGTAAAATGAATTTTGATTGAAAAATGTGAACCGTTAAATCAAAGTTTTAAGTCATAAATTGTATTCAATTTATGTCAAAGAACATGAAGCTATACATCGAATACAATATTGCAATTTGTTTGCTTAGTAATTATATGGCTCGTTATACAATCCCATTCATCTGTACTTCATGTTGTTGTTGGTTGCTGGTTCATCGATTGCAATTTGTTTGAAGGAAGACCCTGTGTTGCTCCGTCAGTGAGATAAAATGAAATGGTGAACGTGTGTCCCTTGATCACTTGGCCTGTTGTCAGAGAAGCAGGACAGGGGCAGTAAAAGTTTTTGATGTTCACTATTCCAAAATCTTGAATGGCATTGAAGACTTAAAGCAAAAAGCAACCCATATTTCAAGATAAGAAAGATATCCATCCATTCTGAATTCAGAACACAATTAATTCATCTACCTGACAACACTTCCAATACTTGATTACTTACATATATTTTTTTTTGTTGAGGAAATTACTTACATATATGAATCAAGTGCAAATGAGAGAAAAATTGGACAGACAACTTCTGTATCTTTATGCGTTCTAAAAAGCCAGCACATCAGTTCGCATAAATGGTAGGGGCTACGAAAACAATAATGTGATTGTTGTACCTGTTGATCAATGTCAGACACATACACTCCTCCGAATTTCATCTTCTCACTGGGATAGAGTGATCCTGCTATTCATTCTCCTCTTTCCTTGATTATATATCTGACCAAATAATACAAAAAACCCACATCGTAGTTGCTAAAAGTATTGGAAGATTCAATTTTGAAGAACCCAACAATCAATTGCTAAAAAAATTTAAATAGTTTACCTTAGAAGCTTATCTGCGGTTTGTTAATACCATATCTGACTATAGAGATTACAAAGAGTGGCACAGACAGACTTCACTTACCTTGATTCAATGCAATCACCGGCGTTCAAATTTCTAAACAAACAAATGACGGAAACAAAAGGGCAGTACACTAAAGATGATAAGCACTCTTAAGTTTTGTGTAAGCTTCATCTAAAAATAATCCCTTTGCAAAAATATCTATAGAGCTATAGAGCCTCTATTATGCTTGTTACATGATATGAAGGTCTGATTTATCCACTCGGGGAATGCACATTACCTAATACTATGCCAAACTCAGTTCGAGACCAAAGTGGATGGCTGCTACACAACAGAATGTATGCAATAACACTTATGCTCCAGATATCAGCCTCTATACCATAAGCCCTATGTAAAACCCACCAATTTTTGGAATCATCAGTGCTAGCAAGAAAAATTGCAATTTCTCCACTTTCCTTCTTTTTAATCTTCTTCCCTGTAAGATCATAACCAATATGCTTCTCATCCAGAACCATTCCAATTGGTGTTATTTTGAGAAGCAACCTGTTAAAAACAGAAAAATAAGGGAAATGTTCTTAAATGCATAAAGATATCTATATTATCATAGAAATCTTAAGAAGAGAGAGAGAGAGAGAGAGAGCAGATCTCATCTTCAGATGAATCACTTTCCTCGACTTCTTCATGAAGTTCAGAACTATCACTTCCTCCCCATTACCACAACCAATGGCCAAATCATCATTTATGCCGGTGTTGAGCTCGGCTTGCCATGGCAATATTAACAGACAGTCAAAACAGAGAACTTTCCTAATGCAAACTGGCACATTTTTTCTTCAAATCATGAGAACTTGATATGCCTGTGGAAGTTCAAAATAAGATTTGAAATCAATAGAGATCAAATGGCATACAAAAATAATCCATATCTTAACTTCTTTAAGCTTATTTTTTTTCCTTATATTTGCATACCTCATTTTTGGAGGAACCACTCTCTTCATTTTCTGAGTCTGTGTCTCTGATTAATGGATAATCCTCTGAGTTGGATTTGGATCCTTCACCATCTGACACCTTTGAAATAAAACACCCATTACTTAAGAAAGAACAAAAAACTGAGCAGTTCCTTGTGTGTTTAGGTTTTGTCAAAAAGGAAAAAAAAAAAAAAACACATTAGATTTCAGGATTGATCACTATCTATCGATCATCATACATATATTAATTAAAATTTAAATCTATACAGTCAACTTGATCCTTTAAATTTTGATATTTTGATAAATTACTACCTTTTTCAATAAACTTTAACCCTTTTAAATCTAGGACTATATATTAGAACTTGTTCAAAAGTATTTGACCAATTACTCATAATCTTCTTGAAGACTGAAGCTCCCTCTCTTTAATCCGATATTAAATTTACAATTTTTATTTTTAAGACAACCAAGGAACCTAATTAAGTCAACCAAGTCATCTCCAGTTCTCAACAAATTAAAACAAAAATTTAGAAGCAATAAGCACTGTGCAAACCTACAATTCATTCTCTGCTTGGTCAAGAAAGTCCAAGTAAATAAATGAAAACTGAACCCAGAAAACTTAGGAATATCTGGACCTATGTTGTTTAGGATTTTAACAGAAAAGTGTCGTACATTTATAAATTATGGTAGAAGAGTTCAAGTCAATATCGATTTTCAAACAAACAGAACAGTGAAAAATCTCCTACCCAGACCCACATTATCCACCTAAATTAAAATAGAAACAGGGAATACTATTGAAGTTGTAAAAATTGCAAGATTATATGCAGATTAGCATCACCTTAAAAACTGGAAACCTTAACTTGTGACCGAATTTCTATCTTACTATTTACATCAACCTCTTAAAGCTTTGAAGCACTGCTAACCTTGACTCATACTTCTTCTAATTTCAATAGCTATATGTAGTACTGAGGGTTGTATATCCATTTCTAAACATACCTCAAGATTTAATGGACTCCTCAAAGGCTAAGGGAATCATGAGCTCCCAACCATTAGCAGTCATGCTGCAAAAATTAAACCCAATTACCAAACATGGTAGAGGAAAGACTGCAAAGTTTAGATAGATTTGTACTTGGAAATTAAATTCACCACTGAATCACAAAACTGCTTGTCTTACCAATAGACTAACCAAAATCAAAACCTACTCTTGAAAACAAACCTTCTCTACCAAACAAATTTTAATAAGCAGTCATCACTACAAATATACTTCCTGATTACCTTTAGCTTCAATGTCTTTAAACAACGATAGCTTAAATCAAATAACAATAAGAAAGCACTGAGAACAATATACCAGTTCATAACACGAAAACCACCTAAAAAAACAAAAAGGACCAATTTTTCCCCCATCAAAAGTTCCTATACTTGCAGGACACAAAGCAAATCCCTAAACCTAATCACCAAACACCAATATTTTGAACCGAAACAATCAAAACACCAATATCTTGAAACCAAATCAAGAACAAAAACCATTACCTGGTTAGATTGACCAATGAAGGAAGCAAAAACAGCGAGATTGTCCGGTACCCGTGGACGATGAGATCTCGTACTCGTTTTCAGCCCAACCTCTGTATCTCAGAGCTTGATCGATGCAGTTGATACTTACCTCTGATGCTACGAGCTTGATGGCGACGACTGCTACAATCGATGGAAGTCTCCCGAACAAACAAAAACACTCGCCCCTAAAGATCGAATTAAGTGGTATAAACCTTCGGGGGCAAAACCGCCATTCCACTGCTGGTATGAACAGTTAAATGAACAGTGCTTATGAACAGTATAGGACATTTAGTATATAGTAAATAATCAATGATCAATTGATTTAAGTCAAAATCCAAAGAGTCGGTCAATAATTAAAACTGTGTTGGTTGTTGCAAGGGCCCCGGCTCCACCCGAAGCGAAGTTGGATCCATCGGTAAAATCATGTGGACCGGGTTGCAAGTATGGTGGAAGCATCGGCAGCTTTGCAAACTTAGCGGTTGAAGCGTCTATGTATGTGACTCTGTGTGTATATATACACTAGAAATAAAACACACCCCATGGGTGTAGACAATTGGTTGAAATATACATGAGGAGTAGTAAACACTAGACAATTAATCAATTTGTGTTGAAGGAAATCGACTTATGTGTGTCTAATTAAACTATGATCAGTTCCATGATTGTAATAGGAGAGAATGTTCTAGAATTCCTAGTCCTATTTTCAGAATAGTTTTCCTTGTAATATTAGAATATGTACTTTGTAATCCCTATATATAGAGCTCTTATTCTCAATAATGAAACACAGAATTCTCTCATCAATCTCTCTCGAATCCTTTATTCTTAAACATGTTATCAGCACGAGCCCTAGCCCTGAAATCAAAGATAAAAAACCACAAGAAAAATTCCTTGCACCTAGCCTACGCTAGCTGCTCCACCGCTGTCGAAACTCACCGCCGCTGCCCTCCTACAGCATCGCCGCACGCCCGTTGCATCCTTCTCCTCCCACTTTCTCCTCTCTTTCCTGTGCACATCAGTCTGTTTGTAAGCTCCGAAACGTCTAGTTTGGAACCTCTGATCAAAATTCTTTCTGCAGCAAAGTTGTTCACATCTGTCTCTTCTATCTAACCTCTAAATTTCAGCCCAATTGGAATTGTTTTGAGACCTGTACACCAATATAAGTGGGAGCTGTTCAGAAGCGAATCTGCTCTGAATTTCAATAAGTAAGTTTTTAAGATTAAAGTTCCTGCTTTCTTGTATTTTAAATTTCTTTCTTTTTCTCGGAGACTTGCAACCTCCCTTCATCTACATCCCACCTTTCTTATAACGTGGGTTTGATTCTTGAAAAGCGGAATCATGGGGATTCACGCTATTTAACGAACTAAGAGCGTTTGTAGGACTTCAGACTAAGAACGTCTGTAAGCATCGAATTAAAACCATATAAACATCATTGTTTCAGTCTAATCCAAAATTTCTTGAAAATCGATTTCTTGGTAGCATAGCTCGGAAATCTTATTATTTATTAGTTGTCGTGGAAATTTAACTCTGAAACTAATATACTTCTTCTTCATGCTTTCAGGATGTCGAAGCTGAAACTTAAATTTCCTATACTTGACTCAACTGGCTCGGAATATCATAGTTGGGTCACGAATGTTGAGAACCATCTCACTTCAAAATGGATCCTACCCGTAATTCAGGCACCAAGCCCTGCGCTTATATTTGAGCGTACGGCTACAAATAATGTCACCGCTCTCATCTTGATGAGACGCCACATGGATAAATCACTCCGACTGGAGTACATGGCGATCAAGGATGCTAGAGAATTATGGGTTGCGCTAGAAAAGCGATTTGGCAATGTCAAGGACTCCCTCCTCCCCGACTTGAAAGTTTAATGGAGCAATCTACGATTCGCCGACTTCAAGTCCGTAGCTAAATATAATTCAGCAGCTCTATGCCTCAAAACTATGTTGGGGTTCTGTGGACAACCCATCACGGAACAAGAGATAATTGAGCCACCTTCCTCGTCTCAGCAATTTTAGTATCAAAGCAATACAAAGGTGAGTACAATGCTGGACAGATCACGAGGTTTCATCAGCTAATTAATGTTATGTCTGTAGCTGAAAAACATGACAATATCCTCGTGAAGAATAATAATTCAAGGCCTATCGGAACTAAGAGCGTTCAAGAGGCGAATTATAATAATGCACCCAAAGGAGGGCGCAAGGACCGGAACCCTAAAATTAAGGGACAAAATGGACGTTTTGGTCCATACAACCGCCCTACAAAGGAAGGAAACTGTCAAAATGGAGTGGGAACACGTGGCAACAAAGGCCAACATGGGAGAGGAGGAGGAGGACACAAGGCCGCCGGCCATAGAGGTGGCGCCATCGTCCAACACGGACGTCAATCTCGTCCTCATGCACAAGATGCATCTCAATTCAAGGGACGAAATCGCAATGATGCATGCCATAGATGTGGATCTATTGAACATTGGTTCAAACAATGCAATGAAAGCAACAAATTAACTGCACATTATAAAGCATATAGAGAAGCAAGAGATCAAGAGGCACATTTTGCCGATGAAGAAGAAGATGATGGTGATGATGCCAACGTTAATCTCACCATAGCGGACTTCAAATATGACAAAGAATTGCACAAGGATGCTGCAGATTTTGATTAGTGTAGTCCTTTATTTTTCCAAGAATTATGTAATGACAATTATGTTTTAATCAATAAAATGACTTATTGGATTAACTCTTTCTCACTAGGCTCACCTAATTGAGTATGATGTCTAGGAAACTAGTTTGAGATTAGTGGTATTTAAGTGAGCCTCGCTCCACCGACATCTCTTCCTACTTTTCTGGTCATATTTAATTAGAGTTACTGAACAGGTTGAGTGACTACGATTTGCCTACGGTTTGATTTTTCTTTTGGATTAGACTTTGGTCAAGAAACTTTGATATAATCATTGGCTATTATTAATAAAGTCTTGATTTATTTTATTCAATGTCTTGAACATATTTTAATTTCGAACTTTATTATTTTTCAGTATGTTTCAAGGAGAGCTAGAATTCCTCGTGGATAGTGCAACTACACAAACTATTCTTCGAAATAGGCAATTATTCCTATGGATGACACCTACTTAATCTTCTGTGACTACGATGGCTGGATCATCTCAATTGATTCATGGTAGAGGGCTAGCCCAATTTATGTTGCCAAATGGCACAAATTTAAATGTCACTGAAGCTCTTTATGCTCCTAATGTAGGAAGGACCCTATTGAGCTTCAAAGATATAAGAGTCAATGGTTTTCATGTGGAAACACATTGTGAGAATAGACAAGAGTTCCTTTGCATCACCTCTAATGATTACGGACATAAAAAAGTCTTAGAGAAACTTATGTGTCTATCTAGTGGGTTGTATGCAACCACTATTCGAGTCATTGAATCCAATCATGTCATGAGAGATGATTTATGGGATTCCGACACATATAGGCTTTGGCATGACCGTTTGGGACATTCAGGTCGTGATATGATGATCCGTATATTAAAAACTTCACACGGACATCCATTTTTCAGAACAAAAAGAAGGTAAAAATCGGATTTTGGACCAACAAGGAGCCTCTGCGCCTCATAGAGCTGTTTCCCCCCAAAACCAGCCCTCACAGGCCTCCACCGCCATCCCCTTGCAGCCCAAGGGTGGCTTTGACGCCACCTATGCTCCTTTAACTCCAATTCCTACTTCTCAAGTACATTGTGACTTCATGGCACAACCAAAATCCTCATTGGTTGTTTCTAAAGCTCATCATTAATTCTGCAAAGCCTGAACTTTAGCAAAATTAGGATCCAGACCATCCTATGCAAAGGACACTAAAGAAAATATACCATTCTTGCAAAGAATCCAAGGTGATATTTGTGGACCTATTCAACCACCATGCGGACCATTTAGATATTTTATGGTGTTGGTTGATACATCGACACGCTGGTCACATGTCATGCTATTGTCCACAAGGAATACTACATTTGCTAAACTCTTAGCTTAAATTATTAAGTTAAGGGCTCACCACCCTGATCATCCTATTAAGTCTATAAGACTAGACAACGCTGGGGAGTTTACATCAAAAATTTTTGATGAATATTGTATGTCCATTGGGATTGAAGTTGAACATCCAGCTCTCATGTTCACACCCAAAATGATCTCACAGAATCCGTCATTAAACGACTACAAATGGGTGCTAGAGCATTGGTAATGCACACCAATCTCCCTATTTCTGCTTGGGGCTATGCAATATTGCATGCAATTGTGCTTATTCGTTTGAGGCCTACTGCCACTCAACCTTGTTCTGCGTCCCAATTGGTGATTGGGTATGAGCTTGATGTCGCGCACTTACGCATATTTGGGTGTGCAGTTTATGTGCCAATTGCGCCGCAACAGCGCACCAAAATGGGTCCTCAACTACGATTAGGCATTTATGTTGGATATGATTCTCCAACTATTGTCTGCTACTTAGAACCCTTGACAGGCGATCTCTTTACAGCTAGATTTGTTGATTGTCACTTTGATGAGATAGTCTTCCAGTCGTTAGGGGGAGATAAGAACATAAATGTTCAACAGGAACTACAGGAATTGTAGTGGTCTGTCCCCACTCTGTCTTACCTTGATCCCCGAACCACACAGTCCGAAATTGAAGTGCGAACAATTCTCAATTTTCAGATTGTAACAGAATCGATGCTTGATGTTTTTTCTGATATCGCTAAAGTGACAAGATCACACATACCTGCTGCAAACGTGCCTGCAAGAATTGATGTCCCTAAAATTAAAGGACATGAAGCCATCTCAAGGGTACCTGAGCATGGCGCCAACATCCCCTCCCATGGTGACGTTGTGGCTAGGCTCACTGCTCCTGCCAGCAAGCGCGGGAGGCCCATAGGTTCGATGGATTCTTGCCCAAGAAAGAAAGCGAGTTTGGCACAAAATAATCCATTAATCATCGATGTAAATAATTCATCTCATGAGGATATTCCGGATTATGGTTATGTCCAAGAAACATCATTGGGGGGACGCTCCAATGTCAAAACCAATTCCAGAGAATAGGGAGATCTCCATGAATTACACTAGTGTACATGAGATGATGGATAGAAATTCTATTGCTATTGATGATGCCTTTGCATATCATGTTGCAAAAGGAATTATTGAATATGATGATATCAAATCTCGCTCTGTCGAAGAATGTCAATGAAGAGCGGATTGGCCTAAATGGAAAGATGTGATCCAGGCTAAATTAGATTCACTAGCAAAGAGACAGGTATTTGGGCCTATAACGCAGACACCCCCAGATGTAAAACCTGTTGGCCATAAATGGGTGTTTGTTAGAAAGCGTAATGAGAAAAATGAGGTGGTTAGATATAAAGCCCGCCTCGTGGCGCAAGGTTTCTCACAACACCCTAGAATCAACTACAATGAGACATATTCTCCCGTAATGGACGTAATAATGTTCTGTGACCTTATCAGTTTGGTAGTTTCCGAAAAATTTGACATGCAGCATATGGATATGATTACAGCATATCTCTATGGGGATCTAGATTCAAAGATATATATAAAGGTTCCAGATGGACTTCAATTACCCAAATCAAGTAGCTCTAAACCACGGAGGGCGTTTTCAATAAGATTAAAATGCTCACTATATGGATTAAAACAATCCGGACGGATGTGGTATAACTGTCTAAGTGACTATTTGATTGAGAAGGGATATATTAATAATGAAATATACCCATGCGTGTTCATAAAAAGAACAAGTTCCAGATTTGCAATCGTAGCAGTTTATATCGATGACATGAACCTAATTGGAACTCTACATGAGTTGAAGGAAACTGCTAAATACTTGAAATCCGAATTTGAGATAAATGATCTTGGGAAAACATGGTTTTGTCTCGGTTTGGAACTAGGGCACCGTAGTGATGGGATTTTGATCCATCAGTCTGCCTATACTCAGAAAATTCTAAGGCGCTTTAATGACGATAAAGCAAAGCCTGTGAATACTCCCATGATTGGTCGTAGTCTTGAGCCCGGAAAAGATCGGTTTCGTCCAAAGGATGAGGATGAAGAACCATTAGAGGCCGAAGTGCCCTATTTAAGTGCAATAGGCGCATTATTGTACCTAGCTCAATGCACAAGACCAGACATCTCATTCGCGGTGAACTTGTTAGCTCGACATAGTTCTGCGCCAACACGCCGCCATTGGATTGGAGTAAAGACAATTTTTCGATACCTAAGAGGTACGATTGATATGGGTTTATTTTATCCCTACAAAGAGAAGAGGAATTAAGGGAATATAGGATCAGACCCCAAGAGGCAAATTGCCACCGTCCAAGATTTTGTCGTCGGCCATGTTGCCTCCGCCGTCCAAGGTGGCTAGCGTCCCCCTACTTTCCTCCATCAAAATGACAATGATTTCTTGATGGGTTTTGCTGATGCAGGGTACCTCTCTGACCCTCATGAAGGTCGCTCTGAAATGGGTTATGTCTTTACCATAGGAAGCATCGCGATTTCTTGGAGGTATACAAAACAGACCCTTGTTGCTACTTCCTCAAATCATGCAGAGATTATTGCTCTACATGAAGCCGTGCATAAATGTATATGGCTAAGGTCTATAATTAGACATATTCGAGGAAGTTGTGGCTTGAAGTCTACCACGGATGAACCTACATGCATTTATGAGGATAATGCAACTTGTATTAAGCAAATGAAGTTAGGTTTCATCAAGGGTGACACCACCAAGCATATATCGCCTAAGTTCTTTTATAATCAACAACAACAATCACTTCTAAAGATTGAAGTGAATCAAATCTGATCAGAGGATAATATAGCAGACTTATTCACAAAATCGTTACCAAAATCCACCTTCGAGAAACATGTGAAGAGCATCGGATTAAGAAAATTATCCGAACTCCCATGATTGTAGCAATCAAGGGGAGATATTGACATTAGGGGGAGTTATGATGTCTACATGTTCGATCTCGAAGAGTGAGGGACGTGTTGTACTCTTTTTCTCCTCCTCGAGCTTGTTTTTGTCCCACAGGGTTTTTCACTCAGGCAAGGTTTTTAACTAGGCAACAGATGAAGCGTCACCACCAAGTTTGAGCGGCATAAGGAGGAGTTTTGAAGGAAATCGACTTATGTGTGTCTAATCAAACTAGGATCAGTTCCATGATTGTAATAGCAGAGAATGTTCTAGAATTCCTAGTCTTATTCGGAATAGTTTTCCTTGTAATATTAGAATATGTACTTTGTAATCCTCCAAGAAATCGCGATGCTTCCCATAATTCTCAATAATGAAACACATAATTCTCTCATCAATCTCTCTCGAATCCTTTATTCTTAAACAATTTGTGGGGTTATTCATTTTCTTTTCAGGGCTAAATACTGGTTACTACCCTGTGGTTTAGGTAATTTCATCAAAAACACCCCTGCACTTTGAATTTTGATCTAATAGGTCCAATTCGTAAATATTTTGTTATGGGTTCAAGTTATAGTTGGATTATTTGTTGAAAAACTATTTATTTGATAGATTTCTAATTGTGGATCTCACTCCTAAATTGACTATGCAGGCCACCTTAACACCACATCATAAAATATAGGTCATATATGAGCCACATCAACAAGTTAAATGACTTAATTGTCAGAAGTCTAATAAATTGGACCTATTAGATCAAAATTCAAAGTGTAGGGGTGTTCTTGATGAAATTAGAAGTTCAGAGACTGAATGGATTTTGGACCCAAACTACAGGGCAGTAATCAGTATTTAGCCCTTCTTTTTATATATATTTTAATAATTTTAATTTTACATCATTAACCCTAAATGTTAACTGTTTTGTAAAGTTTTTTAATGTTTAAAGGGTACTTCGGTAAACATATTCTATTTTGGTTGACAAAATATAATCTCTTAAGTATAGCATAGATGCCCAGTACCATACTACTATTTGATCTAGTGGCATTAGTCTCTCCTCTGTAAGTGAGAAGTTTGTTGTATTTGAGTTTATTGATCTAATAAAAAAAATATAGCATTGACTTTTCTAATAATTTTAATTTTACATTAATTATACCTTAATCTTTAATTGTTTTGTAAATTTTTTTAATATTTAAAGGATATTTTATTATTATTATTATTATTATTATTAATCGAAATAGGTCAACCCAATTTTATAATTCAGCAAGCAGTACCAAACGACACACCCGATGGAGTCGTCAATAAAGAGTCGTCCTTTAGAACTTACTGAGAACCTATTCTAAGCACATACAAAACTCCACAATTTAGAGTACACCCACCTTTTAGGAAATTCACGCACCATTATTCTAACAAAACCTAAGTACTCAGAAGCTGTTTAAATAAATATTTCAACCGAGCACTAGATTTTGCGACCCAAATTAAAAATAAAAATTACTAGTAGTCATAGCTTCCTTAAAAGAATAAGGAAGGATGACTAAACTTAAAACAAAGAAGAAAATAAAGAAAAGAACCCTAAGGGCCTTTTGGACCCAAAGTAACCCAGTCCAGTTCCAGCCCAATAACCAACATGGAGTCCAACAATCCAAGGTTGCATAAACCCTAGAAGACTCCATCAAGGTTACCTCCCAACTGCCGCCTTCACCTTGACCATCGCCGCAGTAGCTTCCATTGGAAGAACCTTCGCCATCGCAGAAACTCTTACACAAGCCTCCAAACCAGACAAATAGTGATATGGGAAGTGAACTGAGAGACCCCTCGGCCACGAAGCACCACCATCGTCTATTGAGAGACGACCCTTGTCGGTATAGATGTCGGGATCGCCATAATCCTTGTCCACCATTCTATCAACCAAAAAGCCAATAAGCAAATCTGGTTGGACTGCATCAGACCGCCACACCACCACCAAAGCAGACATCTTCTCCGCATTAGGTCTTTTACCTGAATCCGAATTGGACATCAAAATCCCAGACCTGTCGTCAAGGCAGACCATCAGATCCCCATCGCTTCCAAGAACAAAGTAATCCAAAACCAAACTGTCATCAAGAGAAATTAGAACCTGAGACGATGTCGGATTCATCACCCGCCCAACGACCACGACAACGAAAGCAATGAACAGCTAAAGGCCCAGAGATAGGGAAAAAAGTCGACGAACCCCGCCACCCTACCCTCACACCAACCAGAAAAGAGGAACCAGTGCCCGCCCACCTAGTCGCAGATACACCACCATCCATGGTGATGAGATTTTTTCGAAAACGGCAATCTTCGAGTAAACCCTAGCAGAGCTAGGTCGAGGTATTGAATATTTGTGGAATGGTTAGTGTATATGGGGTTTTTGGTTTTAGTTGACAAAATGTCTTCTTTTAAATATAGTATAGATATATTAGAAGCTGCTCACACCCTATGTGTGTGGGGAAGTGGGTGGTAATCCATCCAGAAGTTTTTAGTCAGTTTCTGAAATTAATAAATTTTTCTAATTTTGATATTTTTTTAATCCCTGACAATAAAAATATATATAAAGTTATTTAATGTTTTAGGGGTATAAAAGTAAAAAAAAAATATTATGGTTGACAAGATCAGTTATCTTAAAAAAAAAAAAAATCCTTAGCCCACCTCACCTTTACATATATCAGTGGGAATTGAACTCTAGGGCTGGGCACGGGCAGGGACGAGCCGGTTACCGAGTGATACCGAGCCCGATATTGAAAATATTATTTGGGACGGGATTAAGTTTTTTCAAAACCAAAACCGACAGGGATCAGGTCCAGCCCGGGCCCAATTCGGGATACCCGATTCTCTCTCACTCTTTTTTTTTTTTTTTTGCCCACACTTAAGTACTCAAGTACTTAACAGGTATCCAAAATTTCCAGATTTCAATAATTCCAGGATGTAGCTGTGACGATCAAAACTTTAGCCAACAAAGCAAACAGTGACTTGATAAATCAAAATTGAGCACTACAACAAAGATAATCCCACAAAATTGAGCCAAAAATAACATAAACTTGATACAAATTGGAAACACAAAAATAAAAAATAAAAAATTGGGCATCAGTTCTCCAAGGTGAAAGTAAAACGTCGTTGAATATTCAGATGCAAATTACCCACAATACCATGAGACTCATCAGCTGCCCAGATTGAAAGAAAAACAAGACAGAAACTTGAGATCCATATGTGTGCGTGAATGAGATGGAAAAATGAGAAAGAAAGTGATCAGAACCACAACCAATTCAGAGTAACATCACAGCCAATTGGCTATGATCAAAACCATAGGCAATTCAAATTAAGTCAGCGAATTGAAGATATGAATTTTTATCGTCACTTCACTTTCTTTCATCGATCCACAAATTGCTAAAACCAATTCAACTACAACCAAATACAGAAACATGAAAGTGGGGGGAATTGGAAGTGGAAAACGGATTGAAAGCGATCCAAACCTGTCGAGATTCACTGTAACATCACACGTTAGTCACTGTACCTTCCGACAGTGTCGGCAATGCGATCAATACAGGGCTTGGGAAGCTGCGTGCCACTGTCCCAAAAGAGCTCTTAGTTGACGGGGAGGGGATCTAGGATTTAGATGAAGAACAGAAGAAGATCTGGAGAGTGGAGAAGAGAGTGAAGTGGTGATCGAGGTCTTCCGTCTTCGTTTAGCAGTTTAACGTGATCAGGTGTGGTCATTCCTCTATGTTCCCAATTAAACTATCCAATCAAACTTAGCCAAGTAATATAAAAAAATTAAAGATTTAATTTAATTAATTTAAACGAGACGGGACGGGACCAATCGGTATCTATTGGGTTGGTACCGGTACCGGGCCCGTTTTCTCTGGACTGGACGGGCCTAAACAGTGAATTTCAGATTTTGATACAGACCCGTATCGGTGGTTTTCGAGACGGTTTCGGAACGGGACCGGGCCTTCGATTTCGGAACTGGACCGGGCCTTCGATTTTGGATGCCCAGCCCTATTGAACTCATGAACTTTTACAATATTGGAATTTTAACTTACTAATAAGTTACAGCTCACCGACACAAGATCAGTCATGACCTTTTACAATATTGGAATTATAACTTACCAATAAGTTACAGCTCACCGACACAAGAACAGTTATATAAATAATAATAATATATGTGTGTGTGTGTGTGTGTGTGTGATTAGAGAATGAGTGGGTTAGATTATTAAACTACATGCTAAAAATACAAACATCCTCAAATTTTAAATTTAAGGAGGTCCTCTCTAGAACCTCTCTCTATATACAGTAGGGTTGACTTTGGCTTGGTTACCGACTTTTTTCGCGTTGGCTGAAACCGAACCGAAAGCTTTCAATATGCCCAGATTTATAACCGTAACCGTACTGGAAGTTTTGGTTACCGAAAGTTCAGTTTATGGAGTAAATGATCAGTAACCCATTTCAAATTTCTTATGTTTTTTCGTTTGATTATGATTTTTGATGTAAAAGCAATGATATATTGATTACACACACTTTGTTCACTTGCTTTTGGCTTTGGTTTATCTCAGTGAAGGATCCAGGATACAAATTTGGGGTAGTCTATGCTTGAAGAAATTTTTTTTGGTTTTGATAATACTTTCAAGAATTTTAAGAATGTTGAAGTAAAAATGACAATTGGAATGGTCTACTCATTTCATTTCATAGTCCCTTTATATAGGGATAGAGTTACAACGGAAATATTAATTACATTAAATACATTGAATGCTGATTGATCTATAATTGTGCTGATTGATGGTAATCACTGATTCCTTGATTCCCTCTCCGTCAGTTGCTTTGACGAAGGCACACAATATGTTTTTCCTTTAACACTCCCCCTTGTGCCAAGTCAAAGACGAAATGGTGCATGAGTTGTTGCCTCACTAAAAACCTTGCCAAGTAACAATAAAAACCCTGTGGGACAAAAATACACCTTGGTCGAAGGAAAAGAGCACAACGCACCTTCTACATTTGAGAATGACATGTGTGTGTTAGACTCCCCCTGACGTCTACACCTCCCCCTGATCTTTACATTAATCAAGTGAGTTTGGAAAGTCTTCGCATTCCTATGCTTTTCACATGTTTCTCAACTGTGGCCTTAGGCAGTGATTTGGTGAACAAATCTGCCACATTCTCCTCAGACCTTACTTGATTCACTTGAATCTTGAGGAGGGTCTGTTGTTGCTGATTGTAGGAAAACTTTGGCGATATGTGTTTTGTATTATCCCCTTGATATATCTTAGCTTCATCTGTTCGGTGCAAGCTGCATTATCTTCATAAATGCAAGTAGGCTCTTCAGTGGTAGAACTCAAACCACTAGTCCCTCGAATATGTGTAATGATAGCTCTTAACCATATACACTCACGAACCATCTCAAGTAGAGCAATGATCTCTGAGTGGTTCGAGGAGGTAGCCACAAGGGTTTGCTTGGTTGATCTCCAAGATATCGTCGTGTTCCCAATGGTGAGTACATAACCATTTTCGGAACGACCTTTATATGGGTCATAGAGGTATCCAGTATCAGCAAAACCAACCAAAAAGTCATTTGGTGTTTCAGTGTAGTGAGTGGCGCTTTCGCCATCAACATTTCCTTTAAGGATTGCAGTTCCATCTGCGGTCCCTCTTGTCTCTCTGTAGGGAAAGAACAGTCCCAAATCAATGGTTCCTTTTAGGTATCAAAATGTTCTTGATACCATTCCAGTGACGCTGCGTTGGCGCTGAGCTAAATCTAGCTAACAAGTTCACTGAGAATGCAATGTCTGGTCGAGTAAATTGGACTAAGTACAATAATGCGCCTATTGCACTTAGATAGGGAATTTCAGCTCCCAACACCTTTTCGTCATCTTCCTTTGGACGAAATGGATCTTTCCTTGCATCCAAACTTCGACCGATCATGGGAGTGCTAGCAGGATGTGCTTTGTCCATGTTATATAGCCTGACTTTTGGACATATGCAGACTGGTGGATTAATATTCCACAAACTCGGTGTTCTAGTTCAAGACCTAGATAGAATCGAGTTTTCCCAAGATCCTTCATCTCAAATTCGGATTTCAAGTAGCTCGCGGTTTCTCTTATTTCATCAAGAGTACCAGTTATGACATATACTACTACAATTTGCAAATCCGGAACTTGTTTTCTTTATGAATACGCAGGGGCATAATTCATCGTTCTTATATCCCTTCCCAATCAAGTAGTCACTTAGACGGGTATACCACATCCGTCTGGATTGTTTCAATCCGTAAAGTGAGCGTTTCACTTAATTGCAAACGCACTCTGTGGTTTAGAGTCACTTGACTTGGGTAATGTAAGGCCATTAGGCACTTTTCATATATATCTCTGAATCTAGATCCCCATAGAGATATGCAGTAACCACATCCATGAGCTGCATTTCCAGTCCTTCGGAAATTACTAAGCTAACTAAGTAGCGGAACGTTATAACGTCCATTACGGGAGAGTATGTCTCCTCGTAGTCAATTCCAGGGCGTTGTGAGAAACCTTGCGCACAAGGCGAGCCTTATACCTCAGGACTTCATTCTTCTCATTACGCTTTCTGACAAAGACTCATTTATGTCCTACAGGCTTTACACTTGGTGGGGTTAGCACTACCTGACCAAATACCTGTCTCTTTGTCAGAGAATCTAATTCTACCTGGATTGATTCTTTCCATTTAGGCCAATCTGCTCTTTGTTGACATTTTTCAACAGAGCGTGGTTCGATATCATCGTGCTCTATGATTCCTTGAGCAACAGTATATATCATCAATGTGTATGGAAGATCTTTCTATCAACTCATACGTACTCTCGTAATCCTTTGAGATTTCTTTGTTCTCTGGAATCATTTCAAACATCGGAGCGTCCTCCAGTATTGATTCATGGACATAACTATAATCAGAGACAATCTCATGAGAGGGATTCTATACATTGATGATTGGTTTGTGCCTTACTCACCCTCTTCTTCCTTGGGTGAGTGTCAATCGAACCAAGTGGCCTCCCCCTCTTCCTTGGGGAGCCACGGCCTCAACCACACCTCCACTAAGTGCGGTTGCAGTGCCTCTATCTGCGGCACCGTGCCCCTTGTTGGGGACTTCTAACCTTGCAGGCACATTTGCAGCTGGTATATATGATCTCGTCACTTTTACGATATCAGTAAACGCATCAGGCATCGAATCTGCTACGTTCTGAAGATCGATTATTCTTTTCACTTCACTTTCACTTTGTGAAGTGCGGGGATCAAAATGAGACAGAGTGGGGACAAACCACGACAATTCCTGTTGTTCCCTTGGAAAATCCTTTTTCCTATCTCCCCCTAACGACGGGAAGACTGTCTCATCAAAGTGACAATCCGCAAATCTAGCGGTAGAGAGATCACATGTCAAGGTTTCCAAATAGTGTATAATTGTTAGGGATTCGTATCCAACATAAATACTTAATCGTCTCTGAGGACCCATTTTGGTGCGCAGTGGGGGCGCAATAGGCACATATACTGCTCAACCAAATATGCGTAAGTGTGAAATGTCAGGCTCATATCCAGTTACCAACTGGTACGCAGATAATGGTTGGCTAGCTGTGGGTCTGAAACGAATAAGTAAAGCTGCGTGCAATATTGCATAACCTCATGCAGATATGGGCATGTTGGTGCGCATAACCAATGCCCTAGCCACCATCTGTAGCCTTTTAATGGTGGCTTCTGCGAGACCATTTTATGTATGCATATGCGGTACATGATGCTCTACATCAATCCCGATAGACATGCAATAATCATCAAATACTTTTGATGTAAACTCTAGTGTTATCAAGCCTTATAGACTTGATATGGTGATCAGGGTGGTGAGCCCTTAAACGTATAATCGCTAGGAGTGTTGCAGCATTTCTTGTGGACAATAAAACGACATGTGACCAGATTGTCGAAGCATCCACCAAACCATAAAGTACTTGAATGGTCCGCATTCTGGATGGATAGATCCACAGACATTTCTTTGTATCCTTTGTAAGAATGGAATGTTTTGTTTTGTATCTTTAGCATAGGAAGGTCTCGATCCTGTTTTTGCTAAAGAGCAGGCTTTGCAAAATGAGTGATGTGCCTTTGAAATAGTCAATGAGGCATAATGGGAGGGAGGTATTGCTTCTGGTACTTCAGAAGGCAATGACTGCATTTGAGCAATACTAGAACCGACACCTTGCAGTGTGGCGGATTTTTCTCCCATTTTTCACTCGAAAGAAGGGATGTCCATGTGAGTTCTTTAAAAATACGGATGATCATGTCATGACCTCGGTGCCATAGGCGGTCATGCAAAAGCCTGTATGAGTCAGGGTCCCACATTTCATTGTTGGTGACAATATAGGATTCAATGATCCAAATCGTAGTGAGGTACAAGCCACTAGATTGACTCATAAGTTTCTCTAAAATGCGTTTCCTTCCACATTCATTAGAGTTAATATCAAGGTATTTAGTTCCATTCTCACGGTGTGTTGTTACATGATAACCGTTGGCACAAATATCTTTGAAACTTAACAAGGTTCGATTAGCTCTTGGTGAATATAGAGCGTCTGTGACTTGAAATGTTGCGCCATTAGGCAGCAAAAATTTGGCAGTTCCTCGCCATTTTATTAGTTGTGATAATCCAATCATCGTAGTCACAGAATAGGCTATTAGTTCAATGAATAATTACCTATTTCTTAATATTGTGTGGGTAGTCCCACTATCATCTAAGCACTCAAGTTCTCCTCCATTCATTCCTATAAATAAATGGGAGGTATTTAGAAAATATAACTCATATTCTTTAGAGTATTTCTATTTGCGTAGAATGGTATTCTTTTCATTCTAATAATTTTTCTCTAGATGTATTGCTTTACATCTTTATAGTGCTATGTCGAACCATGTAAATATGTGTATAGAAAATAAATTTGAATAAATTCAATACTTCAGAATAAAATTCGAAATTTATTAATAAGCCAACGATAATCAAATCAAGGTCTTGTTCAGAAATCTTATTCATCAATCCATGATTGAAAATAAACTTTAAGACGAAACAATAGTCTAATTAAAAATGAGGCATTATGCCTTCACAACTGTCTTTGGAAAATAAAATGAATAAAACAGATCAGTCAAGATTGAGAGCATCCATTGACTTAGCAAGTTCCTCTTTGCCATTGGAGTCTGCAACTGTAAGGTTGACGTTTAGGTCATGACCTCCTTCTTCCATATAGTGAGCCACTTGTTCTTTAGACTCTCTATACCTCTTGTAATTGGCTGCTACTCTATTGTTTGCTTGGCAGTTCTTGTACCAATGCCCAATGAATCCACACCTATAGCATGGTTCATTGTCAACTCTTTCCTTTGGCATCTTGTTTCCATGATCCGCATGTCCCTTTCCACGTGGGTAGGGATCAGCACGTCTAAACCCCCTTGCATTGGAGTTATTTCCACCTTTCATTTTTCCATAATTAGCCTCGGGAATTTTCTTTGTCCCAGTGGGCCTGGCATTGTTATTCAAGAGAATCTTATTTTGTCTCTCAGCCACTTGCAGTAGGCTTATCAACTTATTGAAGGTTGTGATTCTTTTGTTGTCATAATCCAATTGATACTGGTTCGCTAGTATAAAAGCTGAATTAGGAAAGGTGGTAAGAGTCTTGTAGATCATATCATCTTCTGTGATTTCCCTTCCACAGAAATTGAGACGTGCCTTTAAGCGCAACATATCCTTGTTGAAGTCATTGACCTTTCTATAGTCAAGCAAGCGGATTCCATTCCACTGAACAGCCAGTCCTGGGAGCAAAGTATCGTGAATGTTCCCAAAACGTCCTTTAAGGGCATCCCACAGTGCTTTGGGTGTCTTCAACTGAAGGTACTCCCAGCGTAGGCCAGGATCAATATGTCGCCTCAGAAAAATTAAGGTATCTGCTTTCACCTTATTAGATAGTCCATCATCTTTGGGATCAGTAATGGTGGCAGTGTAGTCTTTTGCCACAAAGGCAGTTTCCATATCGGAAACCCAACGATGGTACTCAAGTCCTTCTGAGTCCAAAATGTCAAACTCAGGTCGAGTTGGATCAGCCATCTACATAAAACAAGAGGGAAGATATAAATTACGCAGTCATAAAGACATCCACGTGAATTATTTTCCAAAAATATGAATTTAGATTTCAAGACCAAGATTCGTAACGGTCACATTTTTTCGATGCTATGTGACAATACTTTATCACTGTAAGTATGTATTTATAATGAGCATGAACTTTCATTATCATGGCAATACACAATTCTTTTTGTATGGCATTATAAACAAGTAATAATCATAGCACGTAATAAATAAATAAATAAATAAATAAAATCGTAGCATATATTAAAATAAATTACATGGCATGCTCAAAGTTCACAAATATACAACAAATTATATACTACACATAATCATAGCAAATTATATAATAATAGCAAGAATATATCATGCATAAATTAAAATGTAAACAATAGTAAAGTACAAAGCATGCGTAGATATAATTTATATAAGCGTAAATAAAATAAAAACATGCTCAAAATTTCATAAATAATATATACGATTTATATAGATATATATGGCATGCTCAAAAATCAAATATATAATCATGGCTTAAAGATAATTGTATAAAGCATATAACCTAACTAAACATGCTCGAGAATTTTATAATAAAAGCGTATATAATAAAATCTAAAGCATGCTTAAAAATAGAAAAGATAAATCAAATTCACATGCTTGGTTAAAAAAATAAAAATAAAATAAAGAAAACATACTTGATTTCGATAAAACAATCCTAGCGCACGCGCGTGTTAATGCAGGCGTGCGTATCGATGTTTTTGTGCTTGAGAAAAAAAAAACTGGACTGCTTTTTTTTTTTTTTTTCAGCTGTGGGCCTTATTTTTTTTTCTTTTGCTTTTTTTTTTTTTTTTTGGAATTGTTGGGCCGGGTCACTTTTTTTTTTTTTTTTTCGTGGCCTGTGTTTTTTTTTTTTCTCTTCTCGTTGCGTTTCTTCCTCTCTCCTTCTTCCTCCGTTCTGGTTTCCTGTCTTCCCATTTTTTTTTTTTTTTTTTTTGGTTTACAGATGGTGCAGGTGGTTGGGCAGCGTAGGGATCTGCGGCCGGTGGCAGGGACTGGGTCGAGACCAGTGGATCTCAAGGGTGGCGCCGGTGGTTTGGGAAGCCAGTTGATCGAGTGGGCCGTCGAGGTCGCCGGATTTCGATTTTGAGCTGAGTCAACGCTGCGGTCGAGGTGGGGTCTAATGCTGCTGGGATCAGTGGATTGCTGGAGGAGAGGCCGGTGTGGGCTGCTGGTGATTGTTGTCAGTTTGGACGGGGCCGCGCCGGTGATTGTTGGGTTGCTGGAAGCGCTGGTGATCGACGCTGAGAGACGAGGCCGGAGCCGTGCGCTGCTGGTGGGAGCCCGGACTCAAGTCTGGAGGCTGAGGCAGGGTGTGCAGCGCTGGACAGAGGCTGGGGGTGGGCTGAGAGTTTTTTTCTCTTGGCTATTTGCTCTGAGCGTGCTGATAACGTGTTGAAGTAAAAATGACAATTGGAATGGTCTGCTCATTTCATTTCATAGTCCCTTTATATAGGGATAGAGTTACAACGGAAATATTAATTACATTAAATACATTGAATGCTGATTGATCTATAATTGTGCTGATTGATGGTAATCACTGATTCCTTGATTCCCTCTCTGTCAGTTGCTTTGACGAAGGCACACAATATGTTTTTCCTTTAACAAAGAATAGGTTTTATAAGAAATTTTAAAGAAGTATTAACAGAAAATCTTGTAACTAAAGACAAAAAGGGTAGAAGAAAATGGGAAAAGAGAAAAAAAAATATACAATATTTGCTTTTAAGGAAGAAATTTTTAGGTAATACCAATAGAATATTGTAATAAAAGAAAAAAAAATGAAAGGAAGAGGAAAAGGGAGGAGAAAATGGGGGAAAGAGGGAAAAAAAAAAAACAGGAACAAAAGAATATAAAAGAAGAAGAACATCGGAGAACAGGGAATTGAATCATGGTCAAGAGCCAAATAGGCTTAATGCTTTGCCAATTGAATCAAGAATGGTTTCTTTAGGAGGCTGCGCCTGTATTGCATAAAATATTTATTGAAATCCGGGTATAGCCCAACCAGCCGCTGGAGTAGATACTCCCCCGGTTTATCTTTGCTCCAGAAGAAGATGAGAAAGACAAGAGAGACTTGGCAAGAATTACAGAAATGATAAAGGGTATTTTTATAAAATCAGTAATTTTTAGGTTGAGGGAGATAATTAGACTATTGGATCTGATAATTGACACATGTTTTGATCTTTGCAAAAGCTTAAGTAGGTTAGAAGAGAAATGTGCTTAGGAGAGGATCTGGATCCATAGACATATGGACATTACCGAATTGCAAACATATCAATGTTTACCTAATCAATTACCTGATTTCTGAAAGAAAGAAAAAAATGCGTTTTTGACGTTCTAGTGATCTTAACATGGAAGAGTTATTTGTTACTACAGAAACATGTAAGCAAAACTATATAATGGAGGGAGACCTAGAACCTTTAGCATTTGATAAACCAAAATGAGAAATTAACAAAGAAAAGAAAAGAGGATTTTAACAGCTAGATTATTGAGATGGTTGTTAAGGTCAATGATGGGCTGATATCTGAAAGCTTTGTGTGAAGAACAGAGGAGAATAGAGAATTTAGAGAGAGACAAAATTTTTATTGATGAAGAATAAGGTTCTGATATAATCGATGAAAACTGAGGTAGCTACTAGCTTTATATACTAACTACTTATGCTGCAGATTGCTTACACGTGGACTACAGCTGTAGGCCACAGGCTAATTAACCATCCATATAAGCACGCAGCAGAGTGAGCAGACTAACCAATTAGTTACTGGTGTTGAGCTGAATAGGACCATAGAGCTAACACCCCTCCTCAGCTTGAAGATTGGATACAAGCTTCAAGATGCAGCAAATGACAAGTAAGTTGTAATACCCCTCCTTAGCACCATCATATCTGTAAAAGAAGCAAACGAGAAAACTAGAGAATGGCAGCAAGTAATGTTTGTTTCAACCAGGATGAAGAAGAGGAAGTGATGGCCATAACTCCATTGATTGACAAGCTCTCCAGCAATTCATCATAATTTTGACCTTCTGGAGCTCCATTGCCTGAGATACCAAGTTGCCAGTGTTAACCAAATCCATTTGGCTTTCTATTAACTGTTGCTCTCCTTGCTTGACTCTAACCATTGGTCTCATGCTTCCAGACAGTGAAGTAAAGTGCTTCATTTGATCACTACTGGAAACAATATGAAAATCATCACCTTTGCTGATATTTCCCTTCTTCTAATTAATCACACTATCAATAGTAGCATGACCATTTGTAGTGTTAAGAATAGAGGAAACTTCAAGTTCTTCATATTGTTTCATTGTACCTTCATTTCCTGTCTTAGCAGCCAATATGACATTAACTCCAAGTTTATCCTTCTTTTCTACCTCCATTTGGCTTTCTATTAACTGTTGCTCTCCTTTCTTGACTCTAACCATTGGTCTCATGCTTCCAAATAGTGAAGTAAAGTGCTTCATTTGATCACTACTGGAAACAATATGAAAATCATCACCTTTGCTGATATTTCCCTTCTTCGATAGTAGCAAGACCATTTGTAGTGTTAAGAATAGTGGAAACTTCAAGTTCTTTATATTGTTTCATTGTACCTTCATTTCCTGTCTTAGCAGCCAATATGACATTAACTCCAAGTTCATCCTTCTTTTCTACCTTAACCAAGTCTATCATTGCCTGATTAATTTGTAATGGAAGCCTAGAATCCATTCCAACCAATGCTTTAGAGCTTGTCTTAGTCACATTCTGACCAATGTCTGCTGGAGCACCAAATTTAATCATTTTCTGAAAATCTGTTCCTACCAAACTCTCTCTTGGTGTAGTAGCAGTAGCACCCATAATAGAACTACTTTGTTCACTTTTATCATTTTGTTGTGGAATACTCACATGTGCAACAGGTTTTTCAAGGGGAACAAGAATTGGTAGAATATGCATATAAAATCCATCACCTGAGTTAGAGTTTCTTAACTTATGATAAGAACTCACATTGTGTTGAGACACACCACCTTTTGATTTTGAGCAGCCTTTACTAAACTTGACATCATGTTGAACTTGACCTTGAGATTTAGATCCACTGTATGATAGGTTACCAATAGATTGAAGGGCATTGTTTTGCTGAAAACCACCACTACTTTGTTGTTGTGAAAAACCTCCATTGTGCTGAAAATAACCATCACCATATGCAACATTGTGTACTTGTGATTGTAGTTGTCGAGTACCATTGAATGCCCTATTAAGTGCACCATTACTGATAGAAAATGAGGGCATCAAACCAATAATAGGTGCAGTAGTATGTGAAGTAAATGACACAGAACAATTACCAACATATGGAGATGGAAAGAATTCATTGGATGGTGTTCCTGCCTTTGATATCCCATATTGCATTTTCTGAGATGAGTTGACGAGATTATTTTGTGCAGCCATAGCAGCCAGAGGTGACAAAAGAATACTTACATTCAATGGTGACAAAGGAAGACTTGCAGGAGCAGAGATAGACTTCATAGTTTGTTCAATCTTATCTTCAGCAATGAGCAAAAGAGATCTTAATTCTCTCATTGAAACAGAGGAGCTTAGTGTTTTGATTCTTATTACAGCTTTTATGGTAGCAAACTCTGAAGGCAAACCATGGAGAACTGAGACTACCATGTCCTCATCATCCACATAAACTCCCATTGTAGCAAGCTAATCACAGATTTACTTGACTCGAAGTAAGTACCTATCAATAGAGTCTGATCCTTTTTGGATGTTGTATAAGGAGTTTTTGAGATTCATGATGTTATACCGTGAATCATCAACATATTTCTCCTTAAGTCGACACCAAATTTCCTTAGAAGACTTACTTCCAATAATGAAGTAGAGAGCATCACTGGATAGAGTAGAAGCAAGTATCGACATAATGGCAGAATCAATTTGCACCCAATTCATGTACTCCTTTTCTATATCAGATGCAACCCCATTTTCTTCCATAATCAAGCGTTCTGAAGGACAAGAGACTGATCCAACGACATATCTCATTAGGCCACAACCTTTTAACAATGTCTATACTAGAAATTTCCATGTTACGTAGTTAGAGTCATCTAACTGAACTGTAATGAGATTGTAGAAATTGGATAGTAGACAATTTTGTAACATTGTATTGGTATCCATGATGCAAGGCAACCTGAAAGATACTCAGAAATCTTCACAGCTCATTTCTTCTTGACGATGTACATCAAAGTATACTTCGTTCTTTCAACAATTTTTCATCGATCAACAACCAGATTCTAAAAGAAACCACAAACCATAACAAAGAGAACTTCTGAACTACAATCCCCAAAATTGTATCAAATGCTCAGAATTTCTTATGAATCAACTACTGTATCTTGTTCCAAATCAAAATCGAACAAAATGTATATGATAACAAAGCTTCGAAGCTAATCAATTTATGTAAATTTCTTAGTAATCTTCAAGAACATGAAGTTAGAGTCTTGAGAGAGGGATGCACTTATCTCTGTAGCAAATCCAAAGATCGAACACAAAGAAAGTGAAATTGAAGACGAAGCTAAGCTGAAGGAGTACGATGAAGCTCGAAGAACAAACCCGAGGTAGCAACCTGGCTCGTGATACCATGAAAGCTTTGTGTAAAGAACAGAGGAGAATAGAGAATTTAGAGAGAGACAGAATTTCTATTGATGAAGAATAAGGCTCTGATACAATCGATGAAAACTGAGGTAGCTACTAGCTTTATATACTAACTACTTATGCTGCAGATTGCTTACACGTGGACTACAGCTGTAGGCCATAGGCTAATTAACCATCCATATAAGCACGCAGCAGAGTGAGCAGACTAACCAATTAGTTACTGGTGTTGAGCTAAATAGGACCATAGAGCTAACAATATCTACAGAGACCTCTGACTTCCGGCCTGGTGTAAATGCACCTTCATTCGGCAACTGATCAATCACCATCCGACAGATGGGGAAATCAGAATGAGAGTAGAGCCACATGTCTATACAAGGCGCATGGAATGTGTGCTACATTTTGGAAGTTGCCTTACAAATTCCTCATTCTGTAAACCACTCAAGCACACCACGCATTCATTTTGATCAGAATTCTCTTCTTCGTGATTTGGATCATCACTCAATTCTTTCTTGTAGTTGAATGTGATCACATTCAGCTTCAGTTTCTGGTAACTAAAGCACTTCTCCTTGGCTTGGTCCTCCTGCTAGCTTAATGATGGAGCAGATAGGATTTGCCCACCATATAAGTACCATGCTACTATAAATACAATGTAAATTACAAAGCAAATGAGTATCACCCCTAAGATCACAATGCCAGAAAAAAGCAATGACAATGACATTGACATGGGTTTTAACTCTCTTGCTGACAATACTAATTACTATTGTTGATCGATCATTAAAAGGGCTTCAAAGAGGACTTATATATAGTAGCTAACACTAGGGCTGGCTCTAATTACCATCCCTACCGGAACCGACCAAAAACTGGCCGAACCGGCAGTGTCAGCGCCGACAAAGTCGGTAACTGCAGAGTCGGCACGGTACTGCGGTACCAGAGCAACTTTTTCGGCTCGGTAGTGGTACAGCCAATCACAGAGGTTCGGTGATACCGAACCAGCCGAGATAGATGTTTTTGGATTTAATTCCAAAAACTACTCCCCTCTTACGTCTGCCAAGGATCGAACCTTTGCCATTCTCGCTACAAACTCGAGCCACTTACCACTAGGCCACAAGCTTGCTTGTTATTAGTTGCGCATAACTAAACAAATATACTTGAATCAGAAATCACGAAAATTAAAAACTCTTTCTTATCTTGTACTTCGAGACATTTCTCTTTCTTCGTTCTTTCTCAGTCTCTTCCTCCTCTGTTTTCTTTGTTTCTGCTCTCTCTCTCTCTCTCTCTTTATTTCTGACTTTTGTTCTTCTCATATTCTTGTTCTTCTTCCTCCATTTTCTCATCATTTTTCTTCTTTTCTCTGTTCTTCCACCTCTGTACTATTCCTTCTTTCTGTTTCTTCTTCCTCCTCATACTGCAATCCTCATCTCCTTCGCCAGATTTTATCTCTGCAGTCCTCTAAATTTTGACGATTGAAATTTTCAAATACAGGCCAAAACCGACTGTTGAAAGTTGTAACTACAAGCTCCTGTAACCGAAAGCTCCGGTATGGCTACGGCAACACATTTGGCAAAACCGAAGAGTTTCGGTCGGTATTCGGTTGATGTCAAAAACTCCGGCAACCGTACCACGGCCAGCCCAGCTAATTATCTAAAGAGTGGTAGGTGAGGTTTTAGATAATTGATCCAATCAGCATAACGACATAGAAGTTGGGTTTCTCTTGCATGTTAATTAAATATCCAGGAATCAGGCACTCCGAGATTCATCATTGTTGAGGTTTACTATGATACTTATTTTGTGGGTTGTTAGATAAATTTAGTTACAAAAGCATCTCCAAACTGCATGGAATTTGAAATGACTCCTAGCTCGTTGCTTCCTAATGTCAAATACATCTCTATGTATAAAGGGTTAGATATGTAATTTACTCATTTTTCTTTTCATGACAGTTAATTTAATCGGATGGTGCAACCAAAGTACAAAGTAATTGCTTCTTAAGTCACCCAAGATGACAGCTAAGCCTGAGCAATCTGACTATAAACAACAAGTTTATGTCTCTTTACAACTATTGCTAAATCTGCTCCTTTTCGATCTCTTACAAGGTTTCTCCCCATTTTATAGGAATCAGCCATCGCCAATTTTGGTTTTTTCTGAGTAACTTTTTTATCGGGAAGTTAGGTTAGTAACTCACACACCCATGCAGTAGTATTGTTTGCCTCAAAATCGTCTCTGCCGAAATGAAAGCCGAGGGACTTGTGGTTGAATCGTCCTTCTGAAATTGCGCGGGCGTGCCAACTCGCAACTGAATGGCCAAACGAGGTTTCTGATTTGAATGGTGCGTGATCTGACTTCTTTCAAATGATTGTAGGCCGAGGAAGGAACCCTCTCGGCCTTTAGGTTCTGATGCCTCTATTGCAAGGACTTCGGTTAGGCGTCAATCCTGACCGGGATCTTCTATCACACTCACTTCTTGGGTAAACTCAAAGGTTCAGGTGACAAGCGAGAGATCTATTGGGTGAAGATACTCGCAAATCACGGTAAAGACGAAGGTGAAGTGGATTCGGTTGTCAAAACGTTGTGAGATGATACGTGTGTGAATGGCGAATCGCATCAATCCAATCCGGACTGGCCGAAAGAGATCAATGGATGATAACTTTACGTTACGAACTACTCCTAAGTGCGAAAAGTAAAGTACATATAAAATAAAGAATAAGAAAGTAAAGTGCTTGAATGTAACGACTGAAATAAAAGTAAGAAACTAAAAATGAAAACAAGTTATGAAAGTTGAATAGAAGGCAAAGTACCTATGAAAGAGTAAGAGAAAGGTTTGAGTAAAAATTGTATATTGATTTGTTTGTGTGGTGCAGGACTTCTTTACAATGATTTACAATGTGCTATATATACAAGTCAAAAACTCTAGCTAACTTGTCCTCCAAGACATGGAATTGAAAGTAGGATTCTCTTTCCTTCTAGGATTGATTCGTCTCGTAAAACTCTGACTTTGCTGATATCCCAAATCTTCACAATTAATATCGTAGATTGACTCGAACTCCTTCCTTGCGAGGATTCCTCAGTCGACAGTGTTGACTAACTTGGCCGAACACTTTTAATTCTCATTTCGGCCTACATGCGTGACCACCCTTTTGAACTCGGACTAAACCAAACATATGGCTACATGGTCCAACTCACTGATTTTTGGGTCGTCCGTTCCTAAAACCTTGAATCAAGCTGGGTGACCGACCGACACTTTTCCCTCGGTTGTATGACTTCACATTTCCCTCGGTCATCTGTTCCTAAAACCTCAAATCAAGCTGGGTGACCAACCGACACTTTTCCCTCGGTTGTATGACTTCACATTTCCCTCGGTCATCTGTTCCTAAAACCTCAAATCAAGTTGGGTGACCAACCGACACTTTTCCCTTGGTTGTATAACTTCCCGAACTATTTATCCTGAATGGGTGCCAACTTAGTCCCATTTCTTCTCAACATGGTCGTACACGAGAGTGGCGAAGTTCAGGTCCAAACAAGTATCCCAGCACCTGCACTGTCATTGCGGCAAAAGCCAGACTAATCCACTGCACCGCAGACACACTAACCCAAAGGGTCCCTCAAATCTGCTGGCCACGGGATGTAATTGGGATTCGAACGCTAGACCTGGGGTTCCAGACTAGGCTGTTTGACCAGCACACCACACCACGTGAATATAAGAACTTATGTTGCAATATATTAAGCAACATAAGTTCTTATATTCATTATTTCAAAATGAAAGAAGACCTAATAACTATTTTGATATATACCTCAACTTGCATCATCGAATGTCCAAAAATATGTCCAATTACAGTAGAAGAACATAAAAATAGAGAGTACAAAAATTGGGAGATGAAAAACAGATAGTAGAAAGATTTGAGGGACAGATGATGAAAATGAATTTAGGGTGGATTGAATAACCATTGAAGAGAGTGAGAAACTATAATGGTGCTTGACTTTTTGCAGTTCTTAATGACTTGAAGAGTCAAAAAAGAAGAAGAAAACACGCAGCTAGCTAGTGCATCTAGAATTCTGAAATAAAATATTTATTTTTTTAACATTCTGCAGCCTATTATTACAAATTATAAAACACACATACAAATAGGGGTCATAGGCTAGGGCCGGCCCTACCCTAAATTTTAGGGCTTAGGGTCGGGTCGGGCCGGGCCTAGTCAAAGTCAACAAAATTTAGGGCCGGGTAGGGTCGGGCCAGGGCTTAAATATGCTAACCCTTACCCGCCCGAAAAGCCCGATCCGTTAGGGCCAAAAGGGCCGGGTCGGGCCGGCCCTCAAATAGGGCCGAAATGGGCCAAAAAAGGGCCTTATTTTGTTTAACAAAAAAAAAACTTTATTTTTTTCTTCTCAAAATATGGCTTAATGGTATATATTGGTAATAAAAGACTCATTGTTTTTTATTGAACATATTTAATACACACACACACTTGTAACTTATAACATTTATTAATATTAGTTAAGGTGGTTATATTCAATTAACTATCTATATAAATCTCTCAATATTAATTGTTGTGTAACAAAGAAAATAGAAATTAAAGAAAACAAAACTTATGAAATCAATTACAAAGAAATAGATAAATTGCATACTATAGAAAAAAGAGAAACATAATTAAAAAATAGAAAAAATAAAAAAAATTTAGGGCTTATTCGGGCGGGCCAAAAATTTCGAAATGGAAATTGATCAATCTGACAATGGTCATATGCATATACAACAGTAGTAGGTATTGTGTAAAAAAATTATGTCAATCTGCATTAAATAAGGCACCAAACGGAGCAGTCAACACTTTGTATAAGCAAACTTCCGTAAGGGGAGCGGCACCTTTTGCGGACAAACATCCCCGTATTTTGACAGCAGGTGATAGACCCCCTCCCCATGAGAGTGTGGGAGCTGATAGATCAAAAAAAAAAATTGCAAATCCTTGGTTATGAGCATATTTGTGTTATGTTTTATTTAGGGTATAGAGTTGACCGCGTCGATAGAGACCCAACCGAAGGTGGAAGTCACTGAAATTTTTACCACTACCATATATTCATTTACGGACGACATCCAACGGTGCATTTTAAAAAATTCCATTTCGTCCCCCATTTTGCTCATGGAGGATAACAAGCCTAATAAACGAGTTATACTACATTAATAGGCATATAAGGATTATATGTGATCCAAAAATTCTGAAATGGAAATCGACCAATCTGAAAATTCTCATATGTTTATACAACATTGATTGGT
The DNA here is from genome assembly GCA_024704745.1 of Rosa lucieae. Classification (NCBI taxonomy): domain Eukaryota; kingdom Viridiplantae; phylum Streptophyta; class Magnoliopsida; order Rosales; family Rosaceae; genus Rosa; species Rosa lucieae. The sequence continues at coordinate 47,341,152 of CM045496.1, forward strand.
ATTGTGTAAAAAAATTAAGCCGATCTGTCATGAATAAGGCGCCCAATGTAGCGGTCAACGCTTTGCACAAGCAAACTTCCCTAAGGGGAGCGGCACCATGCACGGACAAACGTTGCGGAATTTTGACATCCCTAAGTAGACCCCCTACCCATGAGAGTGTGGGAGCTGAAAGATAAAAAAAAGTGAATTGCCAAGGACCGGTTAAGAGCATATTTGTTTTATGTTCTATTTAGGGTATTGAGTTGACCGGGTAGATCGAGGTCCAACCGAATGCAGAAATTGTTGAAATTTCTACCACTAACATATATTCATATGCAAACAACATCCAGCGGTTCATTTTAAAAAATTCCATTTCGTCCCCTATTTTGCTCATGGAGGGTAACAAGCCTAATAAACTAGTTATACTACATTACAAGACATATAAGGATTATGTGCGATTCAAAAATTTTGAAATGAAAATCGATCAATCGGAAAATTCTTATATGTTTATACAATAGTGATAGGTATTGTGTAAAGAAATTAGGCTGATCCGCCGTGAATAAGGCACCTAACGGAGCGGTCAACACTTTGCACAAGCAAACTTCCCTAAGGGGAGCGGCATCATGCGCGGACAAATGTTGCGGAATTTTGACATCCATAAGTAGACCCCCTACCCATGAGAGTGTGGGAGCTGAAAGATCAAAAAAAGTGAATTGCCAAGGACCGGTTAAGAGCATATTTGTTTTATGTTCTATTTAGGGTATTGAGTTGACCGGGTAGATCGAGGTCCAAATGAAGGCGGAAATTGTTGAAATTTCTACCACTAACATATATTCATATGCAAATAACATCCAGCGGTGCATTTTAAAAAATTCCATTTCGTCCCCCATTTTGCTCATTAAGAAGTTAACATTACATTGGTAAAATGGTTTCAACTCGACCAATTGATTATTTTTAGTTATGTTGATTACTTGATTTATTTCAAAATTGGTATTACATGAATATATTGTCCAATTTGAAATAATAGCTTTGTAATTATTACAGTTAATTAGTTAACAGTAATTATTGGTAAATATTAAAATACCCATAAGATTATATTAAAACGGCGGCATTTTTGCCGAATTAACGGTTAATTCTTTAAAAAAAATTATTTTTTTCTTCTCAAAATATGGCTCAATTTAAAAGACTCATTTCCTAATATGGCAGATTGAAATAATTTTCTACACTTCCATAGTTTTATACATATAACACATGTAATAGAAAATAACAAAAATAAAATATAAATTTTAGGGCCGGGCCGTAGGGTAGGGCCAGGCTTTATTTGTGTGACCCATACCCTACCCTAAATAAAAAAGGGTCTGGCCGGGCAGGGCTTCGGCCCTACGGGCCGGGCGGGCTTAGGGCCCAAGGGCCATATGATGAGGCCTACATACAAACAAGGCCCTTCTAGTGAGGGATCCTTTTTTTTTTTTTTTTTTACTATTTTAAGGGATTGCTTATTACGGGAAATTCTACAATGTGTTAATGTATGACATGCATACAGTTGCCTTAAAGTGGTAAAATGAGTCTTCAAAATAGTAATATTAGTCCTCAAAGTGGTAACATGAGTCCTTAAAGTGGTTACTTTTCTTAATCACCACATAAGTCCTCTAGTAGTTAAATGAGCCCTTATAGTGGTCAAATAAGTCCTTAAAGTGGTCAAAATAGTAGATGTATGAGAAATATTAACTTACCATAGTCTTACCCTGCTTATTAGACCAAATTTTCAATCACATATTCACATCTTAACCGTTCAATTTTTAGGTCTATATGAGTAGATCATTATTGCAAATTTTCAGCCAAATTGATAATCGTTAAGGCATTCGAAACTGTGATTTACAATTATGAACACGAACTGTTCAGGTTTGACATATTCGGTTCGTCATTTGATTTAATCTAGTTTGATAACTTAACGATCATCAATTTAGCTGAAAATTTGCAAAAACGATCTATATATTAGGACCTGAAAAGTGAACAGTCGAGATGCATAAATGTGATCGAAAAGTAGGTCCCATAAGAGATCTCTTAAAATGGCTAAAAAAAGAGATCCCTTAGTGGGCCTTATGTGTGTGTGTGTGTGTGTGTGTCAGGGCCCTTCCACTAAGGGATCCCTTTTTTGGCCAATTCGAGAGATCGATTATTAGACCAACTTTTTAATCACATATAAACATCTCAACCATTCAATTTTTACGTCTATATAAGTAGATCACTTATACAAATTTTCAGCCAAATTGGTGACCGTTAAGGTATCGAACTAGATTGAATCAATGGACGAATCAAATCTGTCCAACCTGAACCGTTCGTGTTCATAATTAGTAAATCACTATTATGAATACCTAAATAATAATCAATTTGGCTGAAAATTTGTAAAATTGATCTACTCATAGGGACCTAAAAACTGAACGGTCAAGATCCCAATATGTGACCGAAAAGTTAATTTAATAAGCTATCACTTAAATTGGCCAAAAAAAGAGATCTCTTACTAGAAGGGCCCTGTATAAATAGCCCTTGGGCAAGGCTGGGTCTGCTAATATGCTATTGATTGATGATCCAGATCGATGTGAGAGAGTTTTTTTTTTTTTTGTTGAAAAGGAAAGAACTCATTACAACTAAAATCCCCTTAGAAACACCAAAACTAAATTGATCTAGGTTGTAAGCTGAAATGTCTGAAAGATGAAGCCTGTTTTTCCAAATGATTGGGTCTTCAGAAGAATGGCCGAGGGTCGTCACTACATTAGCTACGAAATTAGCCTATCTAGGAATTGAGAGGACTTTCTTCAGACTGAAACCCTTTCTTTACATCAATACTAGACTTTAGTCTAATCACTTTAGGGCTTGTCGTTCGATTGTGTCCTCTTTGATCACATATTCTGCAATGGTGAGGTCATCTAAAGAAAGCTTTTAGAGTTCTAGAGGCATGCTTTCCTACTACGGAAGTTCCCTTGGCTTAACTCTACTTTTGTAATGTATGCCAAAGAAGGCATAATGTACTAATACCTTCAAACTCTACTTTTGATTTTTTAGATTCTACACTAGTCGAAGCTTACTGTTGTGGAACTGGGAAGCTCAATGCTGAAAACATTTATGTAAACAAGATGCAAATCTCAGTGTAGATTGCCCCGTAAGGTTTTTAGATGGATGCTATATTTACTGCACTGGAGTGTAGTTTATTGCTGGTCATCCCATCCTATAAGAAGTGCTGAAACTTTGGACTTCATTTAAAAACATTTGTAATTTTTTTTAGAATGAGAGAATTCAGAGAGATTGATGAGAGAATTGTGTGTTCCACTATTGATAATAGGAGCCCTATATATAGGGATTACAAAGTATATATTCTAATGATACAAGGAAAACTATTCCAAATAGGACTAGAATTCTAGAACCTTCTCTCCTATTACAATCATAGAACTAATCCTAGTTTGATAAGGCACACAAATGTCAATATCCTTCAACACTCCCCCTTGTGCCTCTCAAACTTGGTGGTGACGCTTCATCCATTGCCTCGTTAAAAACCTTACTCGAGTGAAAAACCCTGTGGGGCAAAAACTACCTCGAGGAGGAGAAAAAGAGTACAACACGTCCTTCACTCTTCGAGGTCGAACATATAGACATCATACCTCCCCCTGATGTCGATATCTCTCCCTGATTGCTACAATCATGGGAGTTTGGATAACTTTCTCAACCTGATGCTCTTCACATGTTTCTCGAAGGTGGATTTAGGTAACAACTTAGTGAATGATTCACTTTGATCTTTAGAAGTGATTGTTGTTGCTGATTATAAAAGAACTTAGGTGATATATGCTTGGTGTTGTCGCCTTTGATGAAACCTAACTTCATTTGTTCAATACAAGCTGCATTATCCTCATAAATGCATGTAGGTTCACCCGTGGTAGACTTCAAACCACAAGTTTCTCGAATATATCTAATTACAGACCTTAGCCATATGCATTCACACACGGCCTCATGTAGAGCAACAATCTCAACATGATTTGAGGAAGTAGCAATAAGGGTCTGTTTTGTAGTCCTCCAAGATATCACAGTGCTTCCCATGGTAAAGACATAACCCATTTAGGAGCGACTTTTGTGAGGGTCAAAGAGGTACCCTGCATCGGCAAAACCCATCAAAACATCACCATCATTTTGATGTAAGATAGGTGGGTGAGGTCGGCCACCCTTGGTGGTGGCAGCAGCGGCGGCAGCAATATGGTCGGCCACAGCGTCATGGTAGACGGCGGCGCCATGCCTAATGGGGTCTGATCCCATTCTTTAGTCATTCCTCTTCTTTCTGTAGGGATAAAATAAGCCCATATTAATCGTACCTTTTAAGTATCGAAAGATTATCTTTACACTAATCTAATGGTGGCATGTTGGCGCAGAACTATGTCGAGCTAACAAGTTCATTGCGGATGAGATGTCTGGTCTTGTACATTGAGCTAAGTACAATAATGCGCCTATTGCACTTAGATATGGCAATTCGGCCTCTAATAACTCTTCGTCCTCATCCTTTGGATGAAATGGATCTTTTTCAGTCTCGAGACTTGGCAATCATGGGAGTACTCACAGACTTTGCTTTATCTTCATTAAAGCGCCTTAGAATTTTCTGAGTATATGCAGACTGATGAATCAAAATCCCATCACTGCAGTGCTCGAGTTCTAAACCGAGACAAAACTGTGTTTTCCCAAGATCTTTCATCTCAAATTCAGATTTTAAATATTTAGCAGTTTTCTTTAACTCATCTAGAGTCCCAATTAGGTTCATGTCATCAACATAAATCACTACAATTGCAAATCCGGAACTTGTTTTTTAATGAACACACATGGGCATATTTCATTGTTAATATATCTCTTCCCAATCAAGTAATCACTTAGACGGTTATACCACATCCATCCGGATTATTTTAATTCATATAGTGAGCGTTTTAACCTTATTGAAAACGCGCTTCGTGGTTTAGAACCACTTGATTCGGGAAATTGAAGTCCATCTAGAACCTTCATGTATATCTATGAATCTAGATCCCCATAGAGATATGCTGTAACCACATTCATAAGCTGCATGTCAAGTTTTTCAGAAACTACCAAACTAATAAGGTAGCAGAATGTTATAACGTCCATTACGGGAGAATATGTCTCCTCATAGTCAATTCCAAGGCGTTGTGAGAAACCTTGCGCCACAAGGCGGGCTTTATATCTAACCACCTCATTTTTCTCATTACACTTTCTAACAAAGACCCATTTATGGCCAACAGGCTTTACATTTGGGGGTGTCTGCGTTATAGGCCCAAATACTTATCTCTTTGCTAGTGAATCTAATTCAGCCTGGATCACATCTTTCCATTTACGCCAATCTGCTCTTCGTTGACATTCTTCGACAGAGCGAGGTTCGATATCATCATACTTTATAAGTCCTTTTGCAACATGATATGCAAAGGCATCATCAATAGCAATAGAATTTCTATTCATCATCTCATGTACACTATTCATCATCTCATGTACACTAGTGTAATTCATGGAGATCTCCCTATTATCTGGAATTGGTTCTGACATTGGAGCGTCCCCCAATGATATCTCTTGGACATAACCATAATCTGGAATATTCTCATGAGATGAATTATTTACATTGATGATTAATGGATTATTTTGTGCCAAACTCGCTTTCTTTCTTTGGCGAGAATCCATCAAACTTTTAGGCCTCCCTTGCTTCCTTGTAAGGAGCCTGGCCTGAGCTACTGCGCCATCATCATTGTGGGTGGCGACGCCATGTCCTCTATTTTTAGGGACTTCAATCCTTACAGGCACGTTTGCAGCAGGTATGTGTGATCTCATCACTTTAGCGATATCAGAAAAAGCATCTGGCATCGAATCTGCTAAGTTCTAAGGATCGAGAATTCTCCGCACTTCAGTTTCAGACTGTGCGGTTCGGGGATCAAGATGAGACAAGTGGGGACAGACCACGACAATTCCTGTTATTCTTGTTGAACATTTGTGTTCTTATCTCCCCCTAACGACAGGAAGACTGTCTCATCAAAGTGACAATCCGCAAATCTAGCGGTAAAGAGATCGGCTGTCAAGGGTTCTAAGTAGCGGATAATAGTTGGAGAGTCATATCTAACATAAATGACTAATCGTCTTTGAGGACCCATTTTGGTGAGTTGTGGCGGCGCACTTGTCACATAAACTGCACACCCAAATATGTGTAAGTGTGAGACATCAGGTTCATACCCAGTCACCATCTGGGATGCAGAAAAGGGTTGAGTGGCAGAAGGCCGCAGACAAATAAGCATAGCTACATGCAATATTGCATAGCCCCAAGCAGAAATAGGGAGATTGGTGTGCATTACCAATGCTCTAGCAACCATTTGAAGTAGTTTAATGGCAGCTTTTGCGAGACCATTTTGGGTGTGAACATGAGGAACTGGATGTTCAACTTCAATCTCAATGGACATGCAATAATCATCAGATGTTTTTGATGTGAACTCCCTACCATTGTTAAGTTTTATAGACTTAATAGGATGATCAGGGTGGTGAGCCCTTAACTTAATAATTTGAGCTAGGCGTTTAGCAAATGCAGCGTTCCTGGTGGATAATAGCATGATTTGTGACCAGCGTATCGATGTATCAACCAGCACCATAATGTATCTAAATGGTCCGCAAGGTGATTGAATAGGTCCACAAATATCACCTTGGATATAGGTTCACAAATATCACCTTGGATTCTTTGCAAGAATGGTATGTTTTCTTTAGTGTCCTTCTTATAGGATGGTCTCGATCCTAATTTTACTAAAGAGCAAGCTTTGCAGAAAAAATGATGGCTTTAGAAGTAACCAATGAGGATTTTAGTTGAGCCATGAAGTCACAATTAATGTTAGAAGTAGAATTTGGAAGCAAGGAAGTACGTGTGGCGTCAATGCCACTTTTGGGCCACAGGGGGATGGCGACACTGGCCTATGATGGCAGGACTTGCTGGGGGACGGCGCTGTGAGGCGCAGGTGCTCCTCGTTGGTCTAAAATTCAATTTTTACTTCTTTTCATTTTGAAAAATGGATGTCCATGTGAAGTCTTTAAGATACAGATCATCATATCAAGACCTGGATGTCCCAAACGGTCATGCCAAAGCCTATATGTGTCACAATCCCATAAATCATCTCTCATAACGTGGTTGGATTCAATGATTCGAATGGTGGTTGCATACAACCCACTAGAGCGACACATAAGTTTCTCTAAGACTCGTTTATGTCTGTAGTCATTAGAGGTGATGCAAAGGAATTCTTGTCCATTCTCACAATGTGTTTCCGCATGAAAACCATTGGCTCTTATATCTTTGAAGCTCAATAGGGTTCTTCCAGCCCTAGGAGCATAAAGAGCTTCGGTGACATTAATATTTGTGTCATTTGGAAACATAAATTGGGCTGGTCCTCTACCATGAATCAATTGAGATGATCCAGCCATTGTAGTCACAGAAGATCAAGTAGGCATCATCCATAGGAACAATTGCCTATTTTGAAGTATTGTATGTGTAGTTGCACTATCTACGAGGTATTCTAGCTCTCCGGGAAACATACTGAAAAATAATAAAGTTAGAAATTAAAATATGTTCAAGACATTCAAAAATAAATCGATACTTTATTAATAAAATAGCCAATGATTACATCAAAGTTTCTTGACCAAAATCAAATCCAAAATAAAAATCAAATGTTAGACAAATTGTAGTCACTCAATCTGTTCGGTAACTCCAATTTGGTTGTGACCAAGTAAGGTAAGGCGAGATTTTGGTAGAGCTGTGCTCTCTTTTAAAACCGTTCCCTCAGTTCAAACCTTTCCTAGACATCACAATTACTCTTGGACGAGCCTAGTGAGAAAGAGTTAATACAAGAAGTCATTTTATTGATTAAGGCATAATTGCCATTACATAATTCTTGCAAAAATAAAAGACTATTCTAAATAAAAATCTGCGGTATTCTGCCTTCATCGCCAGATTTAAAGTCTTCTTGAACTCGATGTCTTGATCACCATGATGCGGCTACCTTCTTAGGAACATTGCAAATTCAGGTCCATTGATCAGACGTTCCATATCAAAAATAGACACTGGGAAGAGGATTCTCCCTTGATTGAGGCGCATTGGCGCAACGTGCATGGTCCCTAGGACCGGTGGCGTTGGAAAATGATGACCATGGCTAATGTTGGCTCCTTGGTTTCCAACCCTTCGTCCCTCAAATTCACGCCTCCTAAGGTCGTGTAATTGTCGTCTTGGGCAATTACCTTCATGAACATTTCGATCTTTGGATCGTGACGTCGATGGCGACTTTCTCTAGCCATAGGAAAATGCTCTTGATGGCTATCTTGAAGACTATCAATTTCTCTTTTCACAAGCTCGTTGCCATGTCTTTCAGCGGTGGCCATAGCTTCAATAAGCTGTTGAAAACTTGTGATCCGTCTTGCATTTACATGAGTCCATAATAAATCAGAGGACCTCATAGCATAGACAAGGAAGGTATTGAGGGTTTTCTCAATCAATTGGTCTTCTATGATCGTCTTTCTACGAATACGCATCATTGTTTTGATGCGGAGAGCTTCCGAATAAAATTGCATGACTATGTCAAATTCAGAGAAGCGAAGATCATTCCATTCTACTTCTAGATTCAGAAGGATGGAGTCACAAACATTGCCATAACGTTCACGAAGCGCTTGCCAAAACCTTATAGCGCTATCCTCATTCATGTACTCAAACTGGAGGTCACTATCCATGTGACGTTTAATTAGGGCAAGTGCCCTAGAGTTATCAATCTCAGTTTAAGGGTCTGGAGCTGTTTCATTAGAACAAAGCTCTTGGACTGTGTGCAACAAATCTCGAGCAGTAAGGTGGATCTCGATGTCAATGGCGCATATTAAATACCTTTTGCCTGCATAAACCAATGGAACAAAATTGAGTTTGTTTGTGTTTGACATCCTAAAATATGAAACAAGAACAAGTTAGTTTCAGAGTTAATGCTTCCACGAAAACTAATAATAAGATTTTCGAGCTATGCTACCAAGAAATCGATTTCCAAGAATATTTGGATTAGATAGAAACAATGATGTTTATATGGTCATAAATCGATGCTTACGGACACTCTTAGTCCGAAGTCTTACGAACGCTCTTAGTTTGTTTAGCGTGAATCCCCACGATTCTGCTTTTTAAATATTTGAACCCACGTTATAAGAATGGTGGGATGTAGAAGAAGGGAGATTGCAAGTCCCCGAGGAAAAGAAGAAGAAAGTAAATTGCAAAAACCAGGAACTTTAATCTTAAAAACTTACTTGGTTAAATTCGGAGCTTGAAACCTTGTAAACTTGGAAGCTTGAACTTTGGAGACGATGTAGTATGATGAGGTGCCTTGGTAGGCTTGGTGACGCACGGTATGAAGGTGAGAAGTTGTGTGCGGCATGGAGGAGGCCGAGGGCGGAGCGGAGGAGGTGCAGTGGTGGTGAACTTCGGCGGTGGTGGAACCTTGGTGGTGGTGCTGCTAGCGTGGGCTAGGTGCAAGGAATTTTTCTTGTGGTTTTTTATTTTAGGGTTAGGGCTCGTGCTGATAACGTATTTTAGAATGAGAGAACTGAGAGAGATTGATAAGAGAATTGTGTGTTCCACTATTGATAATAGGAGCCCTATATATAGGGATTACAAAATACGTATTCTAATAATACAAGGAAAACTATTCCGAATAGGACTAGGAATTCCAGAACCTTCTCTCCTATTACAATCATAAAACTAATCCTAGTTTGATAAGGCATTGATCCTACAACAAATTTGTCACTCATAGAAGATCTTGTTTTCATTTGTTATCTCCTTGAAAGATATTATAGATCAATCATAGTGAATCCAAGTTCAGTAAAATTAGCTTTTTCTCATGGCTGTTTGCAAATAGGTTTTTATTGTTGTATGTCAGCATCTTAATGTTTCTGATTCTATGTCATGTTTGTTGTTTGGTTTGTTTAGAAGAATTTGGTTTGGGTAACCATTAAAATATGAGTGTGGTTGCTACATACAACAGATCTATTTGTTTTTTTTTTTTGTTTTGTATCTTGTTTTAACCGTAGTTTTTATACTTTTTTTTAATATAGGGCCACGATATTCTCATGGGTATGCTTAATGGGGTTGCCAATATGGATGGGGCATTGCTTCTGACTGCTGCAAATGAAAGCTGTCCCCAGCCACAAAAGTCTGACACTACAACAAAAAACCTCATTTGCGAAGAACTTATTCCTCGCTAAAAATCGACATTTCATCGCTGTAGTATTTCCACGAGGAAATTTTTTTTTTCTTCAATTCGTCGGAGAAAGCTCGTCAAGAAAAGTTTTAGCGACGAAAAAACTATTTTCTCAACAAACCTTTTTCGCGAGAAAATTAATTTTTCTTGCTGTTAATCTTTGGCGACAATGTTTTTCCTCACCCAAACTCATACTTTTACCTTGTTAAAAAATTTCGAGGATCAGAAAATAGTCGTTAAATATATTTTTTGACAAACTTGTTTTCGTCGCTAAATTATGTATTTCCTTGCTAATGATAATGAATAAATAAAAAATTATTAAAAAAAAAAAAAGTGAACTACTGTTTTTGCGGCAAAAATATTTTCGTCATTATAAATAGCTTTGGCGAGGAAGTTCTTCCTCTCTTTAAACCATTTTCAACGACGAAATTTTGTTTCATTGTAACATGTATCCTTTTAGCAAGAAAAAGTTATCTCACTAAAAATAATCAGCGAGAAATGTTTTTTCCATCGGTGTAGGAACTGAAATCTATAGTGAGAAAATTCACTTTTGTCATTATTAAATTTTAGTCTATAGCGAGGAAATATTCTTTTCTGTTACAGTTGTCTGCATATTACAATATGACATGTCGGCAGTCCATATTATTTCATTCTACAAAGAGGATTCTTATTCAAAACTATTCAAACAATCAACAAAATAATAAAGGAAATAAAAGAACATAGCAAGGATTTTGGAACTGAAGAAACTTATATTTGCAGCAAACATGGTTTACAGTACAAAACTCTCTTGGTAGTTCATTATTCTCAGACTTGAAAAAAAAGATCCAAATTAACCTATATTTCAAAGGCAAAAGCATATACTAGCAGCTTTAGCTCTTATTCAAGAAAGCTTAACAAGACAAGCCTCTCACTTCCTCATGATCATAGTCCACAAGTTGCTGCTCCCTGAGACTCACGAGCTCCCCTGTTGTCAAATAATGAGCTCCTTCCAGTGCAAGCTCCCCTTATCTACAAGACTACAAGCAATAAATCATCCTCATATGTGATTCTTGTTCCTAATCAAAGTTCAAGTATGGGGCAGTCACTAAAACAACATTAGTAGTTTCATAGAATACTTGCAGAGTCAAATCACATGTCTTTAGGATACATGTCTACATAATGCATACTAAGTATACTCAGCATACCTCTGTAATTAATCATTACCAAAACATTATGCCAAGTACAGGACCTACTCCACTACACCATCCACAAGACAGAAGCTAATATGAATATATTATCACTCATGTTAGTGTATTAGACATTTATACTTTTATAGTATTACAGCATAAACCTCAATTGGTATCTTTGAGAAAAGTTACCACACACTAATATTATGCTTCAATTATTTATACCGTTGAATCAAACCAAAATGATATTCAAACAATCACCAGTTCAAACTGTTTGTAATAGTTCATTCAATTTGAATCAGATAATCAACAGAAACGGGGAATGATAATCAACAATTCAACATATATTCATTCAATTTGAAAAGACCAGTACGAACCCAAACTTGAGCAAACGGAGCACAACCTTGCCCACAAGGTTTGTCTTGCAGCGTTCTAGACCACCGAGGAATGGAGCCTCCGAGATACGAACTGAAACCACACCATTCTCCATGAACGGCAACGGAAGCTAGTCAATGTTGAAGCCGAGCGGTGGAGGCCGCACCGGGACGACCAGAGAAGAAAAAGAAGGCTTGTGAGGGGGCTGGGAGGCGGTGCCGTTGCCGGAGGAGGAGCCAGCCATCCGGCCCGGGCACGGCGAAGATCTGGTTAGGGTTTATCCGTCCTAGGCACCGCGAAGAGAAACCAAAGAAAACAAATGATCTCCCGAAGGACAAGGAGGCTAGTTCCCTTTAATAAAAGATCAAAATATAACCTTTGTTTTTTTTTTACTTTGTAATTTTACTTGTTTATCCTTGTTCAATAATGTGGTTTTCATAGTATCTCTATAAGGGGTATTTACGTAAAAAAACATATTTTGGCTAACAAACATTAAAAAAAAAATTTTATAGATAATAAAATCCTAATACACTAAACTCTTTTCATATAAAAGATGATCTAGAATCGGATTTTCAAAAAAGTTCTATTACATTCTTAGTAGTAGTCATTGGTCAGCAATGCAATTGCCTTCTAGTCGAGCCTCTAACTTACTATGACATCAACAAGAAAAGATTAGCAGTACCAAAATTAAAAAAGAATGAAATTCTGCAACACTGAAAACCATATTCCAGATTTAGGGTACTAATGAGAAGAAGAGAAACTAAAAGAGGTGAGATAGATGAGAGGGATTGCATGACAGAGACACTACTGCCGGGAGGTATTGGTGCTCGAAGGTTCGTATGGGCAAGTCGCAACTTTGCAACTTTGCATCGTATCAATAATCTAGTGTCTGGTGCGAGATCTTCTATAGAATTTTATTTCGATGATCTAAATAGTTCCTTAGGACATCATTCCTAGATCATTTTTGTAAAACTTTAAGCTAAATTGAGTACCATTTAGTTATTAATTATCATGAATTATCATGATGATCATATTGAACATAGTGTGATCGTCTACTTTTCTTCTAAGTTCTACATCTTAAAAGAGTGTTATAAAACTAGAGCATTTGAATTGGAATTACATAGTGAGTCACATGCAATATAGTAATATGCATAAAGAAGAGTCCCTTAGTGGAAACGTCAAGTATGCAAAGTGAGCAGAAGATCAAGGGGAAGGAATTGAGGAATGAGAATAAGTTATTTAAATATATGTGTGTGTGTGTACGTAGTGAGCGGAAGATCAGAGGGAAGGAATTGAGGAGTGAGAATAATTATATATATATATATATATATATATCACATATAGAATCTTGCTCTGCTAAGGAGGTTCTTAACTTAGCTTAAGGAACGGATTTCCATATTTTGATCATTTTTTGATCACATATTCACATCTTAACCGTTCAATTTTTAGATATATATGAGTATATCATCTCTGCAAATTTTCAGTCACATTGATGATCGTTAAGGCATCCAAAACTGTAATTTACACGAACAAATGGAATCTGTCCAACCTGAACCGTTCATGTAAATTACAGTTTTAGATACCTTAACGATCATCAATTTTGCTAAAAATTTGCAAAAGTGATCTACTCATATATACCTAAAAATTGAACGGTTAAGATGTGAGTATGCGATTGAAAAGTGGTCAAAATATGAAAATATGTTCCTTAAGCTAAGTTTACACAAATTTCTACCAAACTAATAACGAGGAAAACTTTGTTTCCTCATTAATTGCTTCTTTTGGTGAGGAAATGATTCCTCGTTGAATATAGACCTTTAGCGAGGAAACCATAGTTTTGTCACTAATGAATTTGGCGGGTTTTACTCAATTATCCGCCAAACCAATAACGAGGAAAGTGTTATTTCCTCACTAATTGTTTCTTTTAACGAGGAAATGGTTTCTCATAGAACATAGACTTTTAGCGAGAAAACCATAGTTTTGTCGCCAATGAATTTAGCGGGTTTTACTGAATTATCCGCCAAACTAATAACAAAGAAAGTATTATTTCCTCACTAATTGTTTCTTTTAATGAGGAAATGGTTCCTCGTAGAACATAGACTTTTAGCAAGAAACCCATAGTTTTGTCGCCAATGAATTTGGCGGGCCTTACTCAATTATCCGCCAAACTAATAACTAGGAAAGTGTTATTTCATAGCTAATTGTTTCTTTTAACGAGGAAATGGTTTCTCGTAGAAAATAGATTTTCAGTGAAGAAACCATATTTTTGTCGCCATCAAATTAGGCAGGTCCTAAACAATTTGCCGCCAAACAAATAACGACGAAATCATTATTTCCTCGTTGAATGTTGTTTTTGCGATGAAAAAATTCGTCACTAAAGTCTCATATTTCCTCGCTAATAACACGACGATATGAGAGACCAAATTGTGGTCACATTTAGTGATGAGCTAAAATATTCGTCGTAAAAAGTGATATATAGGGAGGAAAATATGTTCCTCGTAAAAAACCTAATGGCATTTAGTGAGGAACTTAATTATTTCTTGTGAAATGTGATATTTAGTGAGGAAAATAAATTCCTCGTGAAAAACTTGGTCGCTAAAGAGACTTTTTGTTGTAGTGTGAGCATCTTGCTGCTATGGAAATTATGCGTACTTGTTTTGGGATCTATCAATATATGCAATATATGTACTAGTGGGATAGTTTGTGACTAAGGTTTTGGGTTTCAAAGAAATAATGGCAACAACATTGTGGGTTTATCCAAGTTTGGTGATTCTCACTATTGTGGTTTGTAAATTGGGATCTTAGCTCATTTTCCTTGTAGATGGTCATTTGGTGATTACTTGATAACAATTACAAACCATTAATTGTTATTGATATTACACATATTTATGTAATTTGGTAATATGTCCAAATTGGTCATTCTACAAACTCACAGCACTTTTAGTTTTAAGTTTATCAAACACTTTGCCACTACTTTTAACACTAGCTCACAGCACTTATAAAAGCTCAGTTTACCAAACACTCAGCTGCTTTGTTTTTCAACCGCTTATTCTAAAAAATAAGCAAAAGCCAATTTTTCTTAAAAGTATAGCCGTACCAAACACACCCTAAGTCAACAAAGATTGAAGCATGTTGGTAATAAAGGGACAAGTGTAAGAGCAAGTTGAACCGTTGGGTCACCAGGTCAGCTACTATTAACTGCTTTTTAGTGTTTATTTCCACTCTCTAGGTCATTGGCACAATTTTCAATAAAACCTGGGTCACCAGTTCAGCTTGCAGGTCATCAGGGTGACCCAGAAATTGACCCAGGGTGACACATGACGACCCAGGGCACGAAATACATTGTGCCCGTGACCCAAAGAGTGAAAATACACATAAAAAATATTGAATAGTAGGTGACCTGGTGACCCATGGGTGAACTTGCTCTAAAAGGTTCTAACGAAGTAGGTCAACAATTAATTAGGAATTAAAGAGGTCAAGTCCTTAAGCTGATTTTTTTTGTCCCAAGCCTATCTCTTTACTTGAAATACTGACACGTGTTCCATTAACTTATCAGCAACAACTCCGTTAACTTTTCTTTTTTAGATTTAACTTATTGTTTTAGAGAAACGAGAATTGATCAGAGAAAATTGTTGTGTATTCTCATTGATAATAGGGGCCTCTTTATATAGATGATTACAATGCATAGAATCTGAATCATTCAAGGAAAGGTAATCATACATTGAATAGGAATATCTAGATCCTTCTAATTTAAGCCTATTAACACTAGGTCAAGTAACCTAGAGTTTGGGTCAGACACACAAATAGGGATTTACTTGAACACTCCCCCTTGTGTCGCCCAAACGTGGTGCTTCTCTCGTTGCCTCGCTAAAAAACCTTGCCGAGTAACAAAAAGCCAATGGGACAAAAATAATCTCTGTCGAAGGGGAAAAAGAGCACAACACACCCTTCACGTTTCGAGACCATACATGTAGAGACCTCCCCCTGATGTCTGCATCTCCTCCTGATCACTAAGGTCATTGGAGTTCGGATAACTTCCGCAAACGATGCTACCAACATGTTTCTCGAAAGTGGAATTTAGGCAATGACTTAGTGAGCAGGTCTGCCATACTGTCCTCAGATCAAACCTAGTTCGCTTTGATTGATAGGAGCAAAAAGTGTGACAATATTATTGAATATGTGCGCCATTTTAGCCTTGTTTCTCCCTTAAGTTTAGTGTTTTGACTCATTGAGTCGTTTTTAGAGTCTTGTTGAGTGTTTGGAGTGAAATAAGCGGAAAAAGTAAAATTCATGAAAAATCCTAGCTAGATCAGGATTCCTCACTGTCGACTATTTTTGCGGTCTTTACATTTTATTTTCTCTAGAAAATTCTGATATTCTCCTGCTTGTTGTAGGAAACCTTGCCTGGTGGAACTCTTGGAAACAGCAATGATTGAGTCATAAAATAAAGCATTAAGATATTTGACCAAGCAATGAAGAAGGGGAATAAAGGAGGAAGACGTTTTCAGTTGAAGAATAAAGGAGAAAGACGTTTTTCAGTTGAGGAATAAAAGAGAAAGATGTTTCAGCTGAAAAATAAATAAGAGGAAGACGTTTCACCTCGGAAATTAAAGGAATTGCCCCATTATGAGAGGAGTTAAGGCCATAAAGGAGGCGTTTCAGTTGGTAAAGCCAACCAATGCTCCCCTATAAATAGGCAACGTCCAGAACTGAATTTGCATCACTTCCCAGCCAAGATCATTTCATTGCCTATCACTTCCTGGCCAAAAACCATTCCAAGACTGCCCAATTCACTCCTTAAACTTCCATCACCTACAAGACCGTGACACCATCCATTCATCAATCTACAAAGCTCTAAGGCGCTGAGTCAAGGACGCTCCACCACCATAGCAGAGACAAGTTCATCACCTTGTAACTATGACTCTACTTATAATTTTTGTTTCGGTTTTGTGTGTTTGGATTTACAAGTTGTGTAATTGGAGACATGAAATTTTCAGAATATTTTTGTTAATATTTTTGAAATTTTCAGTTTATTATTGAGTTAATTTCGAGAATTCTTTTATGATGCATGTTACAATCTTGTGCCCTTTTATGTGTTTAGGTAATTTTCAGAGTTAGGTTCATAAGTTTACATGCTAGAATAACGGTGAGAGTTCTTGTGTGTTTTCTTTATTTGCCAAGAGTAATTGTTATTTGTTAAGACACTGAGTTAAACAAGTAGCAATTAGTTCTAAAAAGTGGTAAAAACTATGTTCAATGGTTAAACGATTCTGGAAATTACGTGTTAAATTCTATGTCTAATGGTTAATTTGCACGTGTGAGTTGATTCGAGGGTTAGATAATACTACTAGTTAAGAGAATTACGCTGAGTGTTTTCGAAAATTAGTAGTATTAGGCTTGGTAAGGACTTTTCCGATCCATGCTACATTAGAATGAATCAGATAAATGAATTGATCCGCTGAGGCTTTTCATTTGAATTCTTATCTAGGCATTTAAGATGGGCACATTTTTGTAGCATGTTGAAATGGATTTTCTGTTTTTACACTTAGTAATTTCTGAGTGGTATTGGTCTAGGTTAGGGAAGTCGATCACTGTATATAGTTTTATTTGTTTTGTTTTTATTTTAAGTAGATTAGGAACCAAAATTCAAAACCCCCCATTTTATTCTTTTATATGTTAATTGACCTTTTTGTGTAGGTGTACCCTACAATCCCCGGACTGAACGATCCCTGCTTATCCTATACTAACAACTACATTTTGCAGGGTTAAATTGTGAGGCTATTTCAGCCGCATTAATTTTTGGCGCCGTTGCCGGGGATTGTAAAAATCCCTTGCACTTAAAGTGTCATCGATTTTGTTGTATATAGAATGCAGGCTAATTTTTGTACTACACTTGTGGAATGGTGACAAATTGCGATTTCGGTTAGGCCAAGCTTTAATTGTGATTTAGTTTAAGTTTTATGAGTGTTACAAAATTAAGCATGTCTTTTATCATTGTTGTACAATTTGTAGAAGTTGTTTTTTTTTAACCATATTGTAAATTGAATGTGTTTTTTTTTTTTTAGCTAAATACTTAATTGTTGTAAGTGTGTAAAATCGTATGAGTAGACAAGGGCCCTTTTGTTAATATTGGCCTAAACCCTTCATTAGTACCTTGCTGAGGTCTCTTGAGGTTGAGGGCGGCCTTTATTAGCACTTGGAGAACAGTCTAACACATAAGTTAATTTCCCAGCTGAGTAAGGGGCATACAGATGGTGTCTTAGGTTGAGACCCTGGGTGATGGGTTCAATTGGATCTCAGAGATACTATAGAATGAGCCTAAACCACTATGTGGGAGTAGCCGATAGGGGCCTAAACCTCAATGAGGGAGTAGCCTCCGTAGTATCACTAAAATGAGTCCTCCCTCTCACTTACCTCTTAATCTGGCCATTTTGCCTTCTGAAACAAAGGAAAGAGACTTATGTCTGGGCGACTATCCCTATATCGTATCTCACCAATAGTAGTGGTTTCTATTGGGCTTGACTTACAACTTGGAATCAATTGAGATATTAACTATGTTTATAATAAAATAAAAAAAAAAAAAAAATAAAAAAATGATGTGTGACCTGCTTAAGGTATATTGGATTAAACATGACTTTGTCGAGGGTAGCTGTTCTATAGTCCCATTGCACAAACGAGGTCCTCTGTTCCAGTACCTAAGTATGTAAATGTAAAAGTAACTTAGAAAGTAGGAAAGACATAATGTTTGTATTTCGAACCTTGTATATGTTACTAACACTTGATTTGGTCTTAAAGGTCCATGAATGTCCACTGTCTCTGATAAGACTAAGGAGCTCTTTGAAAAATTGGAACGTGCTAGGCAAAGGGCAGAACTCACTTTTTCAGACCGCCCTCCTCTAGAAAGGAGGGATTCTCAGGACTCTAGCTATTCAGGTTATAACTCCTCAACTAGATCAACCGAGGAGATCAACAAACCTGAACATTCTGAAGAAGGAGAAGAACAAGTCTTTGAAGAGGAAGAAGAGGAGGTCATTGAAGAGGACGTTGCAGACAGAGAAGAGGAAGAAGAGGAAGAGCACGCCCGTGTTGAGCAAGTACAGGCACCAATGGCTGAGACTATTAGGCAACTGTCTAATCCTACAGGTGGGGGTGCTGCGCCCTTATGCATTGCCTATCCAGAACCAGGAGAGGGGCTTAATGATGATTTTGAGTTAAAGAGTGGGTTTCTGCATCACCTACCCAAGTTTCATGGGATGAGTAGTGAAGACACCAACAAGCATCTCAAGGAGTTCGAGTTTGTCTGTGGGAGTATGTGCCCTAAAGGAGCTGATATCAATATCTTGAAGATGAAGGCATTCCCCTTTACTTTGGAGGACAAGGCCAAGACTTGGCTATTTGAGCTGCCTGCTGGGACTATCAACACTTGGGATAGGATGAAGGGTGAGTTCCTTACGAAGTACTTTCCTGCCTCAAAGGTCACTGTTTTGAGGAAGCAGATTAGTGGAATCACGCAAGGACATGAGGAGAATTTCTGCAATTATTGGGATAGATTTAAGAGCCTTGTAGCATCATGCCCTAACCATGGGATGAGTGAGGGGTCCCTCCTTACCTATTTTTATGAAGGACTCACCGCTAATGAGCGTGGTCTGTTAGATGCTGCTGCTGGAGGATCCTTTATGGATAAGACACCTGCTGATGCCAAGGTGCTACTTACTAATCGTGCGCTAAACTATCAACAATATGAGGGGGTACTTTCCTCTCAACGGAGGGTACATGAGGTGTCCACTAACTCTGCTCTTGAAGACAAGGTCAACAAGATGTCTAATTTGCTGTCTCAAGTCTTAAACGTTAATGGAGGAGGAGCAATGGCTCAAGTGTGTGGGATGTGCTCGACTCAAGGGCACCCCACAGATAAATGTCCCCAGCTTGCCTCTTCAGAAGGATGGGAATCTGTTAACGCCCTAGGGTATCAAGGAGGTCAAGGAGGCCCGAGGTACAACCCTTACTCAAATACTTACAATCCGGGGCTCAGAGACCACCCCAACTTTCGTTGGGCCAACAATGATAACATCTTGAGACCACCTCAAGGTCCAGGTCAGAATTCTCAGCGCCCACCAGGTTTGTTTTTGAGGCCTCAGGTACCTCAAAATTTTGGTATTCCCAATTCTGTCCCTCCACCTCCTGTCTCTAATACTTTGAGTGCCCCTAATTATGATGAACTGTTGAAGTCCCTTGCTGTGGGGCAACAACAACTTAACATGGCTACTCAAGCTTTGATTGAAGGACAGGCAACCCATTCAAAGGATATTGCGGAGCTCAAGAATCAAATGGGCCAAGTGGTGGATTTCATGGGTCGGATTGCTGAAACAGGAAAGCTACCAAGTAACACGGTGCCTAACCCAAGGAATGAGCACATGTGAACAAGAAGAAGAGTCCAGGCTGAAGGACTATAAATATTAAGCGCTGCATGGGAGGCAACCCATTTCAATTGAAGCTGTGGAGGAGCCATCAACGAGAGTTTGACATTTCTATCCCTTCACTTGCTTAGGTTGAATTGTACTTGTGTCTTTTTTGTTTGTTTATTTTACTTTCCCTTATTTTCGTAGCCCCCCATTTAGGGTCTATATACCATATTTTTGCCTACATTGAGGACAATGTAGATTCTAAGTGTGGGGTGGGTTTACACCTTTATTTTAGTTCACAAAAAAAAAAAAAAAAAAAAAATTGGTTTTAGAGTCTTTTTTTTTGGTTTGTTTGAGTCTTAGGATGCCCCTAACGTCTAGGATGAACATGTCTCTGAATTCATGGCTGAAGGTTTTCACAATCGAAATAGGACTTAATTGAATTCTGTGGTTAATCGACATTGTGATGCTTGTATGAAGATTTGAGATAGGATTGTAACTTGGTTCATTAAGCATGCTAGGATTAAGTCTAATTCATTTGACCCTAAGTGAGTTGTTGAGCTAAAATACTTTCTTTTCGAGTGCTTAATTGAAAATTCTAGAATTTCTTGGCTGTATTTGCAAAACCTCATCATTCTTTGAAAATCCAATGATCATGTGCCATAGATTTTAATGGACTAGAGAGTACTAGAACTCGGCTGTTGTGACTGTCAAAACTTGTATGCCATAATATGCACTGATCCTGGATAGGATAGAAGGCATTAGGGTAACCACCATAGCCAAACAAGCATGTGTCCCCAATTGTGCCCGTCGTGGGACTCCTTAGAATGAACCCCTTTGAGCCTACGTTGAAAACCTTTGTTTCATCACCCTCACTACCCTACCATGAGCTTAGTACAGGATATCTCTACCCTTGTCTTAGGGACTTAGTAGAGCATGACATAGTATGTAGGGGTGACGATGAAAGACAAGTGTGGGGTGGGGAAAATCCAAGAAAAAAAGAAGAGAAAGAAAAAAAAAAATTTGCCGTAAAAAAAAAAAAAAGAAAAAAAGAAAGAAAGAAAAGCGGCAAAAGAGAAGAAAAATTGAAAAGAAAACTCTTGGGAAATTGTTGAAGTGTGGTTTTGGACTTTCAAATTTGTAGAAGGCTCAAAGTTGAAAATTATGCCTTTGTCCATTCCCATGTTGTTAGAGTGAAGGTTTGGCCCAAAACAATGATATTTGGCCTACAAAAATGATGACATAAGGTGGTCCTTATATGCTCTGCTAGGTCCTTAGGATTTTTGTATCCTTAATCTTCATTTCGAAAACCCTAGCTTAGCCCCATTACAACCTGTTTTAAGTGCTGACTTGATCCTTGAGATGGGCAGTCTTTGGTTAGTGGAGTCAGGTACGCAGTCGAGCTTATGGTTTAGGTCCATTTGTGCACTTAGTCATTTCATGAGGTCTTTAATAATTCTTCACAAAATGCGTTTATTGATGAAATATGCAAGCTGTTTGTTGCCTTACAATTTATTCTCTTGCATATACTTGAGTGTGAAGCTTTTAAGCATAGCCATTTCTGAGAGAAAAATCGAGAGTATGCCCTGTGAGTTTGGATTGGACTTGTTCGAAACATGCTATCATTCACTGTATAACTTAAGTTCTCCATATCTTGCTTAGTCATATGAATGTCACAGGTTTATTAACCATGGAATTATCTATGCAATTTTGATTAAGTGTTTAACGTGAAAGCCATGAGTTTGGAGTCTCTGAGACAACAGTTAGGAGCAATAGAGTCATTTACTTGTTTTGTTGAGTCTTTGTTTTGTTTTGTTTTGTATTTTTGTTTTGCTAAGGGACTAGCAAAAGCTAAGTGTGGGGTAGTTGATAGGACAAAAAGTGTGACAATATTATTGAATATGTGCGCCATTTTAGCCTTGTTTCTCCCTTAAGTTTAGTGTTTTGAGTCATTGAGTCGTTTTTAGAGTCTTGTTGAGTGTTTGGAGTGAAATAAGCGGAAAAAGTAAAATTCATGAAAAATCCTAGCTGGATCAGGATTCCTCACTGTCGACTATTTTTGCGGTCTTTACATTTTATTTTCTCTAGAAAATTCTGATATTCTCCTGCTTGTTGTAGGAAACCTTGCCTGGTGGAACTCTTGGAAACAGCAATGATTGAGTCATAAAATAAAGCATTAAGATATTTGACCAAGCAATGAAGAAGGGGAATAAAGGAGAAAGACGTTTTTCAGTTGAAGAATAAAGGAGAAAGACGTTTTTCAGTTGAGGAATAAAAGAGAAAGATGTTTCAGCTGAAAAATAAATAAGAGAAAGACGTTTCAGCTTGGAAATTAAAGGAATTGCCCCATTATGAGAGGAGTTAAGGCCATAAAGGAGACGTTTCAGTTGGAAAGCCAACCAATGCTCCCCTATAAATAGGCAACGTCCAGAACTGAATTTGCATCACTTCCCAGCCAAGATCATTTCATTGCCTATCACTTCCTGGCCAAAAACCATTCCAAGACTGCCCAATTCACTCCTTAAACTTCCATCACCTACAAGACCGTGACACCATCCATCATCAATCTACAAAGCTCTAAGGCGCTGAGTCAAGGACGCTCCACCACCATAGCAGAGACAAGTTCATCACCTTGTAACTATGACTCTACTTATAATTTTTGTTTCGGTTTTGTGTGTTTCAATTTGAGTTGTGTAATTGGAGACATGAAATTTTCAGAATATTTTTATTAATATTTTTGAGATTTTCAGTTTATTATTGAGTTAATTTCGAGAATTCTTTTATGATGCATGTTACAATCTTGTGCCCTTTTATGTGTTTAGGTAATTTTCAGAGTTAGGTTCATAAGTTTGCATGCTAGAATAACGGTGAGAGTTCTTGTGTGTTTTCTTAATTTGCCAAGAGTAATTGTTATTTGTTAAGACGCTGAGTTAAACAAGTAGCAATTAGTTCTAAAAAGTGGTAAAAACTATGTTCAATGGTTAAACGATTCTGGAAATTACGTGTTAAATTCTATGTCTAATGGTTAATTTGCACGTGTGAGTTGATTCGAGGGTTAGATAATACTACTAGTTAAGAGAATTACGCTGAGTGTTTTCGAAAATTAGTAGTATTAGGCTTGGTAAGGACTTTTCCGATCCATGCCTACATTAGAATGAATCAGATAAATGATTGATCCGCTGAGGCTTTTCATTTGATCTTATCTAGGCATTTAAGATGGGCACATTTTTGTAGCATGTTGAAATGGATTTTCTGTTTTTACACTTAGTAATTTCTGAGTGGTATTGGTCTAGGTTAGGGAAGTCGATCATTGTATATAGTTTTATTTGTTTTGTTTTTATTTTAAGTAGATTAGGAACCAAAATTCAAAACCCCCCATTTTATTCTTTTATTTGTTAATTGACCTTTTTGTGTAGGTGTACCCTACAATCCCCGGACTGAACGATCCCTGCTTATCCTATACTAACAACTACATTTTGCAGGGTTAAATTGTGAGGCTATTTCAGCCGCATCATTGATCTTGAGGAGAGTCTGATGTTGCTGATTATGCTTGGTGTTGTCGCTTTTGATGTATCCTTGCTTCATTTGTTCAAAACAAGTAGCATTATCCTAAATGCTTGTAGGCTCATCTGTGGTAGACTTCAAACCACAATTGTTCGAACATGCGTAATTATGGATCCAATCCATAAACATTCAAGAACCATTTCGTGAAGAGCAATAGTTTCTACATAGTTCAAAGATATAGCGACTAAGGTCTGTTCTGTAGACCTCCAAGATATCACGGTCTTTTCCCATGATGAACACTTAACCAATTTAGGAATGACCTTTGTATAGGTCAGAGAGATACCCAACATCAGCAAAACCTTCCAAAACACATGTCATTTTGGGATGGGGATAGTGGACGCAGGCTAGTGTTGGCGGCAATCCTAGTGTGTGATGGGTCCAAATCCATCGTCTCTCCATAGGGATAGAACAAGCCCATATCAATAGTACATCTCAAGTACTAAAAGATATCTTTTACAACAATCCAATGGCATTGCGTTGGGGCAAAGCTATACCTAGCAAATAAGTTCACAACATATGAGATGTCCAGTCTTGTGCATTGGGGTAAGTACAATAATGCGCCTATTGTACTTAAGTAAGGCACTCATGCCTCTAGCACATCTTCGTCATCATCCTTTCGACAAATAGGATCCTTTTCAGGATCAAGACTATGAACGATCATGGGGGTGCTTGAAGTCTTGACCTTGTCAAAATGCCTAAGTATCTATCAGCACGATGCTTAAGTTCCAAACCGAGACATAATCGTGTTCTCCCAAAATCCTTCATCTCAAACTCGGATTTCAAGTGTTCAGCGGTTTCCCTTAACTCTTTAAGGGCTTCCAATGAATATCATGTCCAACATAAACCGCGATAGAATCCGAAACTTGTTTTGGAAAAGCGCGGGCATATCCCTTCCCAATCAAGTAGTCACTTTAGTGAGTAATTCAACCTCTTTGTAAACGCGCTCTGTGGTCGAGAGCCACTTGACTTGGGTGAAGGAAGTTCACCATGAACCTTCATGTATATTCCGTATCTAGATCCCCATAGAGATATGTAGTGACCACATTTGTAAGCTGCATAATCAGTTATTCGGAAACTACCAAACTGACAGGGTAGTGGAGTGCAATGACATCCATTACGAGAGAATATGTCTCATCGTAGTCAATTCCAGAGGGTTTTGTGAGAAGCCTTGCGCCATAAGGCGAGATTTCCATCTCTTTTTCTCATCACGCTTTCTAACGAAGACCCATTTAGTCAATAGGTTTTATGTTAGGAGGTGTTGGCATCATTGGCTCGAAAACCTTCCTCTTCGTTAGAGAATCCAACTTAACCTGGATCGCATCTTTCCATTTATGCCAAATTTCCCAATGTTGGCATTCATTCATCAACAGAGCGTGGTTTGATATCATCGGACTCAATAAACTCATGCACAACGAAATGCGCAACTACATCATCAATTATGATGGAGTTTCTATCGCACGTCTCATGTACACTAGTGTAATTTTCATAGAGCTCTATATTCTCAGGAATAGGTTCTGACGTTGAGGCGTCCCCCAATGATAACCATAACCCAGAAGATACTCATGAGACGGATTTTGAGTCTTGATGATCAAAGGATTGAAATGTACTAAAGTATCCTTCGAACTCACGGGCCTCCCACACATCCTAGCTGAGGCCATGGCCTATAACGCCAGAGTGCCACTCTCTTTGGCATTGGCACCATGCCTACCTCTGTGTAGGGTGGCGCTACGTCCTCTCGTAGGGACGTCCTTCCTTGCAGGCATGTTTGCAGCCTATTTGTGTGATCTCGTTACTTTAACGGGGATCGAGATGAGGCATAGTAGGGACAGGCCACGACAATTCCTATCGTTCCTGCTGAACATCCGTGTTCTTATCTCCCCCTAACGATGGGAAAACTATCTCATCAAAGTGACAACCCGAAAATCTAGCGGTAATGAGATCGCCTTGCAAGGGCGTTTAGTACAGGACAATTATTGGAGTCTTAAATCCAACGTAGTTGCCCATTCGTCTGTAAGGACCTGTCACAGAGCGCTGTGGCGATGCAATTGGCACATAAATGGCACACTCAAATAGGCGTAAGTACGATACTTGTACCCAGTCACTAGTTGTAGCGGAGAGGTAGATTGAGTGGCAGGTGGTCGTAGCTGAATTAGCTGCATGTGATATTGTATCACCCCAAGCGGATGTAAGGAGATTGGTGCGCATTACCAATGTTCGGACTATCATCATAGTTGTTTCCGCCAGACCATTTAGGTGTGTTCATGGGAACATGATGTCCAACATCAGTCCCAATGCAATAACCATCGAAAGTCTTCGATGTAAACTCTCTAGCAATGTCAAATCCAATTGACTGAATAGGATGATTCGAGGAGTGAGCCCGTTGTTATCTAGTATGTGCTAGGAGTGTAGAATAAGCAGCTTTTACAAGTGGACAATGGCACAACACGTGACCAGCGTGTTTGCGTGTCAACCAACATCATGAGATATTTAAACGTCCGCAGGTTGGTTGAATCAGTCCACAGAATCCCTACAGATTCTATGTAAGAACGGAATGAGTATTTTGGGATCCTTTGTGTAGGATGGTCTCGGTCCTAATTTCCCGAAGGAACAGGCTTTGCAAAATTAGCGAGGGGCCTTAGAAGCAACCAATGAGGATGTTGGTGGGGCCTGAGCGTCCGTAGCGCTATTAGAAGCAAAATGTGTGACTACATCACCCATCATGGCGTTGGAACCATGGAAAGTGGCATCCATAATGTCTTGACCATGGGGAGAATCATCCATGGCGTCATGACCATGAGAAGGGACTTCCATGGTGTCATGGCCATGGGTAGCGCCATTTATGGCGTTGTCACATGGGACTTGGGCTGCCTTATGGCGCCCCAAGACTGCTGCAGCACCAGATGCTGCAATTGTTACTGTCTTGCTAAGTCCAGGAATCAATTTTCAATTCTTGCTTCTTCTCACTCTGAAGAATGGATGTCCGTGTGAAATCTTTAGTATACGGAGCATCATATCATGACCAGGATGTTCTAGTCGGTCATACCAAAGCCAGTATGTGTCAGAATCCAAGAGATCTTCTCTCATAACTTTATTGGATTTAATAGCTCGAATAGTGACATAGAGTCCACTAGAGAGACACATAAACTTCTCTAAAATGCGCCTTTGTTCGCAATCATTAGAGGTATTGCAAAGGAACTCATTTCCGTTCTCTACATGCGTTTTCGCATGGAATCAATTGGCTATTTATAGGTGCAATTTTCCCTAGGAGCGTAGAGAGTTTCTATGACAGTAATCAAAGTGCCATTTGGCAAGGGGAACTTGGGCTCTTCCATGTCCTTGAATTAATACTGATGACCCAGCCATTGTAGTCACAAAGTAATATGTTCAGAATCAAAATTGAGTCATAATGAAAAGAACTAGAAATTTTATTCATAAGCTAACGGAATACATCATTGTCTCTTAACCATTAGGAGAATCTAATCCAAATGCTAGCTAATGCAAAACAAAGGAAGTCGTTTGACTTCTTTCGGTAACTCCAAAATAAATATAACCAGGTGAGTAGAGAGATGTCAGTGGAGCAAACCTCGCTTAAGTACCACTTATCTCAAAAACCTTCCTAGACATCATACTCATTTTGAATGAGCCTATGTGAAGAAAAACTAAACCAATGGCATTTACTACAAAGTATATGGCAATTGCCTATTACATCTCTTGGAAAAATAAAGACTTAAACAGAATTGGCGATCTATTGATCCTAGCCAGATTCGTAGTCTTCAACCCTTCACTCTAAATCATCTTCTTGATCTTCTTGTTCCACATAGTGAGCTCCTCTTGCTTCACAATATGCTTTGTAGGCGGTGACAATTTCTTCACGAGTTTTACAAATGTGTGCCCAATGACCAGATAATCCACATCGGGAACATTTATCTCTGTGCTCAGACTCCATTAATTGAGGCTCTTTGAAAGCGTCATTAGGATGGCTCTTAGTGTTGGTGGCGCCACCAACATGGCCAGAGGCGTTGCCTCCCTCTCTCTTTCCACGTTGACCTCTTCGGTTCAGTATCCACTTATTTTTGCGGCTACCTTCCTCATTAGAGCAAGAATATGGACCAGAACGTCTAGAATTGTCCCTAGATTTAGGGTTTCGCTCTTGGCGCCCTCCCTTAAGGGTACGACTATAATTAGACTCCGTAATATGTTATGTTCCCACGGGTCTCGAATTATAGTTCTTCACAAGGATGTTGTCATGCTTTTCAGCGACATTCATAGCTCCAACAAGCTCATGAAACCTTGTGATCCGTCCTGTAGTAACATCGATTCGATAGTTCTTAGCAACCATCAATGCAGAGACGGGGAATGTAGAGAGAGTATTCTCAATCAATATCGCATTTGTGATCTCTTTTCCACATAATTCTATTAAGGATTTAATGCGAAGTGCTTCCGAATTGTAGTCAAGAAATGACTTGAAATCACAGAAGCGGAGGCTATGCCATCTCACTTCTAGGTCAGGAAGCAAGGAGTCACGGACGTTGCCAAATCTTTCTTCGAGTGAGACCCACAGCTTTCTGGAGTCTTCTTCATTCATACACTCGTACTAGATCGAATCATCCATATGACGAGTCATTACGATGATGGCTTTCGCCTTATTTGCCTCTAAGGCTGCTCTATTTGCTTCCAAAGCTTGAGCTTGCTCAACAGTTAGCACGTCCTTGCTAGGCTCGAGAATCGTATCCAGGATTCCATTGGTCTTGAGATGCTGGCGAACATCACGAACCCACCTGTGATAATCAAAGCCAGTTGTTCCCAATGGAGCAAAGTCCAATTTGTTCAGGTTACTCATCCTGAAAGAGAACAAGAAATTAGGGTTAGTTTCGGAGCGAAAAATGTTACCACAAAAACAAATAAAATTTCTGAGTGTAGTCGCTCCCAAGAAATTCGATTCCAAGAGGGGTTGGATTAGATCGAAATAATGATGTTTTGCGGTCGATCATTTTATCTCAACAAACTCTAAGTTTGGAGGACTCTACAAGCTCCAAGCTTGGAGTGAGCACGAACTCCCACGGTTCGGCTTAATTTGGTCTCCCCTATGATAAAGAAAGGGGGGTAGAAGAAGGGAGGTTGCAAGTCCCCAAAAAAGAAGAGAAATTAAATGTAAAAACTCTAAAAAAAACGGGAACTTTTAGAAAAAAAAAAAACCTCGAAATCGGTCGCTGGAAATTTGGCATGAAAAAGTGGTTGGAAAAAGTCACCTGAAAAATGCCGGAAGTCGCCGGAAAAAGGTTGACAGACGGTTGACGGGAGTTGACCGAGTTGCTGACGTGGCAGGCTGACTAGGCGCTGACTGGATGGTGACGTGGCTCGGGCTGCGGTGATATTTGGAATTTGAAGGCTACGAATTTAGGGTTTCAGGGTTAGGGTTTCGTGCTGATAACGTGTTTTAGAGAAATGGGAATTGAGAGAAAATCGTTGTGTATTCTCATTAATAATATGGGCATCTTTATATAGAGGATTACAATGCATAGAATCTGAATCATACAAGGAAAGGTAATCATACATTTAATAGGAATATCTAGATCATTCTAATTTAACCCTATTACCACTAGGTCAAGTAACCTCGAGTTTGGGCCAGACACACAAATAGGGATTTACTTGAACACTTATGTTTTTTTTTTTTTTTTTTTTTTAGAAAAATTGAGAAATATCTCTCACATGCGATGTAACACCAACCAAAAATGAAAGAAGAATACCCATCTCCAGATTCACCTCTAGGCTCCAGCCTTCTCTATCTCTATTGTTAGGTTTATACTATGATGCACGGAAACGCGAAAATGCCCGCGTATCCCGTATCGAAACAGGAAACGGGTACGAAACGAGTCGGAAAAGCTCGGAAACGTCCAGAAACGCGTATCCTGATTTGGATACGGATTGGATATGTACGTATCCGAATAGGATATGTACGTATCCGAATAGGATACGTGAGAATGTAAATAAATCGGATACGTGGGGGTAATCTCGACTTTTTACCCCCAAAAAATAGAAAAAAAAAAAAGAATCCTAAACTAGATCGAGAGAAAGGGAAGACAAGTCGCAGACCAGAGAAAGGGAAGACAAATCGCAGCCCAGATCGAGAGAGAGAGAGAAACCGTAGCCCAGATCGAGAGAGAGAAGAAAAATCGCAGACCCAGATTGATTCGGAGTTCCTTTGATTCTCGTCTGGTCTTCTTCGCAAGTCAGACCTAATCTCAGCCGCTTCGGTTGCTGCTCGGAGTTCCTCTGCTGCTCGTCTAGTCTTCTTTGCAAGTCGGACGTAATCGCAGACCAAGATAATTTGATTTCTAGTTTGGTTTTGGAGAAATGCGTTGGGTGTTTGGTTGGTGAAATGGTGGTGGAGGATGTGGAGATTGACTGTGGTGGTGAGGTTTCAACGAGGGAGTTTATGAGGAGTTTGAGATTTAGAAGAGACAATCTCTGTTATGCTGGAAGCCACGGCTTGGATATATCGACCCCATCACCCTCTTCAAAATATAGTAACCATAAGCATCAATCTAGAACCACTGATGGAAAAGTAAGTAGCCGACTAGCCTCTGGGTCTAAATTAACTATTATTAATTTCTCCACAGATTATATTTGATTCGAACTATATTTTGAATATATATATATATATATATGCCCAATTTTTTTTTCTAATTATATATATATATATATATATATATTTAATTGGCGTTTCCTTCACGTTTCCGTTTCTTATTACATTTAAGATTTTCCGTTTCTACGTTTCCGATCGTATCGTATCCGTATTCAGATACTCGTACCCGTTTCGGTGCTTCTTAGGGTTTATAATACTGAAAACAAGAAAAACAAAAAGGATGAGAAGGACGGCAAAATTCCAGGTCGTCTTCGTCGGAGGTGGTCGGTCGGGGTCAAATGGGTCTGCCAAATCTCCTGCTTCTCAATCTGGTCGCAAATGGTGCTTTCTAAGCAACGGAAAGTATTCATCTCCAAACAAAATTGATCGAAAAAAATGTGATTTTGATCTTGGGCTCTCTTTATTTCTCCTTGCAAACATTCAAATGGCACTTCTAAGCAACGCAGAAGGCTGTTGTTTATGAATTAGCTGAGAATCTCTTTTGATCTTAAATAGAGAGGGTCGGTTGCCACTCATCGTCGTTCATCTCCTTGCAAATGAACGTTGTTCATTTTCATGGAACTTCTTCACTGAGTTCATGGGTAAAAACTAGAATGGATTGATTGGGAGCTAGTACAGGAAGGTCAATTACTAGGGAAAGCAAGTTTCTATGAGATGGGTTGATAAGAGGGAAAATAGGGAGAAATCTTGGTTGGATACATTGGAACCATAACTGAAGCCTGAATTTCTTTTGAAGCTGGGAGAACGAGGAAACCCACAAGTGCCATATTGGTTTTAATTATTTTTGTATTTTTTTATTAAAAAGTAATACAAGTTAACAGTGTTAAGTTTTTATTAACGGATGTAACCAAAAAAAAAAAGTTTTTATTAACGGAAAAACACATGGCGAGATATTACTGGTAGGACAGAATGGGGATAGCTGATATCCTCCCTTCTCCCCTTCCCTACATACCAGAAATAAACACCGCCGAGCTCAGCTTCAATATCTATGTGACTGAATTTTTTTATGGAGTTGAAACAGGTGTTTATGGTTTGTCATGCGGCAGAGGTATGGGAGGTTCAAATTTTTTCAGACTGAAAAAAATCTTACCTATATACCAAATTAAATCAATTGTATTCAAAACAAAGTCTAAAATTTAGTTATTGAACCAACAAAAAAAACTATAAAGGAGCATGATACCTGCAATTGGAATCTGATAGATGGCTCTCAATATATGATAACAAAATTGAGGGAATGATGACATCTTTTCTGAAATTGAGAGGGTGCAATTTTATAGATATCCCATCAGAAAGATGAGATCTTTCCCACACAAAGCCATATTTTCCTCGGACCAAAATCTTGCATATAGGAGGAGCAGGAGCATAGTCCCTCCTCTTTGGATTTTGAGCATTGTGATTTTCTCTCCTCTATCAGTCTTTTTTATGCTTCAATCACAACGCAAAGCTTGAGTTTGGTAATTTGTTGTTTCATGTAATTGTTTTATTTTGAGCTGTTATGGGATTATGGCTTTGATGATGACATGAAGTTATGCGAAGGGCTGGTAATGAAGACACCGGTAACAAAGTTAGGCTATGGTTTTTGTTTCAGCACGCAGCTTGAAGCCATGGATAAGGAGGCTTTAGGGAAGAGGAACATGGGAAGAGTTAACGGTGTCATGGACCGGAGAATGATAGGTCAGGTTGAAAACATGAGATACTATTGTGTTATAGTTTCAGAATGTGAAGTACCAATACTAATTGTGGGTCTTTCCGTTGAGAATGTCAAAACAAAACATAACTCTCATATTAGGAAACTATAACCTTGTTTATGACTTTATAAAAACTTTTATGAATTCTATTCATTGTCAATTAGTTTTCGATGTGTAGTCCAGATTATCAATTATATAAAGTACTGATTTTTTTTTTTTTTGGTTCTCCAATTAATTAAAGGGAAAGGATAGGTCCAATTAAAAAGTGAAAACTTAATATGATTTCCATTAACAACAATTAATCCATCTCATACCTTCAGTAAGAAGAGTTGTTTTTATTACATGCTTTTTTCAGTTGACTACATTGATTATCATGAAACTAGCTAGTTTTCATATTAGGCATGGAGGTAAACCACCTTTTTGGGTATCACTTGCATCCCACCTTATGTAAATTACGTCAATTAAGAGTAATGCTAGGTGAACCACTTTTTTGGGTATCACTTGCATCACACCTTATGTGACAGCTAATGTAGCAGAAAGTCCAACCTATAACATAATTTTATTAAATGACATGTTTGTGACACATTAGCTGCCACATTATTCTTAAATTAATAAGCTGAAACTTGTTGGAAAAGTTGTTTGACATTGTAAGGCCCTGTGACATTGGGTGTTCCACTCCATATCAGCTCTGCCATTGGGAAGTTTGCAATTTCAGTCATATGGCTACCATCAAACCACAAATAATCTCCAACGTCATTGCATAGTTCATATGGTTTTGTTCCATTATCTCCACCACAATAAGCTGCTCTGAACAGCCCTGTACCACAACATGCATCTGTCGCATTTGTGAACCCTAATCATAGTTATAACCCAACCAAAAATATTAGCAAGAGTCGAATCAAGAGTTTGTTATATTAAATTATAGAGTCGATCGTAGGCAAGCTACGTATACTTACGTACCATATTTGGCAGGGTTACGGAGTCGATCATCAAGTGAATTATAGTAATCAAATATTGAATATTTGAATTCTAATAGTTGGCTCTCGAACTCTCTTAGGACAGAAACTAGAGCTGTGTTATGTAGACTAGCCAGACTATTGAGTCCTTCAACGCATCCTTCCTTAGTATTGTAAATTTGTCTCCTGTAAGGTATGCATCCAAGCGGTCCTGCATTTTGAAATGCAAACTTCCTTCCTCCTAAATCATATATTTCCTACAAATGAGAAATAAAACATAGGTCGAAATAGTCATCCACTAATGAAAAGGAAATATTTTTACATGAAAAAGTGTTCAATCAATGCTAATACAACAGAGGATCGGTACGAACATCCTAATTAAGAACCAAGTTTGACATACCCAAACAGGAGCTCGAAGGGGTCAGTAAATAATCTTTCTATCTAATTAATTAAGTTGAGCTTTTCTGTTAAGAGTTTAGCAGAAAAATTTGAATCCAAGCGCCAGCTTTTGCTCCTGCTACTCTATAAACAAACTCTTAATTTCAAACAAAGATGATGATATTAAAAATAATGAACCTACGTACTTGGAGTATGATGCTCAAGTTGCCAATCACAACTGCTACGGCTTCGAGTTGAAGGGACTCGGTGGCATTTGGAAAGTCGCTGTAGAAGTGAAAATAATCATCCCCTCCGATGCCAATCAAGTAAACAGCTTCCCTGAGCACGCGTTTGGTTTTTAGACCACCCAGTTTCTGTTGTAGCGACTTTCTGACATCTCTGAAGAAGCCCAACTGTGCTGGAAGACTTATCTGAGTGAGCCAAAAGTAAAGAAAACTTACATTAACTAATAAAAAATAACTAATAACATTGCATGTTGATATTCATTCTGGAGAGATAACACACAACTCACCGATTTTCCTGGATTAGTTTCAACAAGAACCCCGGCTCCAGACGAAGCAAAGTTGCATCCATCGGTAAAATCATGTGGACCTGGTTGCAGGTAAGGTGGAAGCATGGGCAGCTTTGCGTACTTAGCTGCCATGCACAATTGAAGAGAATTCTTACAAAAACACATATATTAATTGTTCATGTTGATATTATAAATCCCACATGCATGAAAAAATTGAGACATTGCCTATGGATTTATAAGGGCAAATGCACCCATGTTTTGATGTCAAGTGTCAATTTACCTACCTATGAGTTCATCCAAATTGGCAATTATAGTTAAATGGTGCAAAGTGCAGTTTTAGCCCTTAATTATGGGAACTGAAATTAAAAAGCTTACCAAATAAACGATTTTAAAGAGATGGATCAGAGGATTGAAAGAATACTATTTTACCGATGAAATCGGGGACTATGCGTCCGTCGGAGAATCTTCCGGTCGGATAGTGGAAGAAGGTTTCTCCATATGGCCAGGCTATTGCTGGGTCTAGCTCTGTGGTAATATTAGGAAGGTACCCATTGTTGCCAGCCTCAAATAACGAGTCTCCGAACACAAACAATGCCACCTTATATTGATCATCATGTTCTATACTACTATTACTACTACCAGTATACCGACTATGATGATCATAAAGAAGGAAGCTAACTGGGTTGAGTAGGCTTGCCAACACATAAACAATGTAGCTAAGACTTGCCATACTCTTCGACGACCAATGGAACTCATGTGCTTCTATATATTCACACTATTATTAATCCGAAGTTCAACGCCACCAAGTTGACTGTGCTTCGACTTTTAAGTGTGTTTATACTCCCTGAGTAACTTCCATTTTCTTTAATGAAGGGTTCTTAGCCTTGCTTACCCCTCCTCTCTAGCCCCAGAAAAAAGTTTTCTGGTACGAGCACATTTCAGTTTGTAGGGAAACTACCTCGACTTTTTCGATTACGAGAAACTAGCTCAAGTTGAAACTAAATCAATACATGGATCATTAAGGTTATACTTGTACATCCCATTTTGGCAAAAATCAGGTCTCAAACCTTTTTTTTCTCTCTTTTTTTGGAAAATCTTGTTTCCGAGACTAAGTACACCTGTACGACACGTGGAAGACTTTGCAATCACCGGAAGTGGTTAAACTCATCTATCAGTGTTTCAACACTCAACAGCCATTCAATTGAAGAATACCAAAAAAAAAGAAAAAGACAACGACACCGACACCGACACCTACAAAGATTAATCATTCTTGGGGCACGGAACCAGCTGGCCCTTTCTTCCCTCTGCCTCTGTTAGAGCATCTCCAATAATGGAGTCAAAAGCTAAAGTCATTTGTAAAATTTGACTCCCCTAATGTCATAACTATTCATTCATATTTTGCATCTCCAATCCCTTTTAGTCAAAAGCTAAAGTCGTCGACTAAAATGCAAGCAGGTGGAGAGAAAAACGGAGCGTTTTAGGGTTGGAGTTTTTCAAAACGTTTTCTATTGCTTGTCCGGCGGCCCTTCTGTGCCAGCGACGGCGCCATGCCTCGCCGGCATGAGATAGGAGCAGCCGGACGGGCCTCTGGTTCTCTTGCTCTCTGCTATGAAAAGGTTGGCTGTTTGGGCATGGTTCTCTTCCATTCTTCGGTGGCGGCGTTGCTGGTATTGCGAGCCGGCTCGGGCAGATCTGGTGCGGGCTGGGGGATGGCTTCAGGGCGACTTGATCTGGTTAGGGCTGTCCTTCGTTGCCGTGGTGGTTCTGTCTGGTGGAGCGTCGGTCATCGACATGATGATGGTGGGATACCTTGGAGATGGTGGAGGTGGATGACTCTTGGCTTATGGAGGCTGCACAGAGGTGAAGGTGGTGCTAGGATTTTGATGGACGAGATCTGTGGCAGTCTCGTCTGGGTTCATGATGCATGGAGGTGGTTGGTGGATCTGTGGGCATGGAGTCTGAAACTGGGGTGTTGGCTTGGGATTGGGATGATGGATGGAGCTTGGTCAGTCACCGACGGTGGGTTGGATATCAGGTGGTTAAATGATTCTCGGGCAGTGGCTATGCAGTGGTTGGGGGGCCGTTACTAGGTGGGTGGAGGTGGCGATGCCTGAGCAGTTGGTCAATCATGGTAGTTTCATTAAGTTTTTTTATTAGGGTTTTAGTTTCAGGTTTTTTGGTTAGGTCAAATAAAACGTCCCTACTCAATTGAGCTAGGGTTTGGAGGTTTTGGTTGTGTTGTGGAGCCATCTGTATGGTGTTACTCTTGGGAACAATATGTTACAACTTCGATGCTGTTTGGTTATCAATGGAAAGGTGGATTTCCCTTGCACGTGGTCTGGCGGTTTATGGACACGGTGTGGAAGAGGGTGGAGTGGTTCGTCTGGATGTTGGTAACGAGGTCGTATCGGGACACTCGGGATTGGTTATCGTTCTTCGTAGCCTGGGGTGATAGGCGTAAAAATTGGTTAGGGGTTGAACCTTTTCGGTTCATGGATGTTACTATTCGTGACGGACCCATAACTAGGGATCTTGGTAGGAATATGTGTAGTGGTGTTGATACCACAACCGGTTATTCCAATGCTTTGTAATTTTTCTGGTTATTAATGGATTCTATTTCTTCTCAAAAAAAAAAAAAA
Organism: Rosa lucieae; assembly: GCA_024704745.1. Taxonomy (NCBI): domain Eukaryota; kingdom Viridiplantae; phylum Streptophyta; class Magnoliopsida; order Rosales; family Rosaceae; genus Rosa; species Rosa lucieae. The sequence continues at coordinate 47,377,757 of CM045496.1, forward strand.
AAAAGTCAAAAGCTAAAGTCATTTAATAATTTAATCATTTTAGACAATTATTTAACTACAGTATGAATTTATATATCATACATAATTATTTTATATAATATATCGTCATTAATTGTTATGAATAAAAGTGAAATTAAAAATATTTTTCTGATTTTTTTTTAAATTTTCTTGTATTTTTTAAAGTTTTTTTTGTTTAAAACACAATTACTTTATTATTAACCGTTGATTTTAATCCAGGACATTTTTTTCACCGTCAGATTAGATATTAGTAAATATATATTTACTTTTTTATTTTTAGAAAGAATTAATGTGGGCCTTTCATTTTAAATAAAATTATTGAACACTAAATATGGGCCGTTTGTTTTATGACCGTTGGAAGCCACCAACGTCTTCTGTCGCACGTGGGGCCCAATGTCGGCCACCATTGTCTCCATTCCAACACATGTAAGGCGCGTTTCATGTAGTCCTTTTCATTTTTTTGTCATGTTGTGCAAGTAAGGGACTTAGCCTCCCTCTGGTGCGTTGCTTCTGACGTCCACTCTCCTCCATGTGCAGCTGGGGTCCACGTCTCCTCCATCTGAATCCAAAATGGCTTTCGTTCTTCATTCATTCGTCAAAATGGCCAAAGTTTTGACTCATAAGTCAAAATGACAACACAAGCTCATTGGTTGGAGATGCTCCCCACAAAAGCCAAAGCCAAAATGGCTTATGACTCAACCCGTTGGAGATGCCCTTAGAAGACAAGTATTTCTAGGACCAAAGTAGCTCACAAGGACCATTACATATACATGATCTAGAGCTAGCAATGGGTAAATTTTGTAGATCGAATAAACCATGTTGCAGCGTTCATTCACTACACCAAAAATGGTCTGTTACCGCCTACAATGTGTGCCGTAAAAGGACGTTTACGGCGCACAAAAGCAGGCTGTAAATGCCGGAGCCGTAAAAGACGTACCACATTTACGGCACACTAAAATGCGCCGTCAAAATGCATCCAAGAACGCCGTCAAAGTGAAATAGGAAATGTCAGTCATGTTATTTACGGCACATGTTGCACGCCGTAAAAGACTTTCTATTTAAGGTGTATAATGTGTGCAGTAAAAGAGTGATTGAGTTCCCATTTAAGGTGCAACTTGCACGCCGTAAATAATGTTTTTTTTTAATAAATTTTATTTTTATATTTTTACCAATTTCACATTTGTATCACCATATCCATATGACAAATTAGATGTAAGAGAAACAATTCAATCAGATATCATTAGAAGTAATTTCATTTACAAAATGACAATTAAAATGTACAAGTAGCAGTAGTCATTACATCAATCAATCAAACTCTATCTCTACAAGTTCAATTCACATATCAGTTTCACTTCAGCAAACAGATCAAGGACTGCCACCCTCCCTGCAGGAACATAATGTAAAAGTGTCTGGAAAGAAGTGTGTTCCATTGTTAATGACAACAAATAAATAAAAGGGAACAATATATCCAAAAAAAATTAAATTAAATATAACCTTCATTTGTGCAATGGATCATGTGAAAATGACCACCCCTGCAGAATTAGGGGGGAGTATTCAGAGCACCGCCGTGTACTTGCACCAACACAAATAAATGGTTAGATTACATTAAATACACTTTTTGTTTATTAAAAATAAAGTTGATAATAAATATTAAGGGTTGAGATTATTTTATAAGGGTTGGGTCACTTGCACCGTCGGTGCATAGAATAATGGGTTTTTTACTTCAACAGTGTCTGAACTCTTCGAGGACTTTTGAAATGATACCTGAACTTTCAAAGTTATCAATGTGATACCTGAACTCATTTTTTCGTATCAACGTCGTACCTGCGGTCGATTTCCGTCACAGAACCGTTAACTATGACCACGTGCCTAGCACGTGAGGTACTTAATGAGGTTAAAAGACTAATTTACCCTCAAAAATATATACTTCAACAGTGTCTAAACTCTTCGAGGACTTTTGAAATGATACCTGAACTTTCAAAGTTATCAATGTGATACCTGAACTCATTTTTTTGTATCAATGTCGTACCTGCGGTCGATTTCCGTCACAGAACCGTTAACTATGACCACGTGCCCAGCACGTGAGGCACAAAATAAGGGTAAAAATGACCTTTCTCACTTCCTTTAGTTCTTCACATGTCCCGTCGTACCTTCAGTTCTTCTTCTCTATTTCTATTTCCTTTTTCATCTGCAAAATGCAATTAGATGGGTTGATGACATTTCCTAGCAAAATGCAAAACCCAAAGCAAAACTTGAATCCAATTCTCTGATGGACGAACACCGCTGGGGACTCTATCTCGTCGAAGTTCTCCAAGCACAACTTGCTCAACGACTTTGCTTCTCTGAATTTATTGCAGGCCGGAGAGGTGTAGGCGGTTTCACGACTCTTGGCCTCCAGATTTGAGACTTGAAATTTACCTGAGATTTCAGACAGAGGGATCAGAGAGAGACAGAGAGAGAATATGGCCGGCGGCAATCCAGACCTTCTTGTGCAACTTGCCAGAGATATGACGGAGGCGGGCCACGCCGTCGTGGCACTCGGCTTCCTCACCTCAACTAAAATCACAGCATAAGTTCATGAATTTCAAAAATAGTCCGTGTCTTTGTAATTGAATCAAAATCTGCAAAAGTGAAGGAGACTGAGAGTCTCTCTCTTTCTCTCTCTGCAACTCTCTTTCTCTCTCTCTCAACAGCGGCGAAAAGGCGAAGGATGGTGATGATTGGAGAAAACCCAAAACTGAATTTTCCGCAACTGCATGTCTGTGTATAACTATATTTATATGTATATGATTTATCGAACAATGGGGCAGTGATCATTTCACTGATTCCAGCTTCTAATCAATTTGTCCAAAAAAGAACCGGCTTTTGGTTATTCGCAGCTGTAATATCGGTACTTAGTGGGAGCATCGGAAGAGGTACTCTGGCGAGGCAATCGGCGGCAGTCAGGGCAGGTGAGGAACAATCTGAGGGTTTTTCGGCGGCGGAGATGGATGACGGGGCTGGCGGATGGGCTGCACATAGGGCTTCAGGCGATGACGGGGCATTGAGTGACGAAGAGCTTGAATTTTTGCAAGGTAGCCATATGGATCTAGCTGAGTTCAATGTGGTTGTAGTCAAGTAGTGCTTGGAAAGGGTTGGGTGGTTGAGAGAGAATGTGAGATCTGATTTGCGGCCATGGCTTCCAATCGGAGGGGACAAATCCGAGGGAAGAAGATGTCGAAAAAGAAAAACAAGAAAGAAAGAAAGAAAGAAAGAAAGAAAGAAAGCAAAAAAAATAAAAAAACAATACTTTTGAGAGTAAATTAGTCTTTTAACCTCATTAAGTGCCTCACGTGTGGGCACGTGGTCATAGTTAACGGTTTTGTGACGGAAATCGACGCAGGTACGACGTTGATATGAAAAAATGAGTCCAGGTATCACATTGATAATTTTGAAAGTTAGGTATCATTTCAAAAGTTCTCGAAGAGTTCAACACTGTTGAAGTAAAAAACCCCATGAAGAACTAAAGGAAGTGGGAAATATCATTTTTACCCTTATTTTGTGCTTCACGTGCTGGGCACGTGGTCATAGTTAACGGTTCTGTGACGGAAATCGACCGCAGGTACGACGTTGATACGAAAAAATGAGTTCAGGTATCACATTGATAACTTTGAAAGTTCATGTATCAATTCAAAAGTCCTCGAAGAGTTCAGACACTGTTGAAGTAAAAAACCCTAGAATAATTTCCAGCATAATTAGTCATTAGCATACTAAAACATAGTAAAGTCCAGTGACTTTCCAGCAACACTACAAGTAACTGACACAAAAGACCATCTCCAACGGAGTTGTCTTTTTCCATCTGGCAGCCCAACGTCTACTTTTGACTGTTCAAATTCTTCTTCAACCCATATGTCATTTACACGTGTATTTGACAATTTGAGGCTTTCTGTCAAATTTGACAGCCCAAACCTCATCTGTCTTTTTTTTTTTATATTATTATTTCTCTCTCTTCTCCCTCTTCCTCCTTCTTGTCTCCCTCTTCCTTTTCCCTTTTTCCTTCTGAGTTCTCACAGAACATCAAAATCCATGATTAATCAAAAAAGTTATCTTCTGCTATCTTCTTTCGTCGACCTCATTCTCCACATCTGGGTCCTCGGCATCTCCATCATCACCTGTTTAATTTACCAATCGGATGAATGATTTTGCAACAGCAATTTTGGATTTAGCAATGAAATTTTCACACTTACCAGTCTCAGAGAGAATAGAAATCTCCTTCTTCACGAAGCAAGCGAACCCTTTCAAATCCTCGCCAGAATCTCAAATCCCAATGGCTCTAGAGTGGGTGGTGCTAAGCTACACCGCCGGCGCAGAGGCCATGATGGTCCTCCTCCTCACGTTCCCCGGCCTCGACCGCCTCCACAAGGGCCTCGTGACCGTCACGCGCAATCTCCTCAAGCCGTTCCTCTCGATGGTGCCCTTCTGCCTCTTCCTCCTCGTTGCTGAGATAATCTTTCCATGGCTTCTTGAAGATGAGATACAGAAGAAAAGAGAGAGAAGAAAGAGAAAGTTGGTTTTATAAAATATATCTGAAAAAGAAAAATAGTAAAAAAATGTTTAAATTTGACAGTTCTATTGGAGTGGCATTTTGTTAAAAATAACAATTGCTACATCATCTTTCAAATTTGAATTTGACATTTGCATTTTGACCAATTTGTTGGAGATGCTCTAAGGAAGTCATCATAATCAAGGTCAAAAGTGAAAAATACTTGTACCACAAATTCTAGATAGTTGAAATTAACTAACTCTATTGGTAACTTCATTAAAGTTCTTTCAAACTGATCTCATTTCATTGGAAACTAAATTTCCAATATAGTGGTCAAAGTTCTGGCTAACAGATAGTTTATGCAGCTTCTTGATTTATCGTATATGAAAATACAAGGACAGAATATGATTTTCTGGAAAACGAGGATTGTAGTGCACTGATCAATCCTTATTGGGCAGCAGAAACCAAAATAACAAACTAAACACCAGATTTTGGTTATGCAGTGAAAACCTCAAGTATGAGATTAAAAACACTGCGGGGCTCTTACTCTTGAGAACCCAAAAGATCATCATATTGAAAAGGATATGTTCGTACAAACTTTGAATACTAGCTCGGCTAAAAATTCACACAAAAATCTAATACAAAGTTTGTCTTCCTTCTAGAACTCCTACACTTAAATTATCTTCAAATCTTGTTCTTCTTTCTTCACAACCTCCCTACTGATCTTGAGAGAGTATTATGCATATGAAACTATGATCACAAACACTTATACATGGACCAAGTGTTTCGGCTCTTTGTGAAGACACAAACTCAAACAAACATGCAAGACTCTATCACCAATTCTTGCGTTTCTGAATCACCTTTTTGCCGTGCATATTTTCTGAATATATATCAAGCACCAATGGCAAAAACTCTATACCAACATTCTGACCTAATTCCTCTTTAATTGAGAAAGAGACTTTCCATATAAGAAATATAATAAATCTTAAACGAAATCAATTACACAATTTCATAAACAGAAAAATATCTTTAAATAAAGAAAGTTAAACCTCAAAGATATTTTCTCGTTTTGTATGGAATGCCAACACACCAAGTTAATCAAAACTTGTACCTACAGTATATCAATTCCATAATATGAAGTGATCGACAATTGCAAACCTGAGATAATTGGGCTTTTATTTCCAAAGATGCAGCTCCCCTTTTAATCTCTTCATCCAGCTTCTTGAAATGTTCATACATAGAATAGTAACTGCAACATGCATTGAGAAGTGAGTGTTTCGTTCTTTCACAAGTGCAAAACAGAAGAAATGATAGACATTGCAGAAGAAAATCCAGAAAGACTAAAAGCATGCCGTAAATGAGGTATTCTCTAGAGTTATTTACGGCATGCAGTGAAGCACACCGTAAATAAGGTACGTTCTATAGTTATTTACGGCATGTTTCACAAGCACGCCGTAAATAAGGTATTCTCTACAGCTATTTACGGCGCACTTTAAATGAGCGCCGTAAATGACCTATTTTTACTGCACACATGAATGCACGCGTAAATTTTGAGCGGTAAAAGACTCTTTTTCTTGTAGTGATTGGTATATTCAATAAATTGTTGTTTCATAGTTCATACAATACATGGTGTTTGAGCCCAAAAGTATTTTTGGCAAGATCCCTTAAGAGATTTAGTATAGCGAGCCAATACCTGCGGCCCAAAAATAAGCCTACTTGGGTTTGGGTTACAGCTTCACCCATTCTGAGATCCATAAGGAAAACGAGCCCTTATTGAATTCAAGTAGCGGAGATTGAATAGGAAATTTCAATCAATAATCCTTATATGGCAAGGAACAGTCGAAACCCTAGGGTATAAATACCAGGTTTCAAGGACGAATAAAAAACAACTCTCAAATCAACTAATCATACAGATTATCAAAGCCTCTCGGGAGCAAACCTACCTGCAACCTAGTTGCAAACCAGCGAAGCAAGGGTAACGCCCTCGCAACCCAGCGAAACTAAAGTCACGCTTTAGCAAAACCCGTGCTTTCTCCAAACTTCCCAGTGATTGCTCTGCTCAACCTACAACGTTGAGTATCGATTCGGTGACGCGAAGAGATCACAACCAAAGTTCTTATCCGTAAGGCAAGAAGTCCTTTTCCGAAAGGCATAGAGAAGAACCTGGTGACGAGGTTGGTGCTCGATCTCCTCGTCCGCAGCGTATGAGAAGAAGTCAGGTCAAGGGACTCCCCCGACGACTGCACCCCACTGTGCTGGCACGCCTGCGCACACGCTCAAAAGAGACAGTTTACACCCAGTTGGTTTTGGAGCCAAACACATGGTCTAGTAGTTTATATCTTGTGTCTTATTTATTACTCGAATGTAGTGCTATACTCAAATAATCAACGCTAAATGGTTAGTTGAACAGCTGAAGCTTGTTGAAAAAATTGTTTAACATTGTAAGGCTCCAGATATTTGGTGTTTCACTCCTTACCAACTTTGCTATATATTTGGATGTTTGCCTTTCACTCGATGTTCATAGGCAAACCACATATATTCTCCAGGGGTTACTACATAATTCATATATATGGTTCTGTTCCATTATCTCCGCCAAATCCTAGGAAGCTTGCTGTTGTGTTCTTCCCAGCAGCTCCTTGTATATGCACGACAGTGAATTGATCATTTCAAAAGAGGCTTGGCAAGATGCGTGTGGCGTGGGAGCTAGAAAAGCATGAGTTTGAGAAGAAGAGGTTCCAGCAGTGATGTATATTGGTTGAGGTTTGTGAGATAAGGGGGTTTGGATAGAAGGTGAGTTTGAAAGGATGGAAAACTATGGATGGATGTGGGAGAGAGGAAGCATGAGAGAAGAAGAGTGCTAGAGAGCTTGCTAGCACACCCCGTTCTGATCCCCCCCTTGGTTACAGCAGTAGCTATTTATATGCAATTCCAACAGCCAAAGGAATCTCAGTGGAAGGTCTCTACTGCTGGGTAAAGAGATGGCTTGGGTTAAATGCATGTACTGGATTTTGTATTGCCTCTTGATCAGTCAGGTTTTGTCTAAAGAAGATTATGGAATAGGTTTGGCAGATTTTCTGCCGTGAAATCTGCTGCTGGGATTGTAATCCCAAGATTTCTGCTGTGTTGCTGCAGTAGCTATTTATACTGGATTTTGCTGTGTTGCTGTGTTGCTGCAGTAGATTTCTACTGGATTTTGCAATGTGTTTTGGTTTGTCAAGTTGTGTCTAGGGCTATGAGATTTTGGGCAGATTTTCTGCCATAATTTAGGCAGGATTTGCTGCTAGGATTGCAATCCCAAGATTTCTGCTGTGTTGCTGGGATTATGTGCTGCTGGGATTATGGGTTATGTTATGCAGCTAGGAACAAGAATCCTATGTTTAGCATTTACTGTTTTGTTTGTTTCTAAAGGATTTGGGCTTAGGTTTTTGGGCTCTCTCTCTTCTTCACTTACCCGTATTAAGAGTTAGGCCGTTGGGCATGAATTTTGGTCCCAAGTCCAAAATTATCAACGAGCCTAAAAATAACGGGCCTCATGTAATTCCGTTACATTCCATACACCCCATTCTTGTAAGCCCCAAGTGCGTGAATGTGGCTTGGGTCCACGTGCGTGGCGTGATGTTCGCGGGTGTAATTTGCCTCGAAATATGAATTGGGCTTAAAGCATAAATTGGGCTTGTTAGCTGGATTTTTGGGTGTCAACACCAACTTTGCTATATATTTGGATGTTTGCCTTTCACTCGATGTTCATCAGGCAAACCACATATATTCTCCAGGGGTTACTACATAATTCATATATATGGTTCTGTTCCATTATCTCCGCCATAATTTGATCCCCGATATGGCCTTCAACAATTGTTGTCATTGTGTTGATGTGATTTCTCTTTAGTGTAATCTTAGTTCTATTGGAGCTAATTACTCCACCCACAATCTTATTACGAGTTTCTGAACAAATTTGCTATCAATGTTGGAACTTGGGTTTAATTATAAGTAAATATTATAAAACGAATAAGGTAATTTTGTTGTCTCTGTTATAATTTCTGTTCAATTAAATTATAATTTTTGATTTAATTAGATGTAAATAAATGTATGATATACCATAATACAATAGACAACCCCATCTAAGTACTATATGAGAAATTGACTCCACTTTATTAGAAAGAACTATATTGCTGTTTTGAAATATAAAAAATAAGAGAAGACGACTATGACATTTCAAAAAAAAAAAGACGACTATGAGAAACCTTTTTCTCTCTCTAGCCGCACTTTTTTTTTTTGGTCAAAGGAAGAAATTCATTAAAAAGGGCAGAGCCCAAACATAGGCCCATCAAAAGATGTGACCCAAGATACAGAAAAGGGAAGCCTGGTCCTCCATCTCCGACCAAACAGGGAGAGAAACTGGAGGCCAGTGGCTCAAAATTAAGAATATGGAACTCGAAGAGTTCCGATTACAAAGCAACAGTGGGAAGACAGGGCAACCCATCATTCCTTAGTACCAAACTGAGAGACGGTGGTGGTGAAGTAGCCCATCTGCAAAGACCCAACGTCCTATTAACAAGCAAGGCAGCTTCATGAGCTGCTTGATTTGCTTCCCGGGGAATCCATTCCCAATCCACTTGTTCAAAAAAGTTCATCCTCCATTTGATTTCCTCTATAATCAGATGAGTTTTCCAGTTCTTACCCTTGCCAATCGAATTCAAATCTGAGATTAGATTGAGAGAGTCTGACTGCAATCTAATGCGTTTCAGGTTCAAATCGACAGTCATATTTAAACCCAGTAGGATAGCCTGGGCTTCAGCAACTTCAACTGAGCAGGAGTGGGAGGATGAGGCTCCTCCCCCTAGTACCGCCCCATTATGGTCTCGGATCACCACTCCTAGACCACCCTTGTCAATATCCCTCCAGGTCGCATCAACATTCACGGCAGCAACCCCTGGGGGTGGGGGAGTCCAGACCGGATCCTATTTGCACTCTGTTTTGTCATGATGGTGAGTGAAGTACTTCTGAATTCCATAGCCGAACAGGAGCTGAGGCCAATCACCAGGGTTGGGGAAGGTTGACAGTGCTTATACACAAAATTGCATCTTGCTTTCTAGATAGACCAGCAGATGAAGCTAATCAAAGTAATTACCCAACTCTTCTCCTCAGTAGCTTTATGAGATGTAACAATAGTATATAACCAACAGTCTAGAGTGGTGATGCTTTGTTTATCAATTTTTAGACCCATAGGGGATGCAAACCAGACTAGCTCAACCCAAGGACATAGAAGTAGGACGTGTTCAATTGTTTCCTCACCCACACCACAAATTGGACATATTGGGGAGCTAGTGAGTTTTCTTCTGAAGAGATTGAAGAAAGTTGGAACGGCTTTGTTCAAAGCTCTCCAGAAAAAAAAAAAGCTTTACTTTTGGTAGGGTGGAAATCTTCCAAATCAACTTCCAGCACTTTGGGTCAATAAAGTGTGAAGGGCCACAGTCCTCCACTCCAAAACAAGGAACTAGCTCTTGATGAATTCGGTGGTAGTCGGACTTCACAGTATACACCCCATCCTTGGTTAGATTCTAAACAATCATGTCTCTCCCAGTCTCTCTTCCTATAGGAATGGAAAGAACTTTACTTATCTCTGAGGGCTGGATTAAGTGTATAATACTATCTAGGACCCAGGAGCGTCGATGAGCTCTTCTACCATGGTGGGGGCATTGTTGGGTATAGGGCCAGTGGTTAGAATTAGACCCGAATTAGAAGTCTGACCAATATTTGAAGCAGGAAGCCAAGCATCCGACCAGATGTTTATCGAAGAACCAGATATGACTTGTTAGCCACAATGTTGAGTGATGAAATCCCGAGCTTCTAGTAGGCTTGACCATCCCCAGGAGGCACTGTGTCCTTTTTTGGCCGCATCAAAGCTACAATTCTCTAGCCGCACTTTAATATGAGAGAAGACGACTATAAGAAACCTTTTCCAGGTGCAACATGCATATATGACTATTAGTTAATCCGAACTTCAACGCCACCTGGTTGACTGTGCTTCGACTTTCGAGCATGTTTCTGATCTACCAGCTAGCTTCCCTCATTCTAGTTTTCCTTGAGGCAAACCAAGATCATTTACCGTTTGTTTGATGTATCTCAGTTACATTTAAGGCTCCTCATCAATTTTATATCTCGGCAGCGGGAAGCGTTTAAACGTTAACAAACATGACATACTACTGATGAAGATAAAGTAGAAACTATATAAACATTGTTGGAGACGTGCAAGTCGAGTACAATACATGAAAAGACCTCCTAATCAAAATTATGTGGAAACTATCAAAATGCCTTAATAGAGTGAGAAATTCTTCAATTCCACTACAATTAATTTTCTCCTAACAGTAGACAATACTACTTGGATAACCTTGATATACCATTACTATGACGTACAATACCATCACTATTCTAATTACAATAGAGGCAAAAAACTAGATCGTTACACTGATCTAAACTTTCTAACCACTATAACGTATGGTATATGCATGGGGGGTTGTTTGTGGTACTGGGATATTTATCATATACTCACTTTATATCTAATTGATTAACTAAAATTACAATTTAATTAAACAAAATTTACTACATTGACAACAAATTTACCACATTCGTATTATACAATTTACATATAATTCAACCAATTAAGTTACAACATTGAAAAAAAAAATTGTCCACAAACTTGTAATAAGGTTGTACATGGAGTAATTACCACCAAGGGCAACTCCAACCATGGGGTGCCAAACTTGATTTTGGCCAATTATAAGACTTTGCATCTCCAACCATGGCTTTTTGGTGGATCTGGTCTTATAAATATAAGACTTGGGGTCATTTGAAGTCTCATATTTGAGACATTTCCAAGACCAGGACTCAGTCACTGTAGATGGGGGCCAGCCCACTTGTTGTCTCAGCCCAAAGGATGAACCAACGAGCCGAGGAAGTAACAAAGACGCGCGCGCCAGCAGAAGGGAGGAAGAAGCACACGCGCCACAGCACTGGAGAGAAAAGGTGAGCTGCTTTTTCATCTGCAGATGTGGGGCCCGCCCTTTGTTATGTCCCCTGGTGACCGTTGGAACCCCCAATGATCATGAAATGTATGGTCCTGATTGATCATGTTTAAATATGGACAGTCTGATGTGCACTTCTTTTTTTTAACTCAACAAATCCATTTTCAATCTGATGGCTCAGATTTGAGGGAAAAAAACTTATCAACTGCTCTTATTAATTGAAGGGTTATTATTTCCTTTTTGTTCCAAAAAAATTAAAAAAATTACCAAAAAATTGAGGGAAAAAAATATACCCGTTGGAACAGTGAATTGTAATTGTAGGAAATTCTATAAATATCTACCCATTCTTTTCTATTTCCTCACAACAAATATCCTCCATCTCCTTCACAATTTTCCATTCATTAACCTATCTTCTTGTTCTTAAATATATCTTCCTTTTTTTTTTGTCTTGGAAAAAATGGCTCCAAGAGGGGATTCTTGGAGGCACAATGAAGAAGTTATTCTTTGCCAAGCTTGGATCACCGTTGGGGGTGATGGTTGTGTCGGAAAAGATCAAAAGTCGGACTTATTGTGAAGTCTTGTGGCGGAGGAGTACAATGCTCACAAACCGGCCGGTTGCATGGATAGAACACATTCTAGTTGCCACGCTCGTTGGAAGAAAATAAGTCCGGCATGTATGAAGTGGCGCCAAGCTCTTAACAAGGTCGAACACTTTCAACAAAGAAGCGGCGAAAATATGGAGGACGAGGTAATTATATTGAAATATGTTCAATAATGATTATTTTTTTATTTCTCATGTAGTTGTTAAAAGTAAAATGTTGTTATATAGTTTATTGATCGATTTATACTATGCCAATTTTTTTGTAATATTTTATTTACTTAATATTATATGTAGCTCATGAATGTTAAATCAACATAATAAGACTCGGAAGGTCAAGATTTTGTGTTTGAGCATTGTTGGCAATACTTGAAAAATACCGAAAAATTTGGGAAAACGCCATCAATGGAAAACACCCACTTTAGTGTTCCTAATCATGTCAACTTGGATGACAATGGAACACCCACAACTGAGGATGAGCTTCCCTCATCAAGAAATTCACGTCCACAAGGACAGAAAGCTCAGAAGCTAGCTAAGAAAAAAGGCAATAAGCAGGATGAGGATGACCTAAGAGTGCAAATGCAGAAATGTTATGAAAAAACAGAACGCGAGTACCAACAAAGGTAAAGACAGTTTGAGGAAGGTCAACTAATTGAGTAACGCGCTAAGGATGCTCGCACGATGCAGGTGGATCCATCAATTTTCACCCCAAGAAAGAGGAGTTATTGGGAGAGGAAGCAACAACAAATAATTGATAAGGAGACAGAAACTTCAAGCATCTCGGAACAATCTCAAGATCCTACACCCCCTAAAGGAGACAACACAGGCTTGACCACTTATGATCCACTTGGCGAGACATCTTGGATGTAATTAATATCGTTAGTTGCTTTGAATGGTTTGTGTTTTAATTTATGATAATAAAAATTATTTTGTTGAGTAGATCATCTTCATAAAAAAGCATTGAACTTTTATTTTCATAATAAAGCACACCACACAAATTAAAAGCACACAATATAAAGTAATAGCATACCACACAACAATACAACCAAAGTAGGCCATGACCACTTATCATGACAACATGGCCACTTATTGAAAGCACAAAAAAAAAAACTCCTCACTGGTGGTTCTGATCAGCTTGTAACTTCATGGTCCATAGGTGATTGACTAGATCGTCTTGGAGGTTTTTATTCATCATGGACATCTAACCTCCCTATAACGACGCAAGAATTGATTCAGTTGTTGCAGATTGCGATGAACATCAGTGTCCATTACTGGTCTCTTCTATATCTCTGCTTTCCTTGGTCTGGTTGGGATATCATCCGGATCAAATGGCTCTGCTGCATCTTCATCATGCTCATCTTCAACAATCATATTGTTTAAGATAATGCACGTCATCATGATGTATTGAAGGTTCTCCTTACTCCACCCACGAGTTGATCCTCTTATGATTGCCCAACGAGCTTGGAGAATACCAAATGCTCTCTCCACATCTTTTCTGTATGCTTCCTGCATCCTTGTGAAATGTTGTGTCTGCGGCGACCTCGGGTTTCAGATTGCTTGTACAAATGACCCCCACTTAGGGTATATGCCATCAACTAGGTAATAACATTAACGATAATGCTTATTACGTACCTGGTAGCTCACTTCAAGGGTTTCACCGGTGCATACGTCATTGAACAACGGTGAACATCCAAGAACGTTAATATCATTCAGGGAACCTGGAAGTCCGAAAAAGGCATGCCAAATCCAAGTATCGTAGGAGGCCACCGCCTCTAAGATGATTGTCGGTTTCCCCTTGTAGCCAGTATACTGCCCTGCCCATCTGGTGGGACAATTTTTCCATTGCCAGTGCATACAATCAAGGCTACCGACCATCCCCGGAAATCCCCGTTCTGCAGCTTTTTCAAGCAGTCATTGCAAATCTGCCGGTGTTGGTCGGCGGAGGTAAGTCTCATGGTACACATTCCAGATTGCTTTTGTGAAGTGCTCAATAATCTCAATGGCAGTGGTCTTCGCAATATCTAGGTAATCATCGTAGAAATCAGTTGTGATGCCATACGCGAGCATTCTCATGGCGCATGTCAGCTTTTGTTCAGTGGATAAGCTGAGTCTCCCACAAGCATCTCTTAATTGAACAAAATATGGGTCGTAGTTGTCCACGTCGCGCATCATCCTGTCAAAGACCCAAGGTTGCATTCTATATCGCCTACAAAATATGTTTGATTCATACCTGCACAGATCCGTGAAGTATTGAGTTTTGAGTCGAAGATCCATCAGCTCTCGATCCCTAGCCTTATAGGTATGACATTTTGAAGAACCACCCCATTGTGAATCCTCATCTTCCAGAGTTTGGATTTGCAAGGCAGTGGCAGACATCATCAAGGCTCGTCGACGGCTTCTTGTGATGGCCTCTTCTTGATCTTTCTGCAACCATTTCGTCAAACGATTCATTGCAGAAATGGTTTGACAAAATCAAAACGGAAAAGAAAGAAATATTTGTGTGATTTGGATATGAGAAGTGCTTGTGAATTTGTGAGAGATGAGGATGACAATGACCCCATATTTATGGACGGTTTGAGTTCATATCATTAGATAAGATATGACACGTCGCAGACAAAGACTCAACCGTAATTTGGACAACCAATTAGAGATTGACACGTGGCGCTGAAATCACATCGAAATTCGACTATTTGGCATATATACCGACACAAAACATCAAAATATCTTCTAAATAGTTAGATTCTTTGTCGTATGTGCCGACACGTTTGTCGTATAGGCCGACACAAAAAAAAAATTAAAAACTTTTTTTTAATTCATTAAATAATAAGAATAATTTTTAAATATTATGATAAAATGTTAATTTTTTTTTTTACCTTATTTAATTAAATTAACATATTTTTGATATAATATTCATACTCATATTATATTTTAATCAAGAATAGTGAAAATAGCACCCCCATATAGCACCTCATGGTTGGAGATGAGAATTGAGTCATATATGAATAGTGCAACAAGGGGATGCTAAAATGAGAATAGCACCCTCAAATGGTGCCAATGGTTGGAGTTGCCCTAATATGACTAAGATTACACAAAATATGACTAATGTTATCACAATGATACCAAATTTTTTATCTGTAAATAAGTGTATGCATGACATACATGTGTGTACCATATCCCGTATTTTATTATATTATTGAATAGACACTAACTAGCTCACCTTAATACCCACCATAGTTCTAAGTTTATTAGTCTTTCCAACATTCTCCCTTCATTTAGCATTATTCCAACTCCCAATTTTGTTTTATGTTTTTATGTACTTAGTTTTCCATTATTGTTTTTCTTTATTTTTCAATTACTAAAGAAAGTTACTGATGTGCCTGAAAGCAAGCGCACAATTTAACCCTATAAATATCGTTAGTAGTATAAGCAAGTAGGGATCGTTCTATTCTGGGGATTGAGGGTACACCTGTCATTGTCAAACAATTAAACAATTAAAATTAAAACAAAGTATAATATTCACAAAGGTATTCACAATTATAAACATTATTTACGAAAATAGGGGGGGATTTTGTTTTTGGTTTTCTTTTTCCGAAAATAAATACTAAGTGAACAAAATAATTAAAATGCAAAAACATAAAAATACAAATGGAATGAGAGAACAAAGATCAAAACTGAAATATATGATTAAAATCGATTCAAGTTCTAACATTGTTCATCATAGTCATGCAAGAGGAGTTGATCATGTGAAACGTTAAAAGCAAACAATTTCCCATATTTTACTTTCAATGCAAATTAATCTAAGTGAAAGCACAAAGACTAATCCTATCAAACATGCATTCAAGCCCTAGAAAGCTAGTCAATCACAACATGTTTAACGCAATAAACACCTAGAAAGGCTATCAACTCAAGTGTGCAACTTAGTATGAAAAAGTCCATCTAATTGCAATTCTCTTTGATTAAATTCGGTTTTTGCACAAAATCTTTACTACTTATTGATTCAAGAACACAAAACCAAAAAGTTGATTCATGTTCTCAAATTCGTAGCACCATTCATATAAAAACCCTAAAAGTTTCGAACCATCTAAGATTATTATACAAAAGATTTCTATCATGCAAATTTAATCAAACACTCACACAAAAGCAACCATAAATCGCAATATATGAATCTGAAAATATCAATTAATCATAAAAATTCCAGAATTCAACAATTGTTCAAACATATATGTCAACTAAGGCAAAACCAACGAAAATACAAAGCAAAGGTTACAAGGAGAATCGGATTACACCATGGATGAAGGTGAGATGAATGAATTGATGGTATGGTCTCTTGAATTTCGAAAGCAATCTTCAAGGATGGTGATGGATGATGCTCACGGCTTGTCTTCTTCTTCCTTGGTCTTGCTTGAACTTCGTGGTTGCCCTAGAGGATGGAGAAGAGCACGGCTAAGCTAGAGAGTTTTCTGATTTTTTCTCAAGTGTAGAATGTAAAGAATTCGGAACCCTTGACGTTGAGAAAAGATGAGAATATATAGGGGACGGCCTCTAGGTCTCCAAGCCGTCCAAAACCCTAAGAAACCTCACGGCATGTGCTTGACAACTCCACATATTTTCCTCCAATGCTTGCTTGCCACATAAGCCCTATGAGGTGGTCCAACCAATCACAAAATTCCAATATTAATTCCCTAGAAATATTGCCAAAATTCCTTGAGATAATTTCTGATTTTTCTTGTTTAATTTCGGCCAAACTTCATTTAGGAATTCTAGGGATGAATCTAGACTCCTTTTGAGCTTTTCTTGGTCTCCACACATATTTTCTTTCCTTAAAACTCTCTAGATAATATCTTTGCCGAATTCTCTAGGGTTTCTTCTTTATTTGCACGGAAATTCCTTGTTTTTCTCTTCATTCTTCACGGCAACTCTTCTAGGGTTTATCTCCAAGTATTTTCTTTCCATAAAAATAGCCCTAGAAAATCTCCCTAGAAAATCTCCACATATAATTCTTATTTTTGACGCCACTTTCTTGTTTATCTTTAGGATTTCACGGCAACAATGATGTCTAGGGTTTATTCTTGCGTCACAACCCTAGTTCCATGGGCTCTTGTGGGCTTTTATCCAATTAGCCGAAAATCCAACAAGTCTTGAGAGTTCTTGGGCTTCCATGCGTCACCTTTATGCCATGTCATCATCTAGAGTCTTCAAGAAGCTTCCCTTATGCCATGTACTTTATTAATTCGATCTCCATTCTTGGTTGGCTCAAGAGTCTTGTTTTGGCAAGCTTTCCTCTTTGGACAGGGTTTCCTGGTTGGACCAGGAGAACTTCTTTTCTTCATTTCTGCTCATTTCTGTGGCTCATTGTTCCTCATCTTTGCTCCCCTTGGTGTTCGCAAGCTCCTCTTTCCATTTGTGAGTTCATTTCCACTTTTGAGCTCGGAGGTCCTGAAAATAGAAACTAGTAAGAAAAATAGAAACTTTCCTAAAATGAAAAATGGCAACTTTCCTAAACTGAAAATGGAAACTTTCCAAAAATGAAAAATAGAAACTACAAAATAGAAACTTTCTACAAATAGGAACTTTCCCAATCAAAGAATGGAAACTTTCCTAAACAGGGTTTTAATAAGGAAATAACACAAGAAATGTAGGGAAAAACAAGTAAAACGTCGCATTAAAGTGCTCCTAACAGTTACGAACAGAAGCCATGAGCACAAGCACCCCCAAATGATCAAACTATAAGGCAGAGCTCGAGGAGAGAGGGAGCTGATTAGACCAAATATAAAACGCAACAGATGAGTGGCTAAAGAAGCTAAATGATCTACCAAGATGTTGGATTCCCTTCACAAATGAGAGAAGATAATTGCCTGAAAATGAAAGCCTAATTGGTGAATATCCTGAACCAGAGACTCGATTCTCCACGAAGGGGAAATCCTTCATTGAGATCATCAATAAGAACTTTAGAGTCTCCTTCCACTAACGAAGGTTGATCTGTAATGCGAGAGTGCTAAGAGAGGCCTTCTCGAAAGGCATAGGCTTCAGCCATTAAGACAACCATTGCACCGAGGTTTTTAGACGATGCTAGGATTGGAAGGCCAAGAGAATCACGAACAACAAAACCTGCCGCAGCTCAATGAGAAGGATGCACCGAACCATCAAAATTGATTTTTAAGGAAGAAGGTGGCGGGGACGGTATTTAATAACTTAGTATGAATTCGGCAGTGAGAAGAAGTGATATTAGCTTGAGTGAAGGGATCAAACGAATGGCTAGCCGATAAAGCCACTTGAAAAGCAGAGATTGGCACAGCTCTGAAAATTAGATTATTTCGAGCCTTCCAAATAGAGTGGCAAAGCATCAAAATCTTAGCTAAAGAGTCAGAAGATTGCGGCATAAGCCTGAAGGAATTTAACCAGTGAATAAATCCTGTTAGAGGAATGGAAGCATGTATAGGCAGATTAGAAATTCTCCAAATTTGCCGAGTAATAGGACGATTGAAAAATAAATGATCTAAAGTCTCATCAACCTGATTACATAAGGCACAAGAACTGGAAATAGTAGGAGTAAAAGTATGAAGTCGATATCTGGTTTTGAGTCTATCACACATAAGAAGCCAGCTAAAAATCTTAACCTTAGAAGGGATTTTAAGTTTCCAGAGTAAAGAAAGCAGCTTAGAATTAGCATGCGCAGTAATATTAGAAACTTGAAGCTCATAAGCAGATGTAAATCCACCATTACAGCCTAGTGGGTCCCGTGACCCACTAGAGGTGTTTTTTTTTCCTCTGAAGTGTGTACGTGTGTGCGTGTGTGTGTATATATATATATATATATTTACTTTACTATATACTATTTCTCAACGCACTGTTTATCGGCTTATGAACGGTGATGGCTCCAGCTGAGCCGGTCATGGATGAAAAGATGATTTTGCCCCTGCATTCTGTTTCTTGCTTCGACACTTGGGGTGCTGCTCAGTGCGTGCTGTTTCTTCCTTCGACACCTGGGGTGCTTCGTGTCTTTGCTACTTCACTCCTCTGAGAGGTAGATAGTGAAGGATTTCTTTGTTGGGTTTTCTTTGGATTTACAGTTCGTCAAATATGATTCGGGTTAAAAGATTGGGTTTTGGTGATGAGTTAATTTCTGGGTTTTCTCAAGCTGATAGACACGATCTTTTCTTTCTTTCTTTTGTTCTTGGCTGAGCTTTGTGTTTCTGTTGTTGATAGAGTGAAAGATAGGGAGAGAATTGCAGAGAATAGGTTTTGCATGTTCTCTATGTGTGTATTTTTGTGTTCTCTGATAAGAGAAATAATCAGGAAAACGGAGAATGAAAGAATTTGTGGTTTTTTTTTTTATAAAGAATTCTGATTTGGGGTTTTGGTGATGCAGGGGTTTAGGGTTGTCGTATTGGGTTTTTCATCAACAAGGAGAAGGAAAGCGATTCTGGTTTATTGGCTCAACCTTGAGGTGGAGGTGCATTGAGAAAAGCAGGAGAGCTGCAGCTTCTAGTATTTGAGTTGTGGCCTGAAACATCCGATTCCAGAGTCATTGTTCATGCATGTAGATTGCTTCTACATTCAAGGTTCCTTAATTCCCCTCTCTCAATTTCTCTATTGTAATTGTAAATTGTCCCTATTAGGGTTTGTAATTGAGTAAAATGGCAGGGATGAAATTCCAGTATAAGAGATGCTCACCTTGGTTTTCTGGTTGAAGCATCTATTTTTGTGATGCCCTTTTATAATTTTCATAGCTTTGCTTGATAAGATTGAAAACCACGGGATTTTTTAGTATTCTTGGAGTTGTGTTGATTATATTCTTAATATGTGATTGTAGGTTGCTATGGATTTTTGGAGTTGTGTTCATAATTTGTAATTTGTATGAATTTGGGTTTTGTTTGGATTTGACTCTGTTTGTTTAATTTTTTTTTATATACATATTTTCTTAAGGGATTTATGGTTTTGATATGTGTTTTTAATGTTAAACTGTAATTGGTTTGGTATGCAGGTTTCACCTGCTACTATCTTGAATCTGTCAATCAAGGTAAATGGAAGAGAATACATATTAAGCAACTTTGGATAGTACAATGGATTATTTGTTCAAAGTATGGTATGGAATGTGTAAATAAAGGTTGAAAGTTGAAATCAATTTGATGTGTGTTATTATTGGGCATGAAGCACATAAATATTTGTTTCATGTAAAGTTAAAAGCAGTGAAGTAATCATACGGATATGTATTTTTCATATTAGTATATCTTTTCAGTTTACTATAGCGCATAAAAGTGGAATCCCTTGGTGAAATCCCTAATTGTGTGTTTTAGGTGAGAGTGTATCCAGCTTGAGGTTTGTTGTTCTGTGCAATCTTATTTTTCCATCTACCTCAACAATTGTGAAAGGTTGGTGAGGTTTCGATTTGGTAGCAACACACTCAAAACTGATTTGCTTGAATTCATTAATGTTTTTTCTCAGTTTTCTAGCTGTCGTAATTGGTGTTTGTTTTGTTTTTGTTTTGTATCCAGTAGCTCCAGTTTGTAACGAGAGGATTGGGTTCATTGTGAAGCTTGCTGAGATTTGGATTTGGTAATATCCATAGAAAGATATTTGAAAGTGATTTTCTTGAATTGGTTGTGTTATTACGGTTTTTGTAGCTATTATAATCGGTGTTTGTTTCTTTTTGTATTGTATTTAGTGGTTTGCGTTTTGAGCATCGAGAGGAGCATTCAATTTGCATTCGTTTGGGCAGAGGTGCAGAAATGGAGAGAGTGTGTGAAAGGAGAAGAATAGGAATCGGTGTTGGTTTGGTTGGGAAGAGGTTGGTTTAGCAAAAGAAGGAGGAGTTTTGTTTTCACCAAAAATGAAGATAAGAGTTGGTTTTTTTTTTTGGGTAAGATTTGATGTTCTTTGGTTATGTTAGATTGTGGTTTTCATTGAGTTATTTGTTTCTGAATTTTTCTGACATTAGAATATTAGATGGTGGCTTCCTTGATTTCGTGGATGTTCTGATTTTTCTCACAACACATGTCATAAATAATTCCTGTAAGCTACCAAATTTTGTTTTGAAATCTGTTTAGTTGGAGAATATATGATAAAGCTAAGCTTGCTCAAGATATTAAGTTGATTCATGCATTATGAATTGGTATTTTCAACAAATTTCAATCATACGTCTCTGGTTTTCTTGCATATACATCAAATTGGAAGAATTTTTGGATCTTGATTTTTGCTCAAGTTGTATCAAGTTGCTCAATCTTTTATTTGGAGCACCGTACCTGGATGTGCTTACCGCCAGAGGTACCATAATACTCAATTGATAGCTTATCTTTCTGGGTACTCACAAACCAGTAAGAAGATCACAGCATACTTAACACAAAGTAGCTATTCAATCCATTCATTACAAACATGGTTTATACTTGGACACTTTTGAAATAAAATTTAAATGATAAAAAACGAATCATTTTATTTGATTTAGTTTGGTTTACTTTGGTATGTTATGGTCCAAAACAAGAAACTGCATGCAAGTCTTTTGAACTGTGTATTCTCAATTAGTTTTGCTTTTCTATCTATCTCATTTGTTATTTTGTCAAATAATGAAATCTTATAAGATCATGCATAGCATGTTACTGTCCAAGTTTTTGTTCTGTTTGGACATACCTCATGATATTTAGAATCATTGCTTTTTTATACGAGTCGATTAATGGCTGACATAATCCCTCTATACTCCCTCATTGATTTTGGTTTTTCATTAGAAATGGGTCTAAATGATTTTCTTTGTCTATTCTTCTAGGGAATGATCTAAGGCATGCATCACCAGTTTGATGGAGTTCAATTCTATTAAGTATCATAGACATTTCTGCTCCTAGATTGCATCAACAGGTAATGGAGCACCTGATGGGAACAACCACACTCAGCTTTACAATGTCAAGAAGGGTAAGATTATGTACAATTAAAATTTGCTAAATTTTGATCCTATTATTTTCAGCCTCCTTTCCAAAGTTAATGAGATCAAAATTTTTGGATTATAGAATGACTTAGATCAATACTTTTGTAATTGTTTTTATGAGATGAGGTGCATATATAGGAAAACAATATGCTTTGAGAGGCAATGTTTTAATTCTCTGTGATAAAGTGGTTACGTGTGTCAGTAGGATGTGAGAATGAATTAATCCTCATGAAAATCAATTCTAAGACTTTAGATCCGAAATGATGTAACAGAATGTTACTGTTCATATATGGCTAAACCGAACATTATGCATGAACTCAAAGTAGCCTCGATATCAGCACATGAAAGATTGTCGCACTATCATATAGATTATATTGTATAGGTATTCTGAGAATAATTAGTATGGACTTGAACAGTAATTTGGTAAATTTTAATTTTGGTCTCTTATGATATGTTTGATAGATTTGCTTATATTTACCATGTGCTTTGCTTGCTCATATTAACTCAATCAATCAACTGGGTTTCAGGATCTAAATGTGTAGCCTGTGCTTAAACCCCTTCGATCTTATGGTACAAGAATAGATGTAGCCAGCTGGAAGGTACTCCACTTTCATATTTGGAACAAAACTCACTGATCTCATTGTTACAAGTACCAACTTAGTTTGAATTCTGCAACAAGTTCCAAGTTATCATAAGAAGAGGCAGAGAATAGAAAGGTGTGATTCGATTTATACAACCAAATAATCACTCTTTCTTATTGCAGTAGTATCTACTTAACAATATTTCTGTAAACGCATAAGCCAAGACTCAGGTTTTAGTTTCTGTAATGTATCAGTTTTTAGTTAATACAAAAGACATATCAGAAACCACATGATCTCATCGTATATTCATCTTTATATACTTCTCATTTCTCTGTTCTTTATGACAGACTTGCCTATTCCATGACCAAATGATGGCACATAAGGTCTTAGTACGTGTACTTGATTGTATTTTTATACATCTCATGTTTATACTTTGAGAGCCTCAGTAGAATCTTAAATGCAAAGTAGATATCAGATTATTGGGATTTAAGAATACTTAACAGAGCCTAATGGAACTAAACTTTGAACGAAGTGAATTACTGTTATAATCTCCTAGACTGGAACAAAACTTTGAACCAGGAGGTAGATCGTTTAACTTCTCTTTGTTTTTTGATTGATAAAAATCATTTTTTGCATCCCTGATCAATTAATAGCTCTGAATAGAAGTACTAATAGTGATCTATTTGAATCAAAAGTACTAATAGTATTCCAGATATTGCAAATAAAACAACTGTGCTTGCATGCCTGTAGATAATTTGTTGTGTGGTGCTGATCTGTGAATAATTATTTATGCTGTTAGGGGGAAAAATCTATCCTTCAGACAGTAAGTCATGATTGCCTCCAATGCTATGGTCCTTAATTATTAAAAGCATTGGACAAACAAATCGCAGTGTCTACAGCTGAGATACAGGTACATCCTTAAAAACTGTTTAGCAGATAGTTAAATGGTAAATCAACGGTTGATGTGGTAGTAATTTTCTGTTGTTACTCTTGAGGAATTAAGATTCTATTCAATCCCGAGGATCAGAGCTCTTTCCGATGTTCAATCTATCCATAGAAGGTAATCATCAATCATCTTCTCTTCCCTTTTAACCTTCATCACTGAAACATTAGCCAAATCTCATAGAAATCATCGCAGTATTCTGCAGT
Source organism: Rosa lucieae (assembly GCA_024704745.1). Classification (NCBI taxonomy): domain Eukaryota; kingdom Viridiplantae; phylum Streptophyta; class Magnoliopsida; order Rosales; family Rosaceae; genus Rosa; species Rosa lucieae. The sequence continues at coordinate 47,401,560 of CM045496.1, forward strand.
CTCAAGCAACAGCATTTGACAGTTTCAGATAACTACAACTTGAATACACCCGAAGTAGACAACACATTCACCTCTGCTTCAGACACAAACAGGAAATGCAAGTGGCTTTCCATGGACTATCAGTGTGAGTATAATATATATCCTATACATATTTTTCTCTTAATTACATACATTCAACAAAATTTGTCAAATATCAATATCTAGAATTTGATGATCAACTGTTTCACCTTGCAGGACCTAAACAATAATCAGGATCAACATTATCTTCTCATTAGGTTTGATTTCAAGTTAATGATTCTGGTGGAGCAATAATCTGGATCAACATTATCTTCTCATTAGGTTTGATTTCAAGTTAATGATTCTGGTGGAGAAATTCGTGTAACGTGTTTTAATCATGCAGCCAAAAAATTCATGTATCTGACAAAAACAATATAAATATTCTGATATGTAATGTTATAAGATCACCTTACCTAAATTGTAAATTTCAACAAAAACAATCAATGATCAAATCAATCCCGCAGCAAAGCGCGGGCAACAATTATAGTATATATATATATATATATATGAGCTTCTCTACTTTGCAATAATGCTAATCTAGTGTAGTGGCTCTGTATTGAATCAGTAACAAAGTGGTCCTAGGTATAACCATTCTGGTTTTTTTTTTTTTGTCAGTCTGAACATTTGTGTTTATATATATATATATATAAGGCTTCTCAGGAACGGATTTCTATATTTTGATCATTTTCCGATCACATCTTAATCGTTTAGTTTTTAGGTCCTAATGTATAGATCACTTTTACAAAATTTTAGTCAAATTGATGATCGTTAAGGCATTCAAAACTACAATTTACCATTATAAACATGAACGGTTCAGGTTAGACAGATTCGGTTAAATCAATGAACGAACCGAATCTGTCCAACCTGAACCGTTCGTTTATAATGGTAAAGTGCAGTTTTGGATAACTTAACTATCATCAAATTGGCTGAAAATTTGTAGAAGTGCTCTATTCATTAGGACCTAAAAACTGAACGGTTAAGATGTGAATATGTGATCGAAAAATGGTCAAAATATGGAAATCCGTTCCTTAGCTAAGGAACGGACCTTCATTCCTGAGCAAATTCCTATATATATATATATATATATAAATAATATTATGTGATAGTGCCACTATTCAGTGACAAAGTTAGAAATTTAAATTTATTGGGGCACGAAAAGAAATTTATAATATTAAAATATAAAAAAATCCTTTAAAATAACTTCAATGAGTTATTTATGCTCGATGATTTTTGCAACATGATCTAATTTTATTTGGGGTAATTCCCATTTGCCCAAAATTCTTAGGTATTGTTCCCTGATTTTTGCAACATGATCTAATTTTATTTTCAAGTATTTTAATATCTGTAAAAAAAAAAAAAAGGTTTATAATTGACAAAAGAATTAGCAGTAAAAAAACTGGTTTGCATTCATTCATCTTCTTTCCTTGGTCTAAAGAAGAACCAAGAAGCCCACGGGAATCAAACCCACAATTTTATTTTCAAGTATTTTAACATCTGTAAAAAAACAAAAAGGTTTATAATTGACAAAAGAATTGACTGTAAAAAAATTGGGTTGCATTCATTCATCTTCTTTCCTTGGTCTAAAGAAGAACCAAGAAGCTCACGGGAATCAAACCCACAACAACAAAGTTAAAAGCCTTGTGCTCCACCAATTGAACTGGACTATCATTCATTCATTCTTCCAGTTAATATATAATATATACGTTTTGAAAACCAAAATTGGGGCACGTGACCCAGTGTGCCCCTATTTCCCTCTGCCTTTGCCACTATTCACTTTGGTTGTTTTTTTTTTTTCCTTTTTCTTTTATGAAGTTTTGATATTTTGTGAGTGCCTCACCTTAAATCAAAATTTGGCTCCGCCACTGATTAGGGCCTAAAAGAATTCATCAGGGGTATTAACAAGAGGCAGGTGCATGGAAGAAATAAGATGTAAAGCATCTGTATCAAAGAATTGCTACACATAAAAAAGATTCCAAGCAATGTCAGCAACAACTATATCAGCAATAAGCGCATAAGGTCAAGTAGCTGTTTTTGATCATCTGGAACGAACTAGTAAAGAGGAAAAGGCAAGCACCAATTATACAACCAAAAATTTATATGTTGAACATTACCGACCCGCCATCGCATACCTTGGAGAAGAAGAGAGCAAGAATCTAAAATGCATTTCCTCGCCAAAGAATGATGAGATTTCTTGCGTGTTAAGAAAAAAGATTTGCGACGAAGATATTTTTGTTTCATAATACGCACCCGCCAATTAGTAGGGTCAGTGGTTCTCCTCTTGACATGGCTGGAGACTACGACATGATTGACTCGCAGGACATGCATATGCTGGAAATGAGGATCTGCAAATTAATGGCCGGTACAGTGGTAAACGGAGAGGGGATTAAAATACGGTGTCATCCCCGTTATTGACTTTATTCTCCTTCCTCATTTCTGAGTTCTGACCCAATATCGGTTATAATATTTTAAAAATTCCTCGTTTCCGTATCCATTGGAGTTTAGACATAAATATGCCTACTTATAGATGTGTGTGTAATACAGTCTGCAGATACTATACGTAGTTTGAAGTCGGTTAGCATAATAATCTCTATATACTCAGATGTAGTTCAACTAGGCGACTAACTTTCTCTATCTTCATCCAAATTATTGTACAGAAAACGAACGCACTGGCTACTGGCTAGATAGCTACTTTTATATGGCTCTCCATTGGCAATGGCATGGAGCCATGGACATCACTGTCAAGGCAGTAAATTAAGAGATTTTTCCCTCCGACATTTTACTCAATGACCTTGGCATTCACTTAATTACCTGCCGCACCATTAACTCTATATTATGACAATTAAAGTGTCTGCCGCTCTTGCCTCCAATCCCATTCCCCATTATTCAAACGTCGAAGCTGACATTCACTTTACCATAATGAAGGCTACTCGAGGATCCAGATCTTCAGCTCAGCAATTCGCAGACATAACCAAAGGCTTCCACACATAATGTGGGTTAATTCGCAAAATAAATAGTTTCAAATGCTTAATATAATAGAGTCAAACTGAGGAGTGTAGAAATGAAACAAATGGCGAAGATATTTTTGTTTCATAATACGCACCCACCAATTAGTAGGATCAATGAGAAGATAGTTTTGTTGGTAAATATATGGTCTAATTGCTATATTAAAAGGAAAATCAAGAAATCATTTATGCAGATTATATACTAAATAGAATGCATAGATCTAAACAATGCAAAACGATAAAAGTTATAAAAACCTTAAACAATATGGTCGAGTCATAGAGTCCTTAAGACGAAATTGCCTCCTCACCGGTGCTTAAAGGTTTTAATGGCAAACGTCTCCCAGGATACAACAATCTTCTTCTTGTGGCAGTAGCACTCCCCCAAAGCCCAAGAACAGTGAACTTAGATTGTGTATGAACTCTCTTTTGAAAAGACTCAATTGGTTTTGAAGACACTAGGAAAAACTCATATGTAAAGGAGATGAAGAAAGAATAATTCAAGAAGTTCTTTTCAGAATATGGTGTAGCAAGTGTTTTATAGATGTAAGGTGACTTTTGGAGGAGAAATGATTTTTCACCAAAAGTTATCTTTTGTGATCAACCATGACTTCTTAATGCATAATCATTTATATTTATTCAACTTCACACATTTTCACTATATTATTTATCTAAAAATTATGAAAATAAAATATTTAGTATTAAATTTTCCAACAAGTTTCCTTTTTTGTTTGGTGGAGTCACCTCCGGCAATTTCTATTTACTTTTTTTGTCAAAGTTTTCAACAAATTCTATCTTTATGTGACAATGACATAAGTAAAAAATCAATCGAATCAGAAATTTTGTAATTATCTAATTGAATCAAACAAATAGATGGTTCTAACAACACTTACTAAGTATTTCATAGAAATGAATAACTGAAAGGTCTTCAATTTGATTGATTTTTTACGAAGCTAATCTTTGTATTACGTTATACAACATGAATGGTTGGATTATAAAATTATAAAGTTATTATGCGTTAATCGACAATGGGGGTGAATATGCTCATTCACCCTAGGGGTGAACCTAAGAATTGTTCATTATTTATCCACAAATTATGAAAAATAAAATATTTGATATTAAATTTTCCAACAAGTTTCCTTTTTTGTTTGGTGGAGTCACCTCCCGCAATTTCTGTTTACTTTTTTTGTCAAAGTTTTCAACAAACTCTATCTTTATGTGACAATGACATAACCAGACCATAATAACCTGGTAGCTAGTTTCATTGACTCAACTATACGTAAAGAAGTAATGGGTCATATATAGTAGCTTAGCTGGAGCTAGTTTATGTGGCTCTCCTTGTGACATGGAACATGAAGACTGGTAGGAAAATTATGTCGGCACGGTTTGGGACATGAAACTAAATCAATACATACAATTACATATATCGTTAAGGTTGTTGTACATACCATTTTGGCAAAATTAAGTCTCTGTTGTAGAAAAACTGAAATTGAGAGGAAATCGCTGTGTCTTCTCATTGATAATAGTGGACTCTTTATATAGAGGATTACAATGTATAGAATCTCAATCATACAAGGAAAGTAATCTTACATTGAATAGGAATCTAGATCATTCCAATTTAACCCTATTACCACTAGGTCAAGTAACCTAGAGTTTGGGCCAAACACAAATTAGGGTTTACTTGAACACTTCCCCTTGTGTTGCCCAAACGCGGTGCTTCTCTCGTTGCCTCGTTAAAAACCTTGCCGAGTAACAAAAACCCAGTTGGACAAAAATAACCTCAGTCGAAGGAGAAAAAGAGCACAACACACCCTTCACGTTTCGAGGTGAACATGTAGACATCTCCCCCTGATGACTACGATCATGGGAGTTCAGATAATTTCCGCAAGCCAATTCTTGCCACATGTTTCTCGAACGTGGATTTGGAGAATGACTTAGTAAACAAGTTTGCCACATTATCCTCAGATCGAACCTAGTTCACTTTGGTATTTGAGGAGAGTCTGTTGTTGCTGATTATGCTTGGTGTTGTCGCTTTTGATGTAGCCTTGCTTCATTTGTTCAAAATGAACAGCATTATCCTAAATGCTCGTAAGCTCATCTTGTGGTAGACTTCAAACCACAATTGTTCGAACATGCGTGATTATGGATCCAATCCACAAACATTCACGAACCACTTCGTGAAGAGCAATAATCTCTGCATGGTTCGAAGATATAGCGACTATGGTCTGTTCTGTAGACCTCCAAGATATCACGATCTTTTCCCATGGTGAACACTTAACCAGTTTGGGAGCGACCTTTGTGTGGGTCAGAGAGGTACCCAGCATCAGCAAACCTTCCAAAACACTTATATCGTTTTGGGATGGGGATAGAGAACGCAGGCCAGTGTTGGCGGCGTTTCTAGTGTATGATGGGTCCGAATCCATCTTCTCTCTGTAGGGATAGAACAAGCCCATATCAAGTACTGAAAGATATCTTTTACACCAATCAAAATAGCATCGCGTTGGCGCAGAGCTATACCTTAGCTAACAAGTTCACTGCAAATGAGATGTTCGGTCCTATGCATTGAGCTAAAGTACAATAATACTCCTATTGTACTCAAGTAAGGCACTTCTGCCTCTAGCACATCTTCGTCATCATCCTTCAGACGAAGAGGGTCTTTTTCAGGATCAAGATTATGGACGATCATGGGGGTGCTTGAAGGTTTGACCTTGTCAAAATGCCTAAGCATCTATCGACACGATGCTCAAGTTCCAAACTGAGACATAATCGTGTTCTCCCATAATCCTTCATCTCAAAATTGGATTTCAAGTGTTCAGCGGTTTTCCTCAACTCTTTAAGGGATTCTAATGAAGATTATGTCCAACATGAACCGTGATGGAATCCGAAACTTGTTATGGAAACGCATGGGCATATCCCTTCCCAATCAAGTAGTCATTTTAGCTAGCGTTTCAACCTCTTTGTAAAGGCGCTCCGTGGTCTAGAGCCACTTGACTTGGGTAAATGAAGTTCACCATGAACCTTCATGTATATTCCGTATCTAGATCCCTATAGAGATACGTAGTGACCACATTTGTAAGCTGCATGTTCAGTTATTCGGAAACTACCAAACTGACAGGGTAGTGGAGTGCAATGACATCCATTACGAGAGAATATGTCTCATCGTAGTCGATTTCAGGGGGTTTTATGAGAAACCTTGAGCCATAAGGCGAGATTACCATCTCTTTTTCTTACTACGCTTTCTAACGAAGACCCATTAGTCAACAGATTTTATGTTAGGAGGTGTTGGCATCACTAGCTCGAAAACCTTCCTCTTCGTTAGAGAATCCATCTTAACTTGGATCGTATCTTTCCATTTAGGCCAAATCTCTCTACATTGGCATTCATTCATCAATGGAGCGTGGTTCGATATCAACTGACTCAACAAACTCATGCGCAACGAAATGCGCAACTACATCATCAATTATGATGGAGTTTCTATCCCACGTCTCATGCATACTAGTGTAATTTTCATAGAGCTCTATATTCTCAAGAATATGTTCTGACGTTGAGGCGTCCCCCAACGATAACCATAACCCGGAAGATTCTCATGAGATGGATTTTGAGTGTCGATGATCAAAGGATTGGAGTGTGCCAAAGCATCCTTCGAACCTACGGGCCTCCCACGCATCCTAGCTGGGGCCATGGCCTGTAACGCCAGAGTGCCACTCTCTTTGGCGTTGGCGCCATGCCTACCTCCGTGTAGGGTGGCGTTACGTCCTCTCGTAGGGATGTCCTTCTTTGCAAGCTTGTTTGCAGCATATTTGTGTGATCTCGTCACTTTAACAGGGATCGAGATGAGACATAGTGGGGACAGGCCACGACAATTCATGTCGTTCCTGCTGAACATCCGTGTTCTTATCTCCCCCTAACGACGGGAAGACTGTCTCATCAAAGTGACAACCCGCAAATCTAGCGGTAATGAGATCGCCTTGAAAGGGCATTAAGTGGCGGACGATTGTTGGAGTCTCAAATCCAACGTAGTTGCCCATTCGTCTGTAAGGACCCATCATAGAGAGCTGTGGCGGCGCAATTGGCACATACATGGCTCACTCAAATATGCGTAAGTACGATACTTGTACCCAATCACTAGCTGTAACGCAGAGGTACATTGAGTGGCGGTGGGTCGTAGACGAATTAGCATAGCTGCATGCGATATTGCATCACCCCAAGCGGATATAAGGAAATTGGTGAGCATTACCAATGTCCGAGCTACCATTGTAGTCCTTTCCGCGAGACCATTTAGGTATGTTCATGGGAATATAATGTCCAACATTAGTCCCAATGCTATCCATCGATAGTCTTCGATGTAAACTCTCTTGCATAGTCAAATTCAATTGACTGAATAGGATGATCCAGGGAGTGAGCCCGTTGTCATATAATATATGCTAAGAGCGTAGAATAAGCAACTGTTACAGGTGAACAATGGCACAACACGTGACCAGCGTGTTTGCGTGTCAACCAACATCATGAGATATTTAAACGTCCGCAAGTTGGTTGAAATAGTCCATAGAATCCCCATGGATTCTATGTAAGAGCAAAATGAGTATGTTCATTTCCTTTGCATAGGACGGTCTTAGTCCTAATTTCCCTAAGGAACAGGCTTTCTAAAACGAGCGAGAGGCTTTAGGAGCAACCAATGAGTATTTTGGTTAGGCCTGAGCGCCTAAAACGCTATTTGAAGCAAGTTGGTGATTGCAGCATCACCTGGGGCGCCATCACCATAATGGACACTATCCATGGCGTTATGGATAGGACTACGCCAGCCCTAGGCTGGTGGTGGACGGAGACGGTACCCTAGGCAGCTGCGTCGGTCACATTTAGTCCAGAAATCAACTTTTCATTCATGTTTCGTTTCGCTCGAAAGAAATTATGTCCATGTGAAGTCTTTAGTAGACGGATCATCATATCATGACCAAGATGGCCTATCTTGTCGTGACAAAGCCAATATGTGTCTAAATCCAAGAGATCTTCTCTCGTAACTTTATTAGATTTAATAGCTCGAATAGTGACATAAAGTCCACTAGAGAGACACATAAACTTCTCTAAGATGCGCCTTTATTTGCAATCATTAGAGGTATTGCAAAGGAACTCATTTCCGTTCTCTACATGAGGTGAATCCGTCGGCTATTCATAGGTGTGATTCGCCCTAGAAGCGTAGAGAGTTTCTGTGACAGTAATTAAGGTGTCATTTGGCAAGTGGAACTTGGGCTATTCCATGTCCTTGAATTAATACTGATGGCCCAGCCATCGTAGTCACAAAAGTCATATGCTCAGAATCAAAATGGAGTCATAAAGAACTCGAAATTTTATTCATAAGCCAACGGAGTTACATCATTGTCTCTTTGACTAAACAAAATCTAATCCAAAATGATAGCTAATGCAAAACAATGGTAGTCGTCTAACTTCTTTCGGTAATTCCAAAATAAATGTGACCAGGTGAGTAGAGAGATGTCGGTGGAGCAAGGCTCGCTTAAGTACCACTAATCTCAGAACCTTCCTAGACATCACACTTACTTTGAGTGAGCCTACTTTGAAGAAAAGCTAAACCATTGGCATTTACAAAAATATATGGCAATTGCCTATTACATCTCTTGGAAAAATAAAGACTTAAACAGAATTGGCGATCTATTGATCCCAGCCAGATTTGTAGTCTTCAACCCTTCACTCTAGATCATCTTCTTGATCTTCTTGTTCCATATAGTGAGCTTCTCTTGCTTCACAATATGCTTTGTAGGCGGTGACAATTTCTTCACGAGCTCTACAAATGTGTGCCAATGATCAGCACTCCACATCGAGAACATCTCTTTGCTCAAACTCCATTGATTGAGGCACTTTGAAAGTGTCATTTAGATGGCTCTTAGTGTTAGTGGCGCTACCAACATGGCTAGAGGCGTTGCCTCCCTCTTTCTTTCCACGTTTACCTCTTCGATTCCGTGTTGGCCTATTTTGGCGATTACCTTCCCAAGTAGAGCAATTATATGGACCAGAACGTCCAAATGTATTCCTAAGATTAGGGTTTCGCTCTTGGTGCCCTCTCTTTGGGGCGCGACTATAATTGGATTCCGGAATATGCTCCGTTCCCACGGATCTCGAATTATAGTTCTTCACAAGGATGTAGTCATGATTTTCAGCGACAATCATAGCTCCAATGAGCTCATGAAACCTTGTGATTCGTCTTGCAGTAACATCAATTCGATAGTTCTTAGCAACCATCAATGCAGAGATGAGGAAAGTAGAGAGGGTCTTCTCAATCAACATCGCATTTGTGATCTCTTTACCACAAAATTCCATTAAGGATTTAATGCGAAGTTCTTCCAAGTTGAAGTCAAGAACTGACTTGAAATCACAGAAGCGGAGGCTATGCCATCTCACTTCTACGTCAGGAAGCAGGGAGTTACGGACGTTGCCAAATCTATCTTCAAGTGAGACCCACAGCCTTCTGGGGTCTTCTTCATTCATACACTCGTACTGGAGCTAATCATCCATATGACGAGTGATTAGGATGATGGCTTTCACCTTATTTGCCTCTAAGGCTGCTCTATTTGCTTCTAAAGCTTGAGCTTGCTCAACAGTTAGCACGTCCTGGCTAGGCTCGAGAATCGTATCCAAGATTCCATCGGCCTTGAGATGCTGGCAGATATCACGAACCCACCTGTGATATCTAGAGCCAGTTGTTCCCAATGGAGCAAAATCCAATTTTTTCAGGTTACTCATCCTGAAAGAGAACAAGAAATTAGGGTTAGTTTCGGAGCGAAAAAGGCTACCACGAAAACATATAAAATTTCTGAGCATAGTCACTTCCAAGAAATTAGGAATTTCTGAGCGTAATCGCTTCCAAGAAATTAAATTCCAAGAGGTATTGGATTAGATCGAAACAATGACGTAAGAGGTCGATCATAAATTCTCTACAAACTCTAAGTTTGGAGATCTCAACAAGCTCTAAGCTTGGAGTTAGCACGAACCCCGACAGTTCGGCTTAATTTGATCTCCCCTATGATGAAGAAAGGGGGGTAGAAGAAGGGAGGCTGCAAGTCCCCGAAAAAGAAGAGAAATTGAATTAAAAAAACTCTAAAAAGACGGGAACATTTAGTAAAAAAAAAATACCTAGAAATAGGTCACTGGAAAATTTGATCACCGGAGTTGGTTGACCGGAAATTGTTGCTGGAAGTGGTCACCGGAAAAGCTTGGCTTGGTAGGCTGCCCCTTCCACTTTTTCTTCTTCCTTTTTTCTTTCTTTCTTTCTTTTCTTTTAGTTTGGCCCAGGCCTGCCTTTCCTTTTTTTTTTTTCTTTTTCTGACTCAGCCCAAGCCCGCACCACCTTTTTTTTTTTTTTTTTTTTTTTTTTTTCTGGAACTTGGGCCGCATGCCCTGGGCTGGCGTTCCTCCTTTTTTTTTTTTTTTATGATGCCAGTCGCACCTCCTTTTCTGGGTCGAGTCACAATCATGGGTCACGCACCCATATATTTTCTTCTTTTCTTCTTCGATCTTCTTCCTGCTAGTTCTCCAGCAGGGCCGCTGCCCCGTCGCCGGTCTTATACAAGCATGCTGGCGAGTGAAAGGGACTGGGCGAAGGTGACGTCAACGCTCGGCTAGGCTGGGCTGTGACTGGGCTGTGCTGGAGGCTGCTTTGGACATTGAACTGGGCAGGCCGGTCCGACACAGTGGTGCAGCAAATTTGAGTGGCCGGACCGGTGCGATTATGGCTGGTTCCTGAGATGATGTTCCCAGTTCCTGAGATGATGTTCCCGGTTCCTGGAATCTGGGATTAGGGCGGTGATGGTGGTCGACTTTCATGGTGAAAGGGGGTCTGGAAGACTGCGAACCGGTCAGGGATCTATAGTTCTCTTCTTGCGGCCGATTCAAGTATTTTCCAGCCAATTCTTGGGGTGGCGCCGCCGGTTCTGGGCTCCTGAGATTGAGAGCTTCAATATATGAGGCAGTGGTTGCAAGGGTTTGAAGGGTTTCAGGGTTAAGGCTTCATGCTGATAACATGTTGTAGAGAAACTGAAATTGAGAGGAAATCGCTGTGTCTTCTCATTGATAATAGTGGCCTCTTTATATAGAGGATTACAATGTATAAAATCTCAATCATACAAGAAAAGTTATCGTACATTGAATAGGAATCTAGATCATTCCAATTTAACCCTATTACCACTAGGTCAAGCAACCTAGAGTTTGGGTCAAACACAAATTAGGGTTTACTTGAACAGTCTCAAACTTTTTATTTTATTATTTTTATTATTTTTTTTTAATGAAAAATCAGGTTTCTGAGACCGAGTATGAGGAAGGCTTAGTTTGGGATTGCTGTGTTATGAGAGGAAGCACTTTCGAACTTGCTGTGAGAGGAAGCACTTCTGAACTTGCTGTGAGAAGAAGCAGCTGAGGTGTTTGGTAAACTGTTTTGAAAAGTGCTGTGAGAACGAAAAGCAATTTCTAAGTGTTTGGTAAGTTGCAAGGCAAAAGTGCTTTGGCTGTGTATAATTACCAAAATGGGCAAACACAGTAAGATATGCTACTAAAATACAGAATTTTGTTTTTTGATTATGTAACCATACCAAATGAAAAAATTTCTCATTTATTATTCTTCTACCCTTGGTTGGACAAAATAAATTAAACCCTTCAATATGCATATTATGTTTTACTATTACACAAAACAAATATAGAATATTTGGATTAATTTCCCGACCATAGTTCAACGGGAACCATAACACAAAATAAATTAAAGTCACTTGAAATTTGCAACTAAATGGAACTAGTAGATACATTCATTAGACTTTGTGCAAGTGCATTTCTTAACACCTTCTTTTCCTGTCTTCCCGGACCACTACTAGAATTATGCCCTCAGACATCGGCCAAAAAAGCAATGAGAAAAAGAATCCCGACCGATGGTTATTACAAAACCATATGGAACCATCAACTTCAATTCCTATATACTTTCAATATAAGATGGTTATTACAAAACCATGAATTAGAATGTACCTCCAATTTTCTATGCAGCATTGCAACTAAACCATTGAGACCTAAAAGAGCTCAATGAATTGTACTCTGAGGTATCAAAATTCATGGTCTATGTAATTACAGGATTCCCTCATGGTATCGTAAAACATAACTTTAAAAAGCAAACGGACTGGAAATACAGTTTTGCTTATTTATTGATATAGATGTTGAAACAAACTGTAAAGGAACAATTACATAGTTTGCTTAGGCTATCATATTCCATCTTTCATGATAGTTTTAAAATTGAAGACGCTAATCTAAATTTTGGATTGTGTTTTACATGTAAAGTGGTTGCTGCATTTCATGATCTGGGCAGATTAGTAGTTGACTCTGGCTTTTTATTCATTTGCTTTGAAGGACGGCTGCATAGAACCATGCATCTTCAGGCACAAATCTGAAGAGCATTAAAAACTTTAGTCACATAAAAGCATCCTACACGAGTAATCTATAAACATCTCCATATTCCCTTCTTCTGCTACAGAAAGAAGCTGAACGGTAAATTGCTTGAAAATCAAACTATAGTACTTTGTCAATAATAAACAATATGAAGATAGTAATTGTTGAGTATATTTATTTACTATTTTAAAAATGTTTGATCTGAATTAAGTAGGTATGTGACATTTCTACCTCCATTTTTGAAGTCAGATTTCCAGAACATTTAAGTATATCTATCATCTAGCATACGCTTTGCAGAAGCATACACAAGTTCATGAATTCAATTATCAGCAGAAGAGATTAAAGGATATTGTGACAAAAGTGAAGTTGGGCTCTCAATTGTGCTTTGTAAGGTAAAGATGCAACAATCTGTGCCACTCTAGATACAGTTGACATGAGATTTTCATTTGTATAATCTTCAGACTGGAAAGAGCCACCAAATTCTCTAGCCATCTGGAGCACCCCATAATTTTCAAGCAAGCAAAGTACAGCTAGGTAACTTGTGGTAATGGTAATAATGTCAACGAATTGAAAATCAGCCACCAATGAATTCTGGACGTTACAAAGTAAAAACCAGATGGCAAACTAGAATAATTGGACCACAGTTCTCAATCCATCCCTTTTAGTATTGGAGTGAACAACATTGACATCAAGGTCACCACTTCTACTTTGCTGTAGATAAGGGACCAAAATCTGAACAACCTCGGTGGCAAGTCCATTAACAAAGAAAACATCGTACACATGTTTCCGTGCTGAAAACGGGAAACAAGCAAGCCAATTGGAAGCGACATCTACACGTAACAAGAGAGCATAAAATATGAGATATATGCATAAGCTCACCACTTCTGCCAAAACCTCCATTTGAATCGATACAATTCTCTACACACAGTGTAATTTGTTCACAACACATTACCTAAAAATTCTCAATATTCACAGCCAGATACACACAATGTCCTAATCTCTATTCTCTGCTAGGCCAAGTTTACTTTTAACAATTGAAAACTTTTAAGAGTTCTGATATTTCGAAAACCCAAAAATTAGAGGAAAGAGAAGTACCAGTCAACAAAACCCGAGCAAATTATCTGAATGCAGCTCCTCGGTAAAAAGCCTTCCACAACTCGCTTCTTTCCTCTCATCAGCTGAAGGAGCTTCAACACTAAGAACCTACACACCACAAAAATCACAAAAGCATCAACTTTCAAGCTAGCTCCTCCCGAAACTTCCGTGAATTAAACGACGTGTCATACCTTCTCCCTGCACCGCTCACCGATAGCACCTGCAAATTCCACATTCCACTTCAATCACTACACAAAAATCAATTCTTTAAATCCAAGCAATAGGTCAGAATCTGAAAAGTCAAAATTTCCGAGACTTGAAAAGAAGATGAGAGTTTGGCAGTGAGGGACCTAAGATGAGAGAAGGAACGGGAGGGAAGAGAAGAAAAGCGATGGAGTGAAGCGCGCAAATGACTTGGTTTGCGTGCTTGGACTTGTTTAATTCGGAGATCACTTCTCCGACCTTGTCAAGAACTCCGATTTCTCCTTCGCTTCATCTTTTGGAACCATTCTCCATAGCTTCGTTGCTCTACAACAATCTTAGAAGGACTACTCTCTGTTCGGTTTTCGCCGGAGAAGAACGAGTTACGGAGAAGCAAACATCCTAGACTTCTGGGGACTTAAGAAGAAGGCGATCTGAGAGAAAAGGAAGGAGGAGACGTGGAATGATAATGATAATGACGGCAAAGAGAGATGAGGAGGACAGAATTGGCAGGAAGTCCAATTTCATTAAACAACAGTGGAGAGTTCCTCCGTGTTTTCCCAAAGCAGCTTTTAAAAGCTACAAATTGTAACTTCCCAACTTCGGCTTTACGGAGAAGCAATTCCACCCAAAAGCAGCTTTCAAAGATTTTACCAAACACCATGCTCTTGGCCCAAAAGCAGAAGCAGTCCCAAAAGCACTCCAGGAATCAATCACAAACTAAGCCGAAGAGTACTTTGCAACCACCAGAAGCGGGTTATAATCATCTATCACCAATATTTCTGTGTCTCAACAGCCATTCAATTGAAGAATACCAAAAACAAAAAAAAACAGTACAATAACGAAGCCCCTGACCCTCGCACAAAAATTATGTCAGCACGGTGGAGGGAGTAGATGAGTTGCTCCTGCATGTTGCTAGCTAGCTGACTCGTAATTGTGGATGACTAGCTAGCAGCTACCAAGATTCTCCACCAGGGAATGCCTAGATTGATTATTCTATAAGTTGCGCTTCAAAAGTAATATCAAAATTTAAGTTCATCCATATATAATATTCTTTATTGCTTTTCCACATTTATTTTGTTTGGAAATATGCAAATTGCAGAAAGAGCCTTCCATTTGATCATTTTTTGCGAGACATTTACCAGTTTATGGAGATGTGAACAAAAGCCTAAGAACTAAGATAGCAGTGACTTCTAGACGAAATATGAAGGGTTATTATTACAAATGGTACCTGAACTATACCTCAATTTTATTGATGGTATTTGAACTTCAATTTTGATCACAACCAGTACCCGAACTTTTCGATTTCATTTTAAATGGTACCTAGAGCCACCTCCGGTCACTATTCTGACTAAAAACGGCATGGGAGGCGATCATAGTGATGATTTTTGATGATTTCAAGGGTTGTGATCATATATAGTGATGATTTTTTGGTAATAGACTTGCCTTAAACTTGTTTTTTTATTTTTTATTTTTTTAGATTTGGGTTTTTTAGCCGGAATAGTGACCAAAGATGGCCTTAGGTACCATTTAAAATAAAATCAAAAAGTTCGGGTACTGGTTGTGATCAAAATTGAAGTTCAAGTACCATCGATAAAATAGAGAAAAAGTTCAGGTATCATTTGTGATAATAACCCATGAATGTGTGTTTTTTTATAAAATGCATGCTTGGTGGCCTCTGGATTTTCAACTTAACTTTTGAAAGCATATACGTTCATTTTCGGTTGTTTATTTCATCCTGCCTCAAATGTGCTTGACTTTTTCATGTTTCTATGATGAAAGGAGCTAGGTTTGTTGCCTTGCTTACCCCTAATTTCCAGCCGCTTCAACAACACATATAGTAGTAAGGTTGTTTATCAAAGAATCTAGAATAAAGTCTAACAAACTTGATCAGGTAGGAAGGTACTGATTATTGCCCGCCTCAAATACGGAGTCCCAAAACACAAATACGGCCACCTGCTTGTGATTGTGGCCTATAATATGTTCCGTAGACTGTGGCCTGTCATCACTATATCTTCTGCAAATATGTACATTACTAGGCTTATAACTTTGATTAGGCTTTGGTGCAAACAAAAGTCGAGAATTACTAAGGCACCAAACCTTAGAGTAGCACTTTTTATTTATTTTCTTTTTCTTTTTCTTTTGTTTGCTAAGTGTCTTTATTTTCGATTACCTAAGAATTGTGGGTTAGCCACTAATCCCCGTGGTACGGTAATTTTAGGCATAATATTTCCTTATATTAACAATGATACGTGTGCTTGCATAAATTTGTATCAAGTCATGCGTACAAAATACAAACAAAAAATGGGGGTGTGTATTCAACAGATAGCAATGTGCAAATTAAATTTTTCATTCTTTTTTTTAGAACAAATTTTTTTTTCCCAAAAAAATTGACTTACATAATCAACTCAAGAGATTTTATTTATTTTCTTATAATTATCCCACCCCACCTATTCTCATATA